>ML677377.1:27592002-27779358 GCA_007922305.1 Dermatemys mawii
TACCCACTTCGTCGGATGCATCCGACGAAGTGGGTATTAGCCCACGAAAGCTCATGCTCTGAAAAAATTTCAGTTAGTCTTTAAGGTGCCACAGGACTCTTTGTCACAAGTAATTCCAGTTACTCCTGAGATGTAACGCAGAGGTAAAGCTGTGCCAGTGAGCACAGAAATCAGGCCTCGGGGTTGCCACAGAACGTGCAGTTTGGTGACAATGTGCAGCTATGCAGTTCAACTTTTAACTCTAAAACAATCCTAGCGACTACTATGAGCCTGCTTTATATTCCCATCCATTGATTTCACATGATACTGTGGGCTCCTGACCCTCAAGAATGAGAATTCATCTGATATAATGAAACATAGGCGCTGACTCCGTGAGTGCTCCCCATGGGAAAAAAAATAGCGGGTGCAGGGAATCTGGCAGGCAGCAGCGTGCCATTAAAAATCAGCTCGCGTGCCGACCCCTAGTGTATGCAAACATACCCTCTTCTGGTTACGCAAGAACTTAAGTCTTTGAAGCTTCACCTTGTGGAAGAAACCTGATCACCTATTAAATGAGGACAAGATCAGAGACCCAAACTATATAAAGGAGTGACTCATGGAGTCATGGGGGCTCTAGTTCTGAGCAAAAGATGTTATGAACTTGTAACTACAGAAAACCCCCTTTGGGTTTGGAGACTCACCATGTGCCAGGGTCCTTGTTGGAGTTGGAGTGTGATCTCTGGCAAGCTTATGAGCATGTGTGGAGTTTTTTTATTGTTTTTAATGTTTTCACCTTAAGAACTGTGCTTGCTTAGAAAGGGCTGTGTGGTAACTTCCCTATGGGTAATGGTGCTGTTTGCAGCCTCTGAGGAGAAGGCAAAGGGGATTGGCTCAGTCAGTCTGACTTGCAGTGGAATTCACAGTGGAGGCAGGGAACGGCGCAGCCTGGAAATCACCCTGTCAGGAGGGAGAGCGATGTGTGTCTCCACTTAAGAGAGGTGATGGCTGAGGAGCCAGGATCCTAAAAGTGGGTGCCCTGCGGCACCACAGTAGACAGCACAGCCGCCGTGCAGTGCACTCTGACCCATCCACTCCCTATCTCCCCCAGCCTCCATCCCACCCGGGGCATGCCCACTCTGCTAGCCTTGCTCCCACATTACAGCAAAGAGCTCTTATTCTCGTTTCACACCAGCTGGGAGACGCCCTGCACGTGGTACTATCCAGGGGTTATTTCTGTCCACTTTAAGGTCCCTTTATGCTGCCGGAGTGGCATTAAGGGGCCTTAGTGTAAATAAGAAGCATGTCATCACTTTCGTATCTAAAATTGCCTGATTGGAATTCAATTTGCATGCATATGGCTTTGAACTTCTTGGGCCGGGGAGAGCGGGGGGAACAAAGCCTAGATTCATTTTTTAGCTTCACTCCCAGTTTGCAATGTACACAGTCATGAAACAACACACATATAGATTAGCAATAGTGGCCTATTTCAGGATATACACCATGCAGTATTCCTGGCATGTCCCCTTAAACATGCACACAAGCCAGGCATGAGCTTTTTGAATAACTGCCACGGTTTGTCTCCAGAAACAGGATGTACCCTTTAAATGTATTGTATGGGCTACACTGCGACTCAGATTACACCCCTCAGATGGGGAGTAAGAATGCTCCCCGAC
Source organism: Dermatemys mawii (assembly GCA_007922305.1). Lineage (NCBI taxonomy): Eukaryota > Metazoa > Chordata > Testudines > Dermatemydidae > Dermatemys > Dermatemys mawii. The sequence goes on from ML677377.1 coordinate 27,593,655, forward strand.
ACTCCCACTACTCAGACCTGTGGAGCGTGTGCCCTGGAGACAACAGGAATACTCTCCCTGCCAAAGTGGGCGGGCAGAGAGTAGAGAGGGAGGGTCAGAGAATAGGTCAAGTTTTGGCTCCAATCAGCTCCCTTTCATTGGCCGGGGTAACTGAGCCAGCCCAGGTCAAGATTTAGCGCTGGTACAGACCAACAGCAAATGATCCCAGCAGCAAGAATCATGACTCCAAGGTCTTTCTCCAGGCCACTCCTGGGGTAGTCCAGTTTATTCTCCACCCCTTGCCCACAACTGTGACTCAAGACACACTCTGCCCCAGTGTCCCTATGCACATGATTGTCGTCACACCGGGTGTCATTCTTCAGTGTGAAAAAAGAAAATAAAGACGCATTTGTATCACTGGCTCCTCTACCCCTGGAACAGAATTCTAAAGAACAGATACACTTAAGAACTTTTAAGCTGATCTTTAATGTTTTAGGGAGAAAAATAACATAGCTTGTAGTCCTGGAGATCACCCACAAAGAATACTTCTCCATAGTGAGGCACCATACATCACTGATTTAATGAGGTTGGTCAGTCTGGCACTTTTCATGCTTTTCTATCAGCACAAAATGTTCACCCTTTGATAAACTCCCTTGATTATTTAATCTACTAATTACTTTTAACTCTCAAGATGTTATATGGACTGTCTAAAAGCGGGCCTTGTGATGTAGCAGCATGGTTTCAATCACAGTTCCCTAAACGTCTGTCAGGCAACTAGCAAAAGTTTGTCCCTAGCTGTAATAATAAAGTATGATCAATATGGATGAAGTTCCTGTTTAAAATCCCCTCCTCCTCCTCCAAGCTTATTATAGATGAAATTTAAATAAGTCATCAACAGAGGACTTGACAAGAGAAGAACATTGAGGTTGTAATTCAGAATGTCTTGATATAATGACCTCCTGTCCTATGTCCATTTTCCATCCTTATTACATCTATCATTGCAAAGAAGGTACAGGCGGCAGCAGCACGTTTAGCAAACTGAGAAAGGATACAAAGGAAATTTTTACATCTCGGTTAAGTTATTTGAGAAAGAAGATTCTATTTTTTAGCCATGAACAAGGAGTATGGCTCTGCTCAGGTGGGAACCTGCATACTTGGTTTTTATCCTGGCTTTAAAAGGAGAGTGGGGGTTGTTACCTGCTCTTGCAAAACCTGAATTTGTTTCCCCTGCATCCATTGCTTTGGTTTGCATGACCAATGGATTACAGGAGTGCTACAGAGGACAGCTTGCTAACTTAACAGACCAATAGTCGGGGGTCACCAGTGCGGTTAGATGTTCGGCTGCGTTGTGTATTCTCCCTGTGTCCTGTCCCAGCTCTGCCCAGATAGTTGGCACAGCAAACCTTGAGAGAACTGCCCAATGACCATAAGATCCGTTAAGGTATGAAGGCACTAGGACAGGTTTATTGTCTACAAAGCGTGATAACAGGCCCTGGCAGATTCTATGAGGATACTAAGACATGTATGCTCATGACAATGGACGCAGCTCAGTGAGTGGCAGGACTTCCCATTCCCCACTCAGCTGGACCAAGACACACTCTCAGAGATACCTCTTTATACCCTGATACAAACAAGTTACGTGCTGCTTCTCTGACAGTTACTGACCCCTGATGTGGCTAGTTATTTTTACCCATTTCCTTATACATGTTGGTTCGATTAAAACATCTCTATTCATCACACTGTCATCCTGATCTTATCTTTTAGGAGGGGCCAGTGTGTTCCAGTTATCCTTGGGGAATATTTTTGTAGCATTCTTGATATCGGGATGTTCTGGTGCCACTCTTCTGGAATATGTTTGCATGAGTATTCTGTGCCCTGAGCGCTGCTTAAGAATGTGCATGTCTGCAAAATCAGCCCTGTTCTTGCCAGATTCAGTGAACAAGCCGGCAGACCCGGATGTTTGCTCATAGCCTGACTTTTGCTAACTGCTTTAGATCAGCAAAGCTTTCCCACTACTTTAGCTTCTGAGATGTTGGAGACATTCGTAACAGAGTGAAACCATGTCAACCAAAATAAAGACATTAGCTTGTATCATCCCTAACTGAGAAATAGTCATTAAAGCACGTTGAGTCGAAATTGTTATTCCGCTTTAGCTATATTTCCAGGAAACACTTTCAAAAAAGAACTAGGTAAGTTCATGGAGGATAGGTCCATCAATGGCTATTAGCCAGAATGGGCAGGAATGGCGTCTCTAGCTTTGGTTTTCCAAAAGCTGGAAATGGCAACTGGGGATGGATCACTTCTTCTGTTCATTGCCTCTGGGACACCTGGCATTGGCCACTGTCTGAAGACAGGATACTGGGCTAGATGGACCTTTGATTTGACTCAGTATGGATGTTTTTTTGTTCTTCATTAACTTTATAACAGGCCCCATCAGGTTTCAGTTCTCCAACATTGTTACTACTGTTCCAAAAAGTAATCACGTTTCCGTCTAGAAGAGACAGATTGATGGGTATCTATGTTGATGGCCATGATAGTGCCTCTAACCTCAAGTTTCCAAGGTTATTGATTGACAGTCATTACAAAAGTTATTTCTTCCCTGACAAGTTTTTGATCATCAAAGAAAAAAAAAATCTTACAAAATAAATTGTTTTGAGCTAGCACACCACAGTGGTTTTATTAGCAGACTTTTGAAGTAATCTTCTCTTGTGCAGTGGGTTGGATCTAGCAAGGACATGCTGTTTCATAATGAGGGAAATTTGCAGAATATTTCACAACTCATGGGGACAGACTCTTTTTTTCTAATACAGTTAGTGCTGAATGACATGTCAGGCACATCTGGGAAAGCTTCTGGAGAGGAGAGTAGCATGATGTGTGCCAGAACATCGGTTTAGGTGGAGCCATGAGGTTTGCTCCTGAGAAAGTGGTGCTGTATAGCTCTACCACCCTCAGAAAGACACGATGTAGAGTCACATCTGATCCCTTCTGGCCCTTTGGGAGAAATAAGATGCAACACCCCTTTACAGGAGGGCAGCTTTCAGCGTGTTACTGGGAAAGGACATTCTGAATTTCTCAGGCTTGGCCCTTGTTTTCTGAGAGAGGTGAAGGAAGGGTCTCAAGGCCAGAGCTCCAGACTGATCAGGAACATCGACACTGGTATTTTTAGTCCCCTAGTGCAACCCCCACAAGCCTGAGTCAGTTGACTGGGCTCTGAGACTCTCTGTGGTGGGTTGGTTTGGTTTTTTTGTGGTATTGACCTACCCAACGGCACAAAGAGCAGTCAGGCAGCTAAAGTCAATGGCAGTTGAGTGTCTAACTCGCATGTGTTGAAGATCCCATCTCTAGATGGCCATTTTGGCAAAGGTGTAGCAGAGCAATTTCAGAGCAAGTTTATGTTTATAAAACTCCAGGGTTATTTAATCTAGGATTAATCCCAGAGATCCATGTGTTTCTTATTCCTCTGCTCTCATTTTTTAGTGGGTAGATTCCTATGGCCTCTGTCCAAGTGCAAAGACAGACTTGTAACAATCGCAGCACTTTATCATTATTAAAGAGAAAACATATTGGACCAGATTAAAGCCAGGAAAACTACAGATTGCCAGCTTTGTATTTCTACTTGTAGAGAACATGAGAATACGTCTCTCTTTCAAGCAAGTATATACCTGAACTCATTCCTTTAATAAGCCAATTATAAGCTCAAAATCTTGTCTCTCTCACCTACAGAAGTTGGTCCAATAACAGATATTACCTCACCCACCTTGATTCTTTAATAGGCAGCATGATATGTATTTTTGAATATCAAGTGGCCTGGGGGTATAGTTATCTCCTATCAAATTACTTCATGTGCTGAGACAACTATATATTATATTTACTTAAAGCATTGAAGATTTTACATGTGGAAAATAGCCATTCAAATAGGGTACAACCATAGGGTCTAATCTTTCATTCCTGGCACACCCCAACTGCTCTTTGATTTCAATCAAGTCTTAATCAAATAAAGATTTCTTGTGGTGGGACATGGAGTGCAGGAAAAATAAACCTCCAAAGCTACAGTCAAATAAGGTTTATAGGAAAACACAGATGGGAATCCCATCAGTACCTAAAGAATAGAGATTTAGGATCTGACCCTTCAAACCTTTGCTCACTAGAAAACCCCTAATGGACTTTAGACTGATTCAAGTCAATGGGACCAGATGTATGAGGACTATCCCCAGGAGGAAAGGTTTGAAGAATTTTTTGTTCTTCATTAACTTTATAACAGGTCTATAGGGTCAAGTTTATAAATACACTAAGTGATTTAGGGCCACATATACAAAGGGACTTAGGTGCCTAATGGATTTACAAAAGTATTTCAGCAGGCTAGAAGCCTAACTCTGACTGACTCCAGTGGGAATTAGGCCACTAAGCACGTTTATAAATTCCACCAGGTACCTATATGCATCTTTAGGCACCCAAACACACCTTTGTAAATATGGCCCTTTGCAGTTTATGTCATTTTGGTGCTTTTGAAAATATTAACCATAATCCTTAACTGGAAAATGCCCTGCTTTTGCCAAATTGCAAAGAGGTAGAATAAAAAGCAAACATGACCTGTACCTTTAACGGTGAGCATGTTTTCATTACAGTGTTTGTAAACTCTTACAATACAGGTTTAGACACTGGTTGTGTACAGGAATTCTAAATGCATTGCTTATTACAACCTCTCTTCTCTTTATGCTCTATTAAGATGCAATTTAGGCACCATTCCTGCAAAGACTTATGCACGTGCTTAACTTCACACACAATCCCACTGAATTTTACTCACAGTACATACAATTAACCATGTGAGAGAGTCTTTATAAGTTCCAGGCTTGAACAAAGAGTGGATATCACTTCAGTGTGCAATTACCAGGATCACCGTTATACAGGTCAGCTTTTGCCAATCGTTTCTATACTGCGACCCTGCAATTTTCCTCTGTACTAACAGTAAAGAATGCTGCGCCCCTACTCCCAGGAGCAGTCCTTCCTTGCTGAAGCCAACAGAACTACTCGTATGAGTGGTGACAACTTGCTGAAGGTGATAGCATCTGTATTATTATTTGATTTATATAGTGCTCAGGTTGTGCTGGTCACTGTACAGCACTATTTCAGCCCTGAAGAATTTAAAATATGAACAGAGTTGGCACAACAAATATGCACACAATTCAAAGGAGGCAAGAAGGGGAAGGAAGGACAAGAGTTGAAAAAATACGACTGTAGGGTCAAGTAGAAGTGTAGGGGCGGGTTAGTTTCATGACACAGTTTTAGTTAATTTTACACATTTTTAAAATTGGGGGCAGGCACTGAGGTTTAAAAATGACAGATTTTCTGTATGCAAAAGATGCCATTGTAATAATGGCCACTGTACTCTGAAAATATGACTGAACTTTGTAATTACTTTTGATGGTATTCATTTTCCCTCCTACCTTGTGGTTTAGTCTCTCTCAGGAGAATGTGTTCCACCTGGAGTCATAAAAATTCTAAATGACCCAGGGTAAGAACCTTTGCCAAGTATATTTATCCTTAAAGAAATACAGATGAAATGAAGTAACTGGAAATTAAATGGGATATTATTGTGCATGAGAATTTATGAGGTGAACTCCTTTTGGTGTGCATAAAAATTACATGCGTTAATTATTGTGCATCAATAATCTGTTTCTAATTATTTTTTTAAATACTAGATTGATGGGTTGCAAAATAAATTAGATTTTAGGTCCTGGCACAGCAAAAATTTATGTTTACATTTAACTTTACACACAGTGAGTAGTCCCTTTGCATCCAAGTTAAACACATTCATAAGTCTTAACTGGAAGACGGCCTTAATACTTCTACGAATACTTAAAAGCATTCGTAATTTTACATGTGTGAGTAATTTATAAGTAGAGCTGGGTGACACTTATTTTTATCAATAAATCTTTTTAATGAAAAATGGCTTTTCAACTGAAGCGTTTTCAAGGAAAATGTTTGTGTTTGAAATTTTGCAGATTTTCATTTAAAAAACAAACAAAAACTGAATATTTTGTACTGAAAACCATAACCTGGGCCTTGTCTTCAGCTTGGATTTCTTTCTTGGTCATTACATCCATGCTAGTCTAAACCTTGCAGGTTCTTTTTCTGCAGACCATCTCTGATACGGCCTTCCCTATCCATCCACACAGCTAAAGAACTCTCGTCCGGGCTCTCAGCATCTTACCTCTTGACTACTGCAGTATCCTTCTTTCTAGCCTTGACTGATTCAACCTTACCATACTCATATCCATTCAGAATGCTGCTCCAAAGATCATTTTTCTAGCCCATCACTTGAATCGTTCCACTCCTCTCTCTGCATCTTCTGCACTGGCACCCGCTTCTCTCATATCAAACATAAACTTATAGTGAGACTAAAGAAACTTCCCTTTCAAGGCCCGTCCCCCACCCCGGTCATCTTTCATTCACTGTTATGATGTGGACTCCCACCTCCAATCGGCTCATGATGTCAATTTCCATCGCTCACTTGATACATTTTCAAACCAGCATCTTTGTGCTTTCTCTTGTGCTGCCCCTCATGCTTGGGAGGAGCTCCTTAGAAACATCTACGAAACAATGCAATATTTTCCTTCAAAACCCTCCTTTGCCATGATGTCTACAAAAAAACCTCGACAGTGGTTAGGCTGCTGGTGTGCTAGGACCACTGACTCTCATGCTGACCAATATTGTCTCCTTGGTTTCTTTGTAGGCCCCCACCTGTCTGCATTCATCTGTCATCTCTGGTCTTAACTTTGTTGAAAGCCTTTGCGGGCAGGGACTGTCTTTTTGTTCTGTGTTTGTACAGAGCCTACCACAATGAGATCCTGGGTTAATGACAGGGCATGATCAGTCATTCCTGAGCCTTCACTGCGGAGTCATCTGAGATCATGTCCTACAATAGGCCCATCCCAGTTAACCAGGGCCCAGCCACTCCACAAGCAAGAGCCTAACCAGGTGACCCCAACGCAGATATATAGGCTCCTAATGTAAGCAGCCACTTCAGTCTGTTGAATGTTGCTACCTAGGAGAAAGAACTACTACGCAGCTAGGAATTCTAACAGACCTCACCATGTGCTTGTGCCAGTACCAGCCAGTCACCCTCAGCTCTCCTGATGTTGGGGCTCCCACAATAACACAAATAAATACATATACACATCATGAGACCAGCCTATTTCCTCCCCATCTGAAATAATTCGTATTGTCAGAACATTGCTAGGCATAAATGGGAAAGATTAAAGGTAATGTCTAATTTACCAGCTACATCTGGAGGCTTAATCTTAGCATCTAGAACAGCATCTTGAGCCTTGTGAATTTTAATTCTTATGGACATGAGTGTGAGCCCAGTAACAATCAGGTGCCTAACATTATTCACATTTTGCCCAGATGGACGAGGACTAGTGGGCCTAACTGAAATCCTTATATAAGTAAATATAGCCTCTGGATTGTTAGATCGGTTCAGTATGTTCCCCCTTGAGGTTTCAGAAAATCTCTCTAAAAGGATGGTCACAGCTTCCATTTGGCTTGACAAACAAGCCTACAATCTCTAACATTAAAGTGCAGGCTCTCCGAAGCATGGAAAGCCATGTCTCTCTCTGACCTTCATTTTTATTAGCAAGCTTATCTCACGGAGCCCTTAAGCAGATGATTCTCTTCCCCCTCTCAGCGCTACTCACCTCCCCCGACCCCAACATGCCTATATAGGTTTGCGAATAAAGCATGTGTCTGTTGTGGTCATTAGACCCACCACCCTGCCAGGAGATTGCTAGTCAATAAAATCCAGTTTTAAATTTAACTCAAGAGCCTCTTTGTGTGGGGCCCCTGGGAAAGATCCCTGGGTTGTTGGAATAGGCAAAAACACTGACTCCATTCAGGAACTGCAAAGTATCAGAGCTTGAGACAGATCTGCTCAGGCCATGTCTACACCACTGGGACCAAAGCAGCATTGGCAGCATACCTACGCTGGCATAACCCTGTAGTATAGATGCACCCCACAGAGATGGAAACGGTTTTTCCAGCACTCTGAGAACATCTCCTCCCCAAGGGATGGTAACTAGGTCAATGGACCCATACACTGGGTGTTAAGTTGGCATAGCTACAGCACTCAGAGGCGTGAACTTTTCACATGCCTGAGCAATGTAGCAATATCGACCTACATTTTAAGTGAAGACCATGACTCACACAGGGGAACTTAATGTGTACGAGTAAGGCCAGCAGGATTTGGGTGCTGGTGAGTCATCACAAGGCTTTGCTGTTGACTCCAGTCTACAACCCTACTCACAGGAGTCTGTACTAATCAGCATGAGGAAGGCTTGTAGAATCAGGCCCATTGAGAGGCAGACTCAGGCTTCAAAACTCCTACCATTTTACTGGGTTGGCAGATTTGCTCCAAACGCAGCTTTCGGGGACCTCAGTCCTGTCCTGTAAAAACCCTGATCCCCAGCACCAGCCCTCTGGGGTTATTATGCCCCAGAATAACCAGTCTTCTCCCATTAAAATCAACAGGAACTTTGCTAACTAATCCCGTGGGAACAGGATCTGGACTTTAGAAAAGAGAAGGGAAATAGGAGGTTTAGGAGAAAAGTCACACACCTTGTTAAAACCTAGCTCAGTTTGGAAGAGAAAACTCAGTGACTTCATTTCTGCCCCATGCCGGAGACATAGAGCCATGGTCAGAAGGAAACAGGTCAGAAAAAAAAGAAATAAAGGAATCTTGAACCCACATTGAAATTAAACAATCCAGCACTCGCAGGGAGACTGGGTTCAAAAATTATTGTGTCCTATTTTATTTTTCTCTATAAAACACAATTTTATTTACATTAGCCACCAACTGACTCTAAAAAATGGTGCTCAGATACCTATCTCCCTTTCCCTCCAAATATTTCATTCCTGTTGCGATTGCCCTGAGGCACAGCAAACCTATTAATTCTTTCATTAAATAGCAGCACCCAGTATAAACTGGGATTCTCTCCAACCGGCTAACTCCACTTCTCCCCAAGCCTAAGAGAGTACACTTTTCTTCTGGGCAGCACCTGTATAAACAAGGACCAGCTCTTTCCCCTACAACGATAAAGATCAAATTCAGGATTATTATCGCAAAGGGATGTGAACTAAAGGGCACGATTTCAGCAGTGAGCGTGGGGGATGGATTAGCCAGCCAGTTTCTATTAGCGCTAATAGGATTTATGTATCTATTCCTCCGAGCATTGTGCTGAAAATCTACACCAAACTGACATCACTGTTGGGTTTGTTTTTTAAATGTAGCTGAGAACACCCTGCTTTATAGGGATATGCATTTTAAAGTGTGGCGTGTACAGACCACAGCCTGGGTTTTGGACTTGCAGAAGGTTATGCTTTCATGTAGAAGCTTCTAACCCCTACAGTGGTGAAGCAAACCCTGGGAATGCAAACTGCTGGGGTCCTGTCTTCCTGCCTTTTCATAAAGCTGACCTAACAGCTTTAGGAGAGGTGTGAGTTAGGCTCTCTTGTCTGGGAGGGGAGAATGGCTGGGATGAAGTATGAGGTCATTTGAAACCTTAACCCTGTTAACTATTTCCTGGCTGATCATTTTAGCCAAAGTATCCAGCTACCCTGCTCATCTAATTAGGTTGGATTTCCTAAGTGCTAAAGGAGATCAATGGAAAGGGACCCAGGGGCTGACCTTGGCTGCAGTGGAGGAAGCAAGTAGCAGTGGGAGTTGAGGAGGAGCTTAAGGAGCGATAGATAGGCTGAGCCACTTGGGAAGGAGGACCACCACCAGCAGAAGTAGGTAGCTCTGTTAAGCTTGTGGAAGGCTCCTTCTGCAATGCTCAGACTCCTCTATGATTTGCAGCAGTTGACAAAAGGACATGCAAATATTAGACTCTGGAGGGAGCGAAGGTCTTTGTTTACCACTGCAGACAACAGATACCTTTTCCTGTAGCTGCCAAAGAAGCAGAAGGGCCAGGAGGCCATTGATTGCCTCTGCCAAGCAAGCGATAACAAGCGGGAGAGTTGGGATCCAAGCAGCAAGCATGGACAAACTTCAGCTGAGTTATCTGTCTCACTTTCCTGCTCAGCATCGTTGAGGCTTTCAAAGGGATACAACAACAAATCATGCAGGTTGTTTGCAGACCAATTTTCAGGTGAGGCCAAAGATCGCCTTGAACCGATGGAGTCTCACTCCTGTCGACGTTTCAAAAACATTTACAGAGGCCGTATCTATATGAATGGGCCTCAGCTGTGGAGCTGCTGCCACATCCTACAATCTATGGAAGGAGTTTTTTCCCCATTGATGTAGGTAATCCACCTCCCCGATTGGTGGATACTAGGTCAATGGAAGAACATAGCCATGGCTACACCCAGGGTTAGGTGTTTAGGAGTGTGAATTTTGCATACCCCGAACAACATAATTAGGTGAATCTAAATTTTAAGTGTAGACCACGCCTGAGTTTCTATGACTACCAAGTGAGCAACATGTTTCAGAGTGGTAGCCGTGTTAGCCTGTATCCGCAAAAAGAATGAGGAGTACTTGTGGCACCTTAGAGACTAACATTTATTTGGGCACAAGCTTTCATGGGCTAAAACCCCACTTCATCAGATGCAAGTGAGCAACAGCTCTCCAAAGCTACCTCCGAGGTTGTCTATTTGTGCAAACCTCTTTGGAAGTACATATCCTTTGTAAAGACGCATCTTCTATCATGAATCTGAGCTAACTCCCATTTCCGAAAAGATACATGCCTGTATTCAGGAAGTCATGGGAAAACCTCAGCAATAACCCAGCTCTTATCCTGCACTCCAATTCAGAGTTGGGATCAGCATTCCCATTGAATGCCTCATCAGTATTCGACCCAGGCCAGGGAAGCGAACAATCCAACCAGCAGACCAAATTCAGTGATGAATCCTGGTCATAGGCCAGCAGAGGCATCTTGCACACATGCTAAGTAGTAGTAGTTCAGAGTTTCTGGGCTATTCTGTTAGGATGGTGTTGTCAAGTGTGAGTAAAGGTTAAAAAAAGGCATCTATCTACATCTTTAGGTGCTTAAATCTGGCCCTACCTGATTTAGGAGCCTACATCCCATTCTCAAATTGAGATTTAGGCACTTAGGCAAGTCACTTGGGAAGTGGCTAGGATGTGTAGGTTCCTATGTGACGTAGGTTTTTAAAAATGTATCCTAAGTTTTTGCAAGCTTTAGCAATCATCTTCAGGATTCTGGTTTTAGACCCTTTTCAGACATTAGATCCAGGTTTAATCCCAGCTAGCGATTTCTTGTGATGTAACAATCCCTTTAAGGCATCTGCATGTTGGACACTATACAAATACAAGCGACTGATTAATTTATTGAGCTTTTCCTTTTAACTCCTGGAGTAGAACCTACCAATGGTGATTTTTCCAATGTCCGCTATGGTTATATAGTTGCAAAAATAGCCAGAATGATCTGTTCTGAGAGCCTGTGTCTTATATTCAGTTAATTCTTCTTGAAAATGTAGCTTATTTGCCAGAATACACACAGTATTCAGAGCCCAGAACACTTAATCCACTCTGGCAATACTGTTTCAGTGTAACATGAATTCAAAGGGAAAATTGACACAGCTAGGAGTGGATGATGTAAAGCTGTATTAATTCAGATGGGAAGGGAGAAGCATTCTGTGAAATAGAGAGAGAGAGAGAATGAATATTTTACAGAGGGAAAATAAATGGATGGTTTATACTGAGACCCAGGGCAAACTTCTGTTCTGAAGAACCATGAACCCCTCAGGCATATGTGCATTTCACATTTGAAATCCTGCATCCAACCACCTCTCCCATCGCTTTCATTCCAGTTTGGATCCAAATCAAGAAGGGGCCTATTTTCCAGTTCAGGTTTGGCTACAGCTAAAATCTTGAGCTGTCAGTCACATCAGAACCCTGGATTCTGGCCTAGATTTGAACCCATAGCCTAAACCAGGGGTAGGCAACCTATGGCACGCGTGCCAAAGGCGGCACGCAAGAGGATTTTCAGTGGTACTCACACTGCCTGGGTCCTGGCCACTGGTCCAGGGGAGGGCTCTGCATTTTAATTTAATTTTAAATGAAGTTTCTTAAACATTTTAAAAACCTTATTTACTTTACATACAACAAACAGTTTAGTTCTATTTTATAGACTTATAGAAAGAGACCTTCTAAAAATGTTGAAACGTATTACCGGCACGTGAAACCTTCCATTAGACGAGTGACGAAATGAAGACTTGGCACACCTGTTCGGAAAGATTGCTGACCCCTGGCCTAAACCTACCGCTGATCCAGCTCTGATCACAGTAACTCTTTGGAGCCCATCTCTATGCTGCCCGTAATGAAATACAGTGTCTAAGCCGAGCGTTTGTCTTGACACGCTTGTGTTCGCTACACAGTGATAAAGCCAGATGGCAACTTTAGGAAGACTGATAAACTACTATGATTTTAATCCACCTTTGAACATATGCTGTCTCTTATTCCAGTCTGTTAAGATTGGAAAGCACAAACAGGAGATCATTCACTATGAGAACTGTATCTCTTATAGCTTTCTCCTCTTGCAAAATATACAGTGCTACCTCATTTGTTTATCCCCAATATCCTCCGCGCAGCCCCTGTGGAATCTGGGGTATTATGATGAGCCTGGTGTAGAAACAAAAATAAATGCCAGATTAAAAAATAAAATCCTGCAATAAAGTGATTTTCAAGTTTTAGTTCCTAGTCTGGGCAGGTGCTGAATCCATGCCTCCCATTTCATGCTGAGTACTTTCAACTTGTATCGACCTCAAAGGGAGTCAAGCTAGCAGGAAAAAATCCACACTTGGTAGGACCAACCATGGAAGCAAGTGGAGTTTTGAAAATTGGTGATTTCAAGGGACGCATCAGTGTACCTGTATTTAAGCCTAGGACTGGCATTTGGGAGCTACACTCTGTCATCTGAATAACAGCCCATCTCTGGTGCCTAGTGGGGATTTGCAGTTACCAAAACTTGGCTACGTCGTATTATAAGGGCATGTTTCCTGAGGTTTTGTAGGTAGCCTTTATCAAATGCCCTGCTGATGAGCAGTTCTGCTCTGAAAACTGCTGTACAAAGATGGAGGGAATGAGGAGGCCTGGATATTAGTCTGGTCTGCAAGACCTTTATCTTGTACGTGGGAAGGAACAAACTCAGACTGACTGTTAGATCCCAGGCTGAGTCTGGAGGGCAGGTAGTTGAGGGTGGAGGGAAAAAAATCATTTTTATACTTGTAAATTGAGTACCTTTGACATGAATTATGCCAAGAAACAGGAAACAGAGTGCCACTAGTATGCCATGCTTACAGTCATGTTTCAGAGAAGAAATACACGTTTAAACCTTCACAACTATTCTTATTCCTACTTCATGCCAACTCTCAGCCTACTTGAAAAGGCAAGAAGATACATTACAAACAAAGTGGCTGGAGCAGTAAAATATCTCACAGTAACTACTATACATAATACTCACCATGCTTCTTTGAAGGAGGAACCTCGGGCAGAATTAGTTGGTAAACTAGAGTGTCTGTTTCATACGGACATCAGGGGCTTTACTGAGGTCAGTCACCATAAGCACAGCTGAAGTCTTCTTATTTGCAATTGCTAGCGAGATACCGCTGCAAATTCAAAGGACTGATCACAACCAGCAGTCTGTCATTCTAAGTGATGAGGGAAACAACTGTTACTGATCTCCCGAGGATAGAAAGGAAGAAGCCAGTCAACATCCATCATCCACTTTTCCTTCAGAGCCAAGCAGCGTCTGACAGAAAAGAAAAAAAACTCATTGATATCCTTATCTCTAGGACAGACAGAGAAGGCACAATGCAAAGATTCCTGCTATTACGTAACAAGTGATTGGCAGTCTCTTCTGATAAGAGGTGTAAATTAAAGGAATTAATAGTACTTCTGTTTTCCTGCTAGTGTCCTTGCTTAACATTGTCTTGCTGCAGTGCTAAAGAATAAAGTATGAGCAGTGTTCCACAGAAGAGGCATTGGAGATTCTTCACCTCTGCCGCTGTACTGTAGGGCAGATGAGGCTCATGTCAGGAGGAGACAAGCAGGGCTGTGCTACTGAAGACTTTAAGTGGCAGAGCACTGAAGGCAGCAGGTGATAGTGGTGACAGAAGAGTCACCATTTAAGTCTTTTTAATGCCTTGGCAAGTAGTTCAAATTCTCACAGCATTCCCCAGATGTCCCCAATATGAATAACATGTAATTAAGTACAAGGACTAGAGCAGTAATGATATGGACTTGCAAAGGAAAAGCAGTAAAGATGTTAATGGAAACCACTGGACTGATTGTTAACTAGCATTTTTTTAAAAAAAAAACACATTTTTCAAACCCCACGTGTGAGCAGCATTATTAAACGGGCACATGAGGATCCCATTGACCCATCCTGAAACACCACATAATGCTGTGGTCTGAAGTCAGCTGGCTATCACAGGCCCCCAGACTTCAGGGTCAGGTTCAGACCTGCATGTTCTGATCTAGGGATTTGTTTGAAGCTCGGAACAGGTGCTGTTTCCAGTCTGCTCTCAAACAGTCCACACACAATGTCAAGCACACGCGCTCCTTTCCTGGGATTTGGCTTTACTTGTCATGAAATACACAATGATACAAAAAAATTCAGCTCAGATCTTTGCCCCCAGCTTGGCTACTCCCAAGGATTGGGACTATTCAGTCCGTACTCTAGATCCTCTCTCTGCTACCTCTTATCGCCAAGTAGGTTGGTAAGTCATCTACCTCGATGAGTCAATAGGGCCCATTTAACTTTCCCTAGCACAATCAATAACTGGTAATGTAACCCACACACCTCCTGTGTGTGATGTTCTGTCCCCTCTAGTGGCACCGAGACCACTTAGAGATTAATGAGTCTGCTACAGCTTCAGCTAAATGCTATGTGGCTTTTAGCTCACGCAGTAGAGGATTCCAGGTTCGATCCTGCTCGCTGACGACTGGGTCCATCTGACAAGGTTGGGCGTTTCAGGCTCATCTTGACTCTTTACTGAAGAACAAAATGCAGCACCTGCCAAAAGGTAGCAAATGAACTAGAGTAGTGGTTGGCACCACAATATGCAGGAAAAAACATTCCAGGACCCACATCCCATTCACAATGGGTCATGGATCTTAGGTCACAGGACAATTTTTCAGCCATTTTGTGGAGTATGGAGCAAAAAAGTCTGAGAGTCAAGGGTGTAAGTACATACCTCTCTCTTCTTTCACTCCGTCTGTGGGGTGAGAGGGGGACATTTGCAAAACATGATTCCTTCCAAAAAATGGCACAATGTGATGCACTTGATTAGAAGCCAGTCAAAGAGTATTGTTCCCATGAATCATAACAGAATTCTGTTTCCCACGTTATAGAGGAGACTGAGTCAGGCACTCTCCCTTTACCTGGTGTTTTATGGCATGCTATTACTGTGAATATTGACTACCGGGCCATGAATCATGTTTGTGCCCAACACACGCTCAGCGGCACTCCTGCCAAAGGGAACAGAATTGGAGGAGAGCGATTATAAATCCCTCTGATTGGCAAATACATTCAGCCTCTGTTCTCTGCGCATGTCATGCTCCAAAATGAGAGCCAGAAAGGCTCTCGGGAGTAATTGTAATATCCTTCCCTTGAGAAAAATAGTCCTTATCTCCTCCACAATCACCCAAATGAGTATTTACTGAACAGCTAGGACAAATTGCCAGTATTGATATTTTGTTTTGTTTTGTTTGCCTTCTGCAGATGTTACAGGTTTAGTCCCCAACCCTGCAATTGACTTCAGTGCAGGGTGACTTCAGTGTCGCTTGGTTCTGCACATGGAACTTCTTGTGAATCAGTCTTTTCGGTCCTGAGAAATCTGTTTCAAAAGGAAGCCTGTCATCTTCTGACCAGTTCAATGGGGCATGCCCACCTGCTGACAGCAATGCTGAAGGAACCCTCGCTCCAGCCACTGTGGAATGATAAATCCTATTATTGGCTTGGATTGCAACATGGTTTGCTTGCCCACAGATTAGTGCAATGGCATGGATCTTCTATTGAGTGAATGTAAACAGGACAAATGGAGTGGAGTTAAAGACCTGACTTTGCTGGCTCAAACACTTGTGATATTTATCCATCAGTCACTGAGGGGGAAAATAAAAGCACAAGCTTAATTCCGCGAATAAATATAGAAACAGAGAGCTGTGAAGCTTACCAAAATTGAAATCAGGAAAAGAGGTAATTCTAAATATGCACACATGAAAGTGTGAGTTACTCACTATCTGTCTTTCTTAGTACTCCCAGACCCCTAGGAATATGAATATATTGTGTCTGAGGTTTTAATTACAGGAGAGCGGTCTTGTTTTAATAGGAGGGATTTCCAAGCACAGCTCTCTTGAGCATTATCTAGTAATAATGGGATAGGTCTTGAGTCTTCAGAGGAGGGTAGAAAAATGTGCCATGGAGAGCAGGTCCATTGTGGATGGAGGGGGCCTTTGGGGATTCTTCACCTTTGCTTTTTTAATTTACCACCCAAGGTTTTGCACTATGGTGTCCCTCCTCATGGTGGGGATGGGGAAGTCAGAAGCAACTCCCTGACTTTCCTATCAATACTGACATGAAATAATAACGGAGAGCTCGCACTCCTATACTGCCTTCAGCCTAACAACCTTAAAATGCTTTACAAATGACCTAGTGTGACAACATCCCTCAATGAACGATCACCATACCAATGATGCAAGTGGGGAAACTGAGGTACAGAGAGGTTAAGTGACTTGCCCAAAGTCAAAGTTAGAAAATCTGTAGGACAGTGGAGTCTAGAACCCAGACCTTTTTACACCCATTCCTGTGCTTTAACATCTAGGTAGTACTTTTTCTCTTCCATTAGCTACACTATGCTCCTGTGTCCATTAGAGCGGGTAGTTATAGATCACCTGTAGATACTCCAACCCACCCCCCAAAGCCATTTCAGCACTCTCCAAGTCTTCTGACCGAAGAACTGAGGTTACGGTTCTAGTTTTGGTCCCACCCATGACAGGGGTATCAGGTTCTGTGTAATTAGCAAGTACATTAGCACATTACAACAAGGAATGGGATGAAGTGGGAGCCCAGTTAGTACGTCCAGGGGACGTGCCAAAGAGCAGTGTTACGAGCTGCATGTAAAGAGCTTCCCTAAGAAAGCCATTTGCATTCCATAACATCAAATTTTACTGGGTCTTCAAAACCCAAGTGCAATGCTACGTATTCTTGAGGGCCACCTACTGGCACCTTAGCTATTGACATATCTACAGTCATCTTATTTCTAGATCACTCCTGTGTCAGGCAGTTAGCTGCCCAAACTCCTTCTGACACTCACTCGATTGCCCTCCAAGCAATTGCAGAGAGCCAAGCACTGACTGGGGGCCTATCTACATGGTATGGCAATGCACACTATGGGGTGTGAGTTCTAAAACACACTAATATGTGCCACATTAATTTATCTGCATAAGCAGTACTACATTAAAGCATACCAGGGAGCCTTTAGTGGGCAACACCCAGTTCTTGACCTAACTTTAGCTGCAGAAGGCAGGGATAGCTAACATTAAGATTTCTGCCACCACCCAGACAGACACACATGCGTGATGTATGGTGAGTTAAGTTAGATCTGGGTATTTACCAACCCCTGATTTTGTTAGACCTCCCACAAATCCTCAGGCCTCCTTTATACCTAGTGGGTGTGATCTTAGTGAACAGAAGTTAGTTCTCCAAAGCAGTTAACCTAATACAAGACCAAAACCTGGGGAAAAAGCAACAATACCTCATTGTCCGATGGCTCAATACTGAAAAGTGCTAAGCACTTTGGACCTGATCCACAAAGCCTGTCAGTACATTATGGGACTGCTCGTGTGCTTAAAGTTAAGCACGTGCTAAAGCGCTTTGCAGTACTGGGGCCGGAATGCAGCAATCAGCACCTTGTGAGATGGGGCCTCGAATCATTCCACTGGCTGTAATTTTAGTCTGAGTATATTTATTTTTTTACGTACCAATTCTCATTTTTGTTTTCTCTCAGTTATCCTCCTTTTATGGACCAATAAACAATGAAGTAAATTCAGCTGGAACTTCATCAAGACTCGTGGGTATGTGGAGCCAGGTCTTTGCTTCTGCTGAAACCATTCCACTGAAATTCTTCCTATGGACACAATCTTGACCATGGGAATCTTCAACATTCAAGGGGGGCCATGGGCTCCCTCTGGTGGCTAAGAGAACGGATCTTTCTTCCAGCCCAAGGCTCTGTGAAGCTGGTTTAACAGGGACATTTGTGAACTTAACTGTTGCGGAGGTCACATTTGTCAAAGCATGATCTGTGTTTCACCCAGCTTGATACTGGTATCTCAGCACTTCCTTTTTGCTAAACACATTGTAAAAATAAAACAAAAGCAATGGGAACACCACTTCACAAACCAGCCATTCGGTTAATTTTTGTTTATCATATAGGACACCTAGAAGGTACTTTTGCTATGGGTGCTTTGCAAACAAAGACACAAAACCAGCCCTATTAGAAACAGATGATATCACCTATGCAGAGTGTTGTTGCCAATTGAAAAAAATAATCTTCCTGAGCGACTTCAAAAGGCTTGAATTCAGCCACCAGGCACTGGTGGAGTTAGATTTCCCTCTAAATAAGAGATTTTTTCTTTGAAAACACCACCACAACACTGAAAATTTACTAAGTGGTTAATGTCCATGCAAGCTGAATCCATTCAATTTGGAAATATATAACTTGGAGTAGAAAACTTTAAAGGGTAAGTTGCAATTTGGCCATTGGTTTGATTAAAAAAGGAAAACAATCAAATAGGACTAATTCAGCATCTGGTATAAACTGACAGCCCAGCATCAACAGCTCTACTCTGATTTGCACCAGATGAGTATATGGCACATAAATTTAGAGAGCAGCATCTTATTGAAGTGGAGATTTGAGATAATCAATCCACACCTTATAGACTTGTACTGAATGAAAACTTAAAAGGGGGAAGGTTAACTGGAAAACCTAAAGACAAGATCGTGACAGCTAGAAAAAGAAGTAAAAATGAAGAATGATGCAGAGCGAGGAGGAGAAAAAGGAGGAGGGGAAATTCATTGGCCCATGAGATATGGTCTGACAAAGATATTAAACATGCATCGCAATACCAGTCAGATGGCAGGCGCTCTTGGAAATGCAACTCCAATGTTTCAATATCATATGCGTTTTTGTCCTGCCCACTGGATAAATTATACCTGCTGTAGTCAACCTTCTGCAGCACACACTAAACTAATCTGATACTCCTGCAGATACACCCAGGTTTGATGTACGTTTACCAAAACAACTGCCGTACACCCAGTTCAAAGGAGAAAGGAAACGGGGAGGCCAAAAGAAACGCTTTCAAGACACCCTCAAGATAAACATCCAGAGATGTGGCATCGACACCACACACTGGGAGACAGCAACCCAGGATAGGGATAACTGGAGAAGACTTGTCAGAGAGGGAATGTTCACTTTTGAGGAAAATTGCCTTGCCCTGGTTGCAGAAAAACACCATGAAAGAAAGGAAAGACAACGGTCACTTAGCAACCACAGCCCAACCCCATCTTCTAATACCACCTGCAATGTCTGCCAACAAGCCTGTTGCTTAAGGATTGGACTCCTCAGTCACCAAAGGACCCATGAAAACCTGTGAAAGAGATTGTCCTCAACCTCAAGGGATTGCCAACAATCAGAATCAGAGTTTGCAGACGGCTTCTGTCTTTATAATAGTGAAATCAAATCCCTCTTTCCATCCACCTAACATTCTAAGGGAGTTGGAAACCTATGTCCAAACTCTACCTCTTGAGCTTCTCTAATTTCCCAACAGGCCCGTACACCTATAAGGTTTTATTTATGGTTTAATTAATATAAATCTGATGAAACATTTATTATTTCTCATGCTCATAAGGAATAAGAGTAATTGTGAATTCTGATTACTGCACTATACTACAATTAGGCTTCTATGTGCCTGGTGTAATTAGACAGTATACTGTAGAATGAATGGGGTGGTCAGTGAAATATTTAAAAAAGACTAAAGTAGTGCTTAGTGTTGGAATTTTTGCATTTAAACAAGCGACAAAGTGTCATACAATCGGGAATGCTTCTCTAAACAGTTATTCAGCTTGTAGGTCTCAGTTTACTGGCTAAGTGGATCAGATGTTGCCCCAAACTGAGCTAGCATTCTAGCTATCCCTGATTAGCATAACAAGATGGTTCAGAATGTCAGACAGGGTTAGCTCCCGGTAGGGTGACCAGATAGCAAGTTTGGAAAATCAGGACAGGGAGTGGAGGGTAATAGGCCCCTGTATAAGATGAAGCCCTGAATATCTGGACTGTCCCTATAAAATCAAGACATCTGGTCACCGTAGCTCCGGGAGAAAAGAGAAAAGAGCAAAAGCTGCAGGCAGACAGTATGTCTCCAGCTTTCTTCTAGCGTAGGAACAAAAGTGCAGCCAGTTATTGAAAAAGGAGAACAAATAGGGAAGAAAATAGAGCATTATTTGTCTTTTCTGCAGCCTACCAACTTTGGAATCAGACAGCCTCCTTGTGGTGCAATGACCATTGCAGGAATAAAGAGGCTTATGCTGAGGAAACAGTATTCTTATGGCAGCAATAAGCGAGGCTTGGTCATATCAAAAGTGGGACCAGTAGCTACAGCATGGGGCATCCAATAAACAGATCATTCACAATGGAGTGCTGAATGAAGCTGGGGTTATTGTTCACTGCTATTCAAGACATCAAGAAGTGATTTGATATCCCTGTGAGAGACAGGGGGCAAGGTTAAATGCAAACATGTATATTAATGCAACATTCATGTTGCACAATTACGTACTCGAAAGAGATATTTAATGTTGAAGGTATGGTAACAGCTTCCTATGTATATGGCACACTAATTATGTGATCACATTCAAAAAATTACAAGTATTTTTTAAAAACCCTAAACTACTAGAACTATTACATGATCACTGCCTACGGAAAGCTAATCTTGAGTTGATACAACTTGGGCCTGGTCTACCATGGGAGAGTCGACCTAAAATACACAACTTCAGCTACTTGAATAGTGTAGCTGAAGTCGGTGTATCTTAGGTCAACTTACAAGGCTATCCCCACGGCGGTGAGTCGACTCCACTTGCTCCCCTGTCGACTCCACTTCCAACTCTCATGGAGGTGGAGTACAGGAGTTGATGGGGAGCACGCTTGGGGATCTATTTATTGCGTCTACACGAGACGCGATAAATCAAATCAATCACTACCCACCTATCTGGCAGATAGTGTAGAGGTACCCTAACACATTATCCTGGGCCCTGGACTACACTTAAAATCAGAATCTAGCCCTTATCTATACAACTCACAAATATCATTGAAGGCTATATTCTGTACTGCATACATGCAAAGGGGCAGTTAAAATTGCACATTCAACCTTAACTTTCATATTTCCTGACTTCTGAGTTTCCATTTGTGCAACTTCAATGCTCTGAATTAAATTTTCTACGTTTGTTAAGGAAAAAAAAGAGGGTGACAGAAAAGCCAGAAAAAAAGCTTCCTGTACCGTTCCATAACAAATTTGCTCTAGTGTCTACCAATATCATTAGTAAACAGAACATTAAGAGACTTCCCAAGCAGCAGTGAGCCAAACATTGACTAGAATCTATTAATAGTGTAGCAAAGTTTGCATTTCCATGATGGACATGTCCTAGAATAGAACATTAAAAGTACAGTGTTCACATGATCCCAGGACTGGCAGTACTGCTCTGGTTTACTATGGTTAACATTTTTAAAAAGCCCAAAAGGTGTCATTTCTTTCCCATATTTGTCAAATTAAAAAATCATGTACAGGAGTTCTCTACAACTTAAAATAAAAATTAAACCAGACAGAGGTTAGGCACAGAACATTTCAGCCCAAAAGCCGAACGTGGCAGATACTTGTAACTTTCCAAGCATGTGGGTTGATCGCTGACATTGTTTTAGAGCCGAGGTTGCAGTAGGCTGTGTAAGAGATTTACTGATCAATGGAATTCCTATGAGCTCATTACCTGGTGGGTTCCCCATTTCAGTGGCTTGACTTTGTTTGAGTATGTCACAGATTCATGAATCCTTCCTTTAATTTACTCCTCTTCATTTTCTATAAAGCCTCTAACGTTAAAGGCTGCATGTGGATAGTAGACCAAGCTGTTTGGAATTGAAGCAACCAGACAGCATGTTAAACTGACAGCTTGACTATATCAGTAAGAACCACATGCTTTTCTTGCCAAAGCTCAAACAGTTCAAGGCCTTTTAACATCATGTGGGCTTTATCTGTGTCCTTAGGGAAAACAAAAGTGTCAGCCTAGGCCAGCAACATCATCACAGGGTGTAACTACACTTCAGTATTCCCAAGATGATGTTTTGATTGACATCACATGTTATCAGTGTAGAACCACTCTGCTGGAATACTGCAGGCATATGTACTGTGCATTAGAATTGTGACCCCTTAGCACTAACACACAGTACCACACTGATTATCATAGGTCAAACCAAGAATGGACAAGAAAGAATTATCAAGGTAGGTTATGATACAAGAATGCAAAGATCTCTAGTAGCTAACATACACTCTTTTTAAAAAATGATCTTTTCTGAGGCTTAGTGAACCAGCTGGGGTTGATTAGCCAGGAGGAAGACAAGCAGATTAAAAAAAGCTTTGACAAGCTAAACACCTTTGGGAAGAATAGTTAATCAGGAGAAGGGAAGGGATTGAGCAAAAATGTAAAAACACATTGATATCATATGAGATTCTTAGGACCATATCAAAGATTTCACATAGAAAAATGTGGGAGAGAGAACGAAGAGAAATATTTGAATGAAACATTAATAAAAGTATCAGTGAGAACAATTTGGTTTTAAAATTTAACAAACCCTCTACAATTTTGGAAGCCCTAACACAATAGCATTGTGCCAGGAGTATATAAGAATCAGAAAGTAAAACTGACTATAAACAGTGAAAGTGAAAAAGGCCAGCCTAGTTTTGCAGTCCAGTCTCAGCAAAATGAGGAGTGTGTAGCATGAGGACACAAACACAAAAACAAAGAGAGGTAAGGCCCTATCTTGATAAAGCTCCCCCTGCAACACATCGTCCCTGGTAACTATAGAGTTACTGGTCTTCCACAACCACTGCATAGAATAAATAAGTATTTTTAGATGCGTAGTTTCACTTATTTCTGCTAGTAACTGAAATAAAGGATTTAAAAAAAATAGATCACTTTTGTCTTGACAAGCGTTCCTAAAAATAATTGACTTTTTAGGGCCTATCTAGACTTGGAAAATTTTCTAACTGATTTTAAAATAATTTCCAATGGAATTATTTAAGATAGGTTAGAGCTGTAGCATAGATTTTTGGCAGTTTAAGATGAGCTGAGCCATTTTTACCAAACTAGTTTCACAATCACTTTGAAGACTGTCTTGAGGACAGTTCAATGAAATTGCATCATGCTTTTTTAAAACACCCAAAGCAGAGTCCGCATTATAGCTGTCAATACTTTAAAAATTAGTTTAGCAGACCCAGTTTTAAAACCAGATAGAAAATTTCTCAAGTATATACAGGCTCCTAGGGAATCCAGGAAGGTGAGATTTCAAACAAAGAGGTGGTTTTCTATAGCAGTGGCAGCTCAGTCATGGGTTTAAATGCTTTATGCACAGTTCCATAGACTTTACATTTTCAAAATACAGATCAATTAACATCATATAGTTTCCGATTTGATTTTTTTTAATTAAAGTTGAAATGAAGTTGAACCTACCAAAGGCCTATCCATCGTTTACAATGGGAAAAAGTCGGGCAAATAAAGCAGCTGATGTCATTGGCTTGTCAACGTGCATCTATTTGTTTTGTTTAACTCTAAAGACTCCTTGAGTATTTACTGATCATTTCATTATAGCTGGGTGGAAAAGAGTTGTCCTGACTTGCAAGAATTTGAGATTTCCGATTTTCCAATCCCAAAAATCGGTACAAAAAGCTGAAATCTCAAATTCCCACAAACCAAAAATAACTCAGATCAAGTCAACAAACACTGTTCCAAATAATTTTGAAATGTTGTTTCAGTTTTAAGCTTCAATGTTTTCCCTATAAATTAAATTTCTGAATGAAGTCATTTTGTACTGAAAAACAGAACTTGTTTCAAAAATGTCAAAATGTCCCAGTCTCACCAAAATAAATAAATAAATAAATAAAGAGTCCAGGTCCCATTTTGACAGTCAAGGGTTTTTGTTTTTGTTTTTGTTTTTTAAAAAAAGGACATTTGTTGAAACCAACCCTTTCCTGTGAACACTTTCAGTTTTAACAAACGAACATTTTCTGACAAAAAAAACATTTTGCCAAAAAATTTACAACCAGCTCTGAAATAAATTTCACGTCTTAACCCTGCCTAATTGCAATGCATTACAGTCATTTTATCTTTGAAGGATTCATCTGAGATTTAGATTTGACCATGATATTGTGCTGGGATTGCAGAGGGTCTTCATAGATCTCTTTTGTGATACTGATTGAGGAGGGGTTTTTTCTGTTTTCTTTTATTAGACCTTATGGCAACGTTCCATACAGTTGATCAAGGGTGGAGTTTATTCCATTAGACCCAAAAGAGAATTTTGTATATCCAAGGGCTGCATGTGTTCATTGTACAATTTGATTTATGTCTTTCCACACACATTGTCTGTTTGGCCCACAAATGTGCCCTAAATCCTGTGCCAGATAATTAAGAGGTTCTGGTTTGGGGCTAGCGATCTGCTTTCTTTGCCATCTGGTTATCAGTAAAAAACACAGCCCCCCTCCCAAATACATAACTGACATGTTACTCACACCCACATCCATTTCAGCATTCTTCAGTCTGATCCATCTCAGCCAAGACAATCTCTCTCTTCTGTCATTATGGCAGGCAGAGAAGCAAAATATGGATGCTACAGAATTTCTTTCAAGGAATGATAGTTGATAAAAGGAAAGAAACAATAAAAAATGATGAGTGTTGGCTGCTTGGACAAAGTGTGCTTCTAGTCCTTAATTTTATTTGAAAGTGTATGCAATTTGTCTCTGTCAATACCACCGAGAATTAAAAATGCAGTAAGCAACCCAACTCCGTTTTTTGAGGCTCGTCTATTATTGTTTCATTATCTATTTGCTGTTCTAGAACCATTATTTCTTTATGCAATACTGATGTGGTGCAATGGCATATGTTTCGCCAAGTGGGGAACAGAGACGTTGTTAAGGGCACAAGAGGAAACTATTCCACTGCGTAGGAAAGATAGGAAGCATGAGAAGAGACCACCCTGGCTTAACCAGGAGATCTTCAATGATCTAAAAATCAAAAAAGAGTCCTACGAAAAAGTGGAAACTAGGTCAAATTACAAAGGATGAATATAAACAAATAACCCAAGTATGTAGGGACAAAATTAGAAAGGCTGAGGCACAAAACAAGATCAAACTAGCTAGAGGCATAAAGAGTAACAAGAAAACATTCTACAAAATACTTTAGAAGCAAGAGAAAGACCAAGAACAGGGTAGGCTTGTTATTCAATAAGGGGATGGGGGAAATAACAGAAAATGTGGAAATGGCAGAAGTGTCTAATGACTTCGTTTCTGTTTTCACCAAGAAGGTTGGTAGTGATGGGACATCTAACGTAGTGAATGCCAGTGAAAATGAGGTAGGATCAGAAGAGGCTAAAATAGGGAAAGAACAAGTTAAAAATTATTTGGACAAATTAGATGTCTTCAAGTCACCAGGGCCTGATGAAATGCATCCTAGAATACTCAAGGAGCTGACTGAGGAGATATCTGTGTCATTAGTGATTATCTCTGAAAAGTCATGGAAATCGGGAGAGAGTCCAGAAAACTAGAAAAGGGCAAATATAGTGCCAATCTATACAAAGGGAAATAAGGGCAACCCAGGGAATTACAGACCAGTCAGCTTAACTTCTGTACCCTGAAAGATAAAGGAGCAAATAATTAAGCAATCTTTCTGCAAACATCAAGAAGATAATAAGGTGATGAGTAACAGTTAGCATTGATTTGTCAAGAACAAATCATGTCAAACCAACCTGATAGGCTTCTTTGACAGGGTAACAGCCTTGGGTAACAAGGGGGGAAGTGGTAGACATGGTATATCTTGACTTTAGTAAGGCTTTTGATAGGGTCTTGCATGACCTTCTCATAAATAGCTAGCGAAATGCAACCTAGATGGAGCTACTATAAGGGGAGTGCAAAACTGGTTGGAAAACTGTTTCCAGAGAGTAGTTATCAGTGGTTCACAGTCATTCTGGAAGGGCATAATGAATGGGGTCCCGCAGGGATCAGTTCTGCTCAATATTTTCATCAATGATTTAGAAAATGGTATAGAGAGTACACTTGTAAAGTTTGCGGACAATAGCAGGCTTGGAGAGGTTCCAAGTGCTTTAGAGAGTAGGATTAAAATTCAAAATGATCTGGACAAACTAGAGAAATGGTCTTAAGTAAGTAGGATGAAATTCAATAAGGCCAAATGCAAAATACTCCATTTAGGAAGGAATAATCAGTTGCACACATACAAGATGGGAAATGATTGCGTAGGAAGGAGTACTACAGAACATAGTGGGCCACAGGCTACATATGAGTCAGTGTAACGCTGTTGCAAACAAAAAAACCCAATCATCATTCTGGGATGTATTAGCAAGAGTGTTGTAAGCAGGACACAAGTAATTCTTCCACTCTGATTAGGCCTCAACTGGAGTATTGTATCCAGTTTTGGGAACTATGTTTCAGGAAGCATGTGGACAAATTGAGAGAGTCAACAGAAGAGCAACAAAAACGATTGACTATGAAAATATGACCTATGAAAAACTGGGTTTGTTTAGTCTGGAAAAGAGAAGACTGAGAGGATACATGATAACAGTTTTCAAGTTTGTAAATGGTTGTTACAAGAATGAGGAAGAAAAATTTGTTTTTTCTTAACCTCTAAGGATAGGACAAGAAGCAATGGGCTTAAATTGCAGCAAGGGAGATTTAGGTTGGACATTATGAAAAACTTCCTAACTTTCAGTTTGGTTAAGCACTGAAATAAATTGCTTAGGGAGGTTGTGGAATCTCCATCATTGGAGATTCTTTTAAGAGCAGGTTAGACAAACACCTATCAGGAACGGTCTAGATAATTAGTCCTGCCATGAGTGCAGGGGACTGGACTAGATGACCTCTCAAGGACCCTTCCAGTTCTATGATTCTATGACCATTGGAACACATTTCTGTAGGGGTTTCCTGTTTGGCCCTGAAGTGCCTGTGGTAGGCTCAGATTGCTTCAACTAGGATACTCAACCAGACTGGATGATCTGGTTCTTACTTCTATTTTACAACTGCTTCATTGTCTTTCTGTCAAGTAGTATGTGGCTGATAAAATTGCCTGCCTGACTTATTGTATAACCCAATGACATGCCTTCTTACTTCCTGTTTGATGGATTCGCTTTTCCATATGTTGCAGTGTTAGTCCATCCCCCCAGATTATGTGTACCTTTCTGTTACTGATGGATGAATTCATCCAGGTCACTAAGACCCTCTTACTCTCGTCAATCAAATCTTAACCTTTGAGCTGTAGGAAAGTTTTAGTTAAGGGGCTCCCCGTTTCCTGCTCCCATCCTCTTCCCAATCTCTATCCCTTGCTGTAGGCTTCCTCCTACACCAATCCACACCCTGCAGAATTCTTCCCTAAACACAACCCCCCACTCAGTGATCCTAAATCCCTCCTCAACTGCAACTTGGCCCCTTACCCACTCTGAGATAAGGGCACAGCAGGCCTGCTTGCCTCCAGTTCACCTCTTTGTACTTGGGCCTTCTTTATTAGGTCCATACCGTAGGCAGATGCTGGGATTTCTCTGAGCTACACTTAACACATCCCAGGGCAGGATCCAAAGGTGGCTTAAAGCCAAATGTATGTCCCACTTCCCAATCATGGGGCCATCTGACAACTGGTCCAGTCTCCAACACAGAGCAGCCTTTAGAGGTGCACTACTATGCACCATACACAATGGCTCCCAAGGGCCAGTCTCATAACCGGAGATCAGCAGGACACAGGAATTCCCCATGGATGCCCCTTTCCCTGGGTTGACACTCCTACTCCATGTGATTATATAGAAATGTCTTTTAGATAAGAATGCAACAACAGGGGGAAAACTCCTAAATTTAAACTTCAGATTAAAAATTGTCCCTATTTCATATAGCACATGGAATGTTTGCTTTCCTTAATGTTGAATTTCCTGGCTTTCATCAGTTTATTTAAATGTAAAGGGTGGCTCAGACAACTACAGCAACAAAACCTTAAGTAAATATTTAATCATTCTGTATTTTTTCAGGCATGTCTCCCAGATCCTGTGTTGTTTTAGCATTTCTAATTATTAATTCTGGTTCACAAAGTCAGGGGATAATTTTTATTTGTTTTTCTTTAGCCTCAATGGACGCAGAAGTCATCGAAATAATCAAGAGAGCTTGTCCCTAAGTAATAAAGGACAGTTTTCTTATTCGTTCCAAAAGGCTGTCATAGTAATCCTTCAAATGCTGTTACCCAGAGTTCAGAGAGAAGCCAAAAAAAGAAATCCTCACATAAAGTTGTATGTCTGAGTGTCTAACTGACATATGGAAGCTACATGCAATCCAGAAAGCCACAGAAATCCCAAAGACTATCAGAAATATTGGAGATTAAACTATAAGGAGTAATGCCACACTATATTTTTAACTCCTCCATGAGCTATCCATAAAACAAAGTCATAACTAAAACACAACTTGTTATGAATAGGCCCCGGTCCTGCAAGCACCTATGCACATGTTTAAATTGTACATACATATAAATAGTCCTGTTGAGTTAAATGAGGGTTTATTGAACTAAAGGGGACTTAAGCACCCACCGAGTAGGACATGTGTGTAAGTGCTTTGCTGAATCTGAATCTTAAACCCCATATTCTAAGAGGTCAGAAGAGCTGCTCTGGATCTATCCTAGTGTAACTGAAGGCAAAAACTGATTCAATAGGACTAATTGAGCATTAAGTGCTAATCCACATGCATAACGGTTACCGAATCAGGCCCTGTGTAAGAAGGTAAACTCTTATGATGTTAGTGAGGATAAGGGGAAGTTTAATAGTTGGAGCTTCTAGATCATTGGGTGGGCTTTTATAATTACATCATCTCAGCTCTAGTAGATTTTAGGGAGGATTTCACACAAAATCTGCAGGATTTTGATCCTACTATAAATGTATTGTCAGCAGTAGTGCTCTGGACCATTACTATAGAATATACTATAGAGTATTTTCTTAGTGATAATAGGGGGGATATGTTTGAAGTAACTGACTGAGATAAGTTACACAGTAACTAGGGATGAGCAAATATTGAAAGCTAGACTAGAAGACACGTTACTGGGCATATGTTCTTCTTGGCACTGGACCAATGCCAGCTAAAAAGACAATGAAAAAGTACCCACTGACTTCAATGGTCAGTGGATCAGATGCTAAAGAAGAAGAGAGAAAAACTCCACTGGGGAAAAAAACACGGTGAAGCCCAAAGCTTCAGAGTGAAAAACAAATAGAGAAAGACCAAGAAAAAAGTGGAAGAGGCGTTGGGGAAACAGGAAAGTTCTTATGGAAATATAGCTGCAGTGTTTGCTTTTTATAGGGCGCTCATCTGTACCAGGTGAACTTTTCAGAAGGTTTGCTATTCCTAGCACCCACCCAGTCTTTCATTTAAATAATCATTATTAAAAATAGGATCCCTTTTTAATAAAACATGGGTTTGAGATTCCAAAAAAAAGAGTTCAGGAACTCAGACTAGGCTTGAAAAGCCTTAAAAAAAAAAAAACACGAGAGCGCTGGCAAACCACACAGCGCAAGAGGTTCACCTCTCGCATATGAAATGATTTGGGTCTCCTTAGTTCTGCATGCATATGACACAGTCTTTCATTCCAGGATCAGGTCAGGAAGTTTGCACCGACTATCTCCAGTAGAAATAAATGGGGCCATTTGTTTCATAGACACCTGAAACCTTTAAACAGCTCTCATACAAAAGCTACTACTTAAGTGTACAACAGACACACAAATCCCCTCTGGGATAAATGTATTATGGATACAGAACTGACATCTCATCTCTGACAACCACATTTTCATCTACGCCTAGGATATGCATATGTGAAGAATTTTGGTAACATTTTTCAAAGACCTTTTAAATGGGCTTCTCTTACAGCCGTGGTGACCAATACCTAGATCCTCAAAGTCATTTAGGCACCTAGCTGCCATTGAACTATTACCTATGGACTAAATTCTAAAAGAACTCTTTGCAACTACACAGCTCACCATCTCTGCTATGAATCTGAATCTCAAGAATTGAACTCATTTCTCTATTTACATTGATCTTTTCACTATATGCTCTTTTTTTAAATAAAATTTAGTTTACTTAATAAGAATTAGCTATAGGTGTGTATTTAGGTAAGATCTGGAATATTCATTAGCCAGGGAGATAATGTATCTGATCCTTTGGGATTGGTAAAACTTTTTTATGTTATGAACTAAGATTTTCATTAATCCTCATCATATTTGACTTGGGTAACTAGGTGGAAGCCTGAGGCTGGATTACTTTAAGGGAACTGTGCTTTGACTTCTGAGTAATCAGTACGATATAACAGAAACTGTTAGTGCTGGATTGGTAAATCTAAGTATTGAAATAGCCACCAGATTTGGGGATTGTTTGCCCTATTTTGCAGTTCACCCAAACTGAGTGATCTCAGCTAGCTCCCCAAGGATCCCGGTCACACCTATGATTCTATAAGTTTAGGGAGAACTCACCATAACAGAGAAGCCTATTCCCTGCTTCAAGTGCAAATCTCAAGTATGCACTATAATGCCACTAGAACAGGGGTCTCAAACTCAAATGACCATGCGGGCCACATGAGAACTAGTACATTGGCCTGAGGGCCACATCACTGACACACCAGTAATTGGGACAGCTAATACACAGCTGTTACTTTGATCAGCTCTGTAAAAAACAAATAACCTGAGTGCTCCTTTTCTGTATTTACATGATAGCATGACCATAAACACTCCAATATTCAGGGTGTCAGAGTCCAATGAAAGTCTGCTGCTCCCCTCATGCACGCAATCTATGAAATCACAGGGATTTCATGTTCCTCCTGTCCTATCTTAAAATGTCCCTGTGGTGTCACTGAGCACAGCTGACAGTGCAGCAGGTAGTGCGCCCATTGAAAGCAAAGGCAGGAGTCCCACTAGCTTTTGTGGGAGCAGAACCTGGGGCTCAGTGCATATAAGACTGAGCTGAAAATTAAGTGTAGACCGGGCCTTATCCTCCTGAGTGACCGAAAGCATAACGAGCAAATCTGCTCCTGGAGTGGCTTCCATCCCTCCTCTTGATTCCAGCAGACACAGGCTGCATCAAAGCCCTATTCTCTTCATTCATTCCAAAGTCAATTCTCTATAGCAATGGATTCTTTTGTTCTCTGGCCATTCATGGAGAGAAGTAGCGGAAGTGCAAACTGTCTGGTTTTTCCCCCTTCATAGTTCAATTACACTTGCTTTAAAAAAAAAATGCAGGGTAACACGTGTAACTTTCATTCTTAAAAGAAAAATCCTTAGTGATTGCTAAGGTCTTCGTTAGTGTGAAGCCAGAACCTCAGCATAACAGAATGAGGGTAATTTCAGAGATGGCGTGGATGTTTCTGGATGGGCTGAAAAGCAGTTCCCCATATTAAGAACACTGGGCTCTTAACCCTGAAATTTCGGTCTAACTCTGTAGTAGTCAGCTCTATAAGAGAGAGCACCTGTTCTCCTCGGTATGCTGACAATCATTGATCTGCTTGTTTGTTTTTCTAACTTATTTTCCTTGCAAATTTTATGGTATGTCCCAAATTGGAGTGTGATTATGAACAATTTTCAGTAACCCAAGAGCAAGTTGTAGTGTGGATAACGCTTAAGAGAAGGAGAAAGTACTGAAGACCAAGATGGGTTGGTGTTGTACAAGGATAAAACATGATGATGCAAATTAATCTGAAGAGCCGTGTGTGGAGGTGGGGAGAAGGGACAAATTGCAGTAAGTAATGAAAAACATTCTGCATTGTAACCATGCCACTCTAGCTGGCTGCTATAAAAAGAGAAAAAGGAGAGTTGATAAAAACCACTATTAATCTGGAGACTAGTTAATGATGTTGGCCTTAATTAGGCTAAAGCAGCATTCTAAAGTTTCTCACACAGTAAGTCATTAGATACTTTACATATACGGTCTGAAAGCAAACTCTCTCAGTCATAGCTCTCAGCTGTGCTTTACTCTTAACTATGATACTTACTTTAAGTCCACACAAACTTGCTTTTCTCTTGCTCTTTATTACCATCAAGTATTGACGTTACATATGCTGATTAAAAAAAAAAAAAAAATCAGTGAAAACTTTAATCCCACATTATTCCAAGGCTCCCACTGCATCCATGTGTGCGTGTGTTTCATTAGGAGACTAAATCAGGGTGTTAAACCAAGATCCTTGGGGCAGGGATTCCCTTTTTTATTGCTGTGTTAGGCACTGTGCTAACGCACGCACACATATGCACCCACCTCACCCCGCATCCTGATCCTTGGCTGGGAAATCTTATGCTCCCACAATACAAATAAAATTAGTAAATAAAGAATAATTAAGCATAGTACAATTGAGACTGATCAGGCAACACACACAACTCCGGACCTTTAGTCATTAAGAGGTTGAGATTTGGTATAAGCTTAGACCACAAAATATTTTTTAAATAAGAACGTTTTTATGAGTCATACTTTGCACAGTCCTTGAATAAAATAACAGAGGCAGAAAATAAGCCTGGCACTAGTGCAGAGGTGGGCTCTGTGCCCCTAGTTTTCCAAAGTCCCTGTTCTGATCATCAGAATGCATGACAAGGAATCAGATAAAATTGCAGTTGCGATCAGTCAAACATCTCTAATTCATGTTAATGACAACATTATCTCCATAAGGAGAGCCATCAGAATGGTCACATAATTTGGCAGCCTTTTAGATCTCTGGACAACAAGACTAGAAAAACAGAAGGCTGTTTCCACTTTACCTGTGCGCTCATCTTTTGATCCATCTGTGTAGACTTATTTTTCATAAATAAATGCAGAAATGTCATTGGTTATAATGTGTAGGCTTTTTTCCTTCCCTTAGTTTCTTCATATAATTCCAAATCCACAAATGGGGGAATCTCTGTCCAGCTGAAATTTGACTTCCCGTGACTAAAAAGTGTTTCGTATTCTCCATTTTTCTTTTTTTACATATCTTCTTTACCTATTTGTTGACCCTGATAGTATGAAGAAGTCTGTGGCAATCCATATAATTTTATTTACTAAGCTCCCAGCAATCCTCATAAATATATGGTGTATTTCTATTTTCATGATTCCCTTTTACCTTTGCCCAAAAGGTTAGTTGCATCCTTAGTTTTATATGTGCTTCTTCAATGGCTAGATGCAGCACACACACTAGGGTTATCACTGCCCCCTAATCCAGTCCTCATCCCCTTTCTCGCGGGACGGAAGAGGGCTAATAGCAGCCTTCCAGCTTGCCAATCACCAAGCTTGGGTGTGAAGCAGTTCCAAGTTTTTAAGAGTTGTTTTTGCAACCAAATCAAAAGGTTGGCATCCTAGTCTATAACTGGTCTTACCAATGCTCTATACATCATCATTATCACCTTCTTTTCTGCACCCTATTTGTTTCCAGCTACACATCTAACAAAGTTCATCCTACTTTTACACTTTTGTACAGTATGATGTTACCTGTGTGACCCTTCCAAACTAATTCATCATCAGTAGACAGGATACTGGACTGGATGGACCTTTGGTCTGACCCAGTATGGCCGTTCTTACGTTATGTTAAGACCATTTCAATCATCTTCTCTATTATTTTCCCCCACACATAGCTATTTTCCTATATGGAAGGGGTCTCAAACTCAATTTACCTTAAGGCCAGTGCCAGTCCTCAAATCCTCCCACCAGGCCAATAATGTCACCAAAGATGGTGTTCAGAAGACATTTATATTGTATTTTTTATTTCAAATTTGTTAGAAATAATAAAACGGTCATACAACTGGATAGAATTCTTTGCCTGCCAGAGAATTTTTAGTGTTTGCCAGACACCTGCCAATGCTTCAGTTCTGTCAGTTTGTTGATGTTTAGCCTTAGTGACTGAAGCAATGAAACCTTCAGGACTGCAGCAAGGTGTGCATCAGATAGTTAGTTGTGTTCCGTATTTTGACTTGTTTATATTCATTGTGGAAAAAAGGGACACTGCCTCTGTGGCGCACTTTGCCCAGCAACTACTGGTGGTATCTCTGTCCCTCTCTCCCAGCCAATGGGAGTTGCGGGGGGTAGGGAGGAGCAGCGCCCACAGCAGACATTGCTGGCAGCATGCATCTCTCCTCCGCTGGCCACAGTGGGGAGGTTCTTGGGCCACATATGTGTTGCAATAGAAATCAATATATTGGAAAATGTAGAAAAACATCCAAGTTTTTAATTAATTTCAGTTGGTATTCTATTCTTTAACAGTGCAATTAATTGCAATTAATTTTTTAAAATCATGATTAATTTTTGAATTAATCACGTGAGTTACCTGCAATTAATCGGCAGCCCTAATAGGGAGGGCTCACTCCAGGCCAGAGTGCTCCACATGGGCTCTTGGGGTGAGCACGTGGAAGGGCAACAATGGATTTACATCAACTCAGCAGCCTGAAAACCCCACCAAAGCAGGGGCCATGATTTCCATACAAAGACCAGAAGAGTAACTGCAGAGGGGCTGTGCTGAAGCCCTGCCCTATCTTGAGCTGAGAACGTGAGTTTAATACAGGTCCTGTAGAATTCTCTTCACACCACCTGCTGGTGACTCAGAGTTCATGTGGGGAGAGCTGGACATCACTAAAGCGGGGCGGGGGGGGCACCACCTAGAACACTACCATGGATTCAGCAGTATTGTAGCACGTTCACATTGATTCTGATCTCAGTGAGACCAAACACCCTAGTATAACTAGTTCCCATCAGCATGCATAATGATCTCTATCCATATGGGTCATTTTTACTTAGTATTTAAACTTATGCTTCAAGCTGCTGCTTTCTTCTCTCCAGCCCTGATGTCATCTGGACTTGTAAATACTCCATGTTATCCACGCATTTATATATAGGATGGGTCAGTCATCGTATGCAGGTCTTTTCCTATTCTCATTGACTTCAGTAGAAGCAGGATTGGACCCTGAGCTCTATGGAACACGTGCCATTAAGATAAATGCAAAGAGGATTTTACATGGCAAGATCTATTCTGACAGAAAAAAAAATCTCCTCTCGTTTTTTAATCTGGCCTTATCTTAGCCAGTTTCAACCTGTTCTCTCCTTTAATCCATATCCATCTCCTCTCTGTTTTGCACTTACAGTTTTCGTTCAGATGACATGATCTTACTGCAATGAAAAGAAAATCCAAAAGAGCCCATGGGAACATCTTGCAACTTCCTATGTCTTTATGACAGGAAATTAAAACCATGTTTTATTTACTAGATGAGCCACCTGAACATCCTGTATTCCAACGTCTAACTGTGATTGTTTACATATGAGCTGATGCAATACTATGTTTAGAGCATGACAGCCCAATTTTATCTATAGTACTACTTCTGACAATCAGCCACAGAAAAATTAACAATTCTATAAAAACATAGAAATGGAGCAAGGGATGTGTTAGGATAATTGTCAACACCATCTCGGAGAAAAATTTTAGCTGGCACCAGCATTCATGCTTATACAGATCGATGTCTGCTGGCACATCAACCTATTGCCAACATTTAATTACTTGAATGCTTAGAAATGAGCCTGAACAGATCATGGAAATCATCTGATTATATGAGAGTCACAGATGATAGTGGCAAGTCCTTATTCCTTTAATATTGCCCTACAGCTTTTGTAGCATCTCTCTGCAGTGTTCTATCTATGCAGTGTTCTCTAATGCCTTAGAAGCCTTTACTTTCTAGGTTTTACGACTCATTCTCAGATATTCACTTGGACAAACAAAAGCTGCAGCTGAGATTCTCTTTTTTAAAAAATTTCACTTTGTCTATTTTTAAATTAAGACTGTAAAAAATTTTTTGCCAGGTCATGATGGCTGATTCTGCTTATAAGCCTCCAAAATGGCTCTGATCTGAAAAACAGTTTGCAAGCAAATGGACAATTTCATGGTCCAATGAGTTTTACTCTTTTGCGCAAAACAAAAATACAAGGAACAGAGCTGTTGCAATTTAAAAGTCAGCTGCCCTGTTTAACCAGTAAACAACTCCAATGAAATTACACAAGTGATTTGATTATGTGCTTTAAATACATATTTAAACTTTAGAGCTGTTCCAATCTGTTGAGTAAATAAGGACATTTACAAAGGTCTTCTAAAATAGAGTTCCTTAAGTACTCTGGAATGTATCTATATATTAAGAGATAGCGCAGGGTACTGGCATGGGACTCAAAAAGACCTGGGTCCTAGCCGTGCTTTGCCTCTGACCTGCTGCATGACTTCCTTTCTCTGTGCTTTGGTTTCCCCTCTATTTAGACTGTATGCTCTTTAGAGCAAGCACTGTTTATTACTATGAATACACACAACATCTAGGAAAATGGGTGCAGCACAAACAAAGTGAGAGATGCTTCTGTAATACCAGTAATAATCTGCCGGCTGTCCCATGTACAAAAAGCCCAACCCTGAAAACTCTTATACATGAGAAGTCCTATTGCATCCAACAGGATTACATCTGTGAGGAAGGGTTGCAGGATGGGGCTTCTTAAAGGCTGGGAAAAGACACTGAATTAAAAAAAATTACTGGCATGATCCTGCTCCCTGCAAAACTCATATTGACTTGTATGGGAGCAGGATTGGGCCCCCTGCTAGTGTGATATTGATTTCTCAGAAACTAAAATCTATCAAGACGGTACTTGACTCAGTAAACTGAATGACAAAGGCCACACACCAGTCCGGATCCTAGTAAAGTCCATGGGACTTAGATAAGCCCCAAGCCTCATTCTGCTGGTGCAGTGGTACAAAATACCAACTCCTAGGCAGCTCTGGCAAGAAACTTTTGAAAAATTCAGTCCTCATCAGCTGAAGAGGAGAAAGCACACTTACACAGACTAGTTCTGGATACTGGTAAAATCCACCACACAGAAAAAGCTAAAGAACAAAGCTGATTTTGCCCATGCTGTGTATATATCCCTGCTGGCTATTAAAACAAACAACAGTGCCTGGAATATCTCTACATTGTATGCAAGTAAAGATCCCTGGGTCCCATTAACATCAATCCCCATATCCAGTGCAGAACACAGTGGTCCGTGCTATCTGATCCTGCTATAGGATCATGACCTAAAATTGCATTTCTCCCCATATCAAAGACCACAAGCAAGACTGAAGTAATAGGAGACATTTTAGGTAAAGTCCTAAAAGCCTCAGATCTCAAAGCACTCCAAACTAGACCGCAGAACTACACAAGAAGCAGCAGGAATATTTTTCACAATTAGTTTAGTTGTCATACATTGCCTTAAATATACAAACACTGGGACTTAACTGGTACGCAGGAGTTAGGCTGACTTTCAGCATCGCGGTGAATTTCACCCCAAGGAGAAACATAACTATGTATGTACAGAGAAAAATGTTTTTGTGGTTAAGACAGCAGAACAGGAATCAGGGAAAGTATTCAAATTAGAGAATCCAAATCCCACTTCTCATTGGGAGTTTCACTTGTTGGGGGGAAATGGGTCTCAAACCGTTTCTCACTAAAATTTCTCATCAATTGAAAAAGGAGAAATGTATGATTGTGGCAATTCAGATAGTTGCTTAGAACAAACATGGTTCATTTTCAAGTCCCAGAAGACAAGCTAAACTACTGCCCAAAGAATTATAGAAATGTAGGGCTAGAAGAGACTTTGAGAGGTCCATTTCCCCCCAGCATTGAAGCAGGACCATCCATGAGAGGTGTTTGTCTAATCTGTTCTTTAAAACCTCCATTGATGGGGATTCCACAACCTCCATTTGGATCCCGTTCCAGTGCTTAACAATCCTTATCGTTAGAAAGTTTTTTCTAATATTTAACCTACATCTTCTTTGCTGCAGAGTAAGCCCTTTACTTCTCCTACCTGCAGTGTACATGGAGAACAACTGATCATCATTCTCTTTATAACAGCCTTAATATAATTAAAGATTGTTATCAGGTTCCCCACCAGTCCTAAGACTAAACATGCCCCTTTTTAAAATCATTCCTCATAGATCAGGCTTTCTAAAACCTTTTATTTTTGTCGGTCTCTTCTGGACTCTCTCTAATTTGTCCACATCTTTCTTTGCATGTGGCATCCAGAACTGGACACAATACTCCAACTGAGGCCTCACCAGTGCAGAGTAGAGGGGGACAATTACCTCCCATGCCTGCATGTCATTAAGGCTGAATTGAGCAATTCAATTACATCAGTTACAATTCATCAATTCAGTTCATCAATTACAAATTACAATTTTCTGCTTTCAAAGCAGAAACTTTATCCAAAACACAGTAATAATGACAAGCAATAAAGTGAACAGAAAATTACCAGCAGAGAAATTGCTTTGTAGTTTTGGGAAGGTTCCATTAATGTAATTGTTTTAATTTGTAACAGTTTGTGAATTTTATTTTTATGTAAAGTTTCCAAAATGAAGTACTAACACATAGTGGCAGATTAATTTATTAATGAGTATTTATAAGCAGTTGGAGAGGGCTGTAACTTTTTCATAAATAATGATATACTTATGTAAATGTGACATAACTAATGTGCTTTTAATTAATGTGTTTTGCAGCTCAGGATCTGCTACTAACAGTTAACTGGCCAAATTTTGCTCTTAAGTTTTACATCAGTGTTAAACTAAGACTTACTCCAGTATTGGACAAGTGCAAGTGATAGCAGAATGTATCCCAAGGTGATCACAAAGAGGATTATTGCTTTGGCTCTATATCCAAGTTTCCCTTTATTTCTACTGCAATCTTTCCCTGCTTTACTCTGCAGCAATCTAAAGTTGGCCTGGTATCCCCACTTGCTCTGCTGTGTTGTTGAGCTGAACAGTTTTCCTTAATCCCCACCAGTGCGCCATCCTGGCTCATCCTTCCCTTTGCTGGAGCCTTTAACTGAAAGCATAATTATTTGTACTGCAGGCTTTTGTCGGGAATCAGCGTTCCACTGTGTTAGGTGCTGTACACACATTAACAAACCTAATTCCTGCCCTAAACAATTCACAATCATGTAGGTAAGGAATACTTGGGTAAATACAGGTTTGCAGGCTCAGGCCATTATGCAAATTGATAAGCTGAAGGGAGACTACACGGCCGTTCTAAGGGTATGTCTACACTGCAGCCAGAGGTGTGAATGGCAGCTGGGTGTAGACAAACATACACTAGCTATATTCCAGCTAGCTCACTATACATAGTAGTAAGGATGCCAGAGTGTATGCTAAAGGATGTCAACAGGAGCTGCCATTCACAGCTTCAACTGTTATGTAGATCTACCCTAAGCATGGTAGGAGGAAACATTTAGCTGTTCCAGTCCAGACCACTGGCTCTCAAAGTGTGTGGATTACCTGTCGTCTGCAGCGCACTTATTGGTAGTCTGGGGGGGGCTGGATGGTGCTGGCTGTACTACTTGGACGAGATCCAACTCATCCATGACATTAATCAAATTATACAGATTAACTGCACCTCAGAATTTGGTCCCTTATTTCCAGCTGTTGATTGCACTAAAAAAATTTTTTTTAAATACTTTCAATATTTCCCTATTACTTAGAGAGATCTTATTTGACTAACCCTGGGAGAGGAGGTCATCCATGAAACCACAAGGAAGTTGATCATGAATGGCAAGGAGGCACCACTGAATTTTTTCCCTCTGTTAAAATGTGATCCACAGCATAAAAATGCTTGGGACCTTTTACTCCAGACACCAGCCAGAAACATGTTCAAAGACAAGTACAATATCCTATAAAATCAATACCTGTTGATTGCCAAGCCTTTTTGCTTACAGATAAGAAAACAGACAAATAATCTCCTGTAAATCATGCAACAGATATATGAAAATTAGCTGACCAATTGCCACTCAGGTGATGGGTACACAATTGGGATGGACTGAAATACAAGGGGGAAAATTCCCTTTTGTTATGCGTGACTTAACTTTAAAAGGAAATTTGCCCTCACGCACAACAGGGATGAGCACCTAAAATTACTTAGACAAAGAGAAACAATGTGAACAGCTGACACCTGTGGCATGGAACTGCAACATCGACTTGATTCAAAACACAAGACTCAAAGCCTGGTCCAAAGCTTAATGAAGTCAATTAAAATAGACTCCCATTGGCATTAGCCCTCATTATACAAGCAGCCAGAGTGTTTTCACTGCTGACTGCATCCTTCTCAGACTCAAACAATGAGAAAGCTGAGCACCTCAGGACAGAACAAATTTCAAACATCTGAAATGCTCATGAAGATACATGGTGATGGGTCGATTTTGACAAATGAAATCACAAAAACAAAATTCTCCTTGGAGTCAGATAAACCTTATCTCACAACAGAAACAGCTGTCGAGCTGTGTGGGGACGAGAATGTCTGTCCCATGGAAAATTTTACATTTCAGATTGGAAAGTTGAAAAGGAAAATGTTTCTGTTAGGATGGGGATTTTCAAAAACTTTCATTTGGGAAGATCCAAAATAGAATTTTTTGAAAACATCTAGGCTGGCCATGCCCCAGCTGCCTGCCTGGCTTGCAAGCGGGGTAGCATGGTGAACCAGGGAGCCAGGCAGCCCACCCACATGCCAGGTGGGTTGACAGGGATCCCAGGATACCAAGCCCATCTGCCTGGTTTCCGCTGAAAAGCGGACACATTCCCAGAGAATTTTCATTCCATCTGTAGCGAGGAGGCGTGGCCTCCCACAGAGAGCGACAGGGAGGGACCACAACACGCGCCCCGGCCCCAGTGGGCTGAACCAGGAGAGCCTCATCTGCCCCCACAGGTGACAGACGCATCCCGCCTGCTGCTGGAACCTGCAGAGGAGCTGCCAGGGTTGCCTCCTGAGGACTGGCCAGAGCTCCTAGGACCGCTGGCCGACCAAGACGCCGAGGAGCTGCTGCCTGAGGACTGGCTGAATCTCCCCAAGATGACAGAGAGGGAGAGTAAGAAACCCAGGGAAATCAGGCAACAGCCTGATTGGGGTCTAGCCTGATACAAGGTCAGTGAGTTGCGGGCGGATCCACGCTGACCCAGTGGTGGACCACTCTGTCACTGTTAGGGCCCTGTGGATATAGCTATTTGTCATAACATAATAACTAAGGGCCCACTCCAATACCCACAGAAATTTATGGGACTCTTGGGTCAGGTTTTAAATAAATAGTCCTGAGGAACCAGCCATCAAAAGGTTGTATTTCTGCATCAGGCTAAAATCTCCTTGGATGAGGAGAAGACACGTACATGTATTACTCATACATCAATAATGTGTTAATAAAATTATTAATTTTCCTACTACTATTCAGATTCATCTGACTGTGCATGTCCTATTGAACCCACAGGTAGAAGCAGTGAGTCCATTTACCCATAAAATGCAGAGATTACAGGGGGCTATTGGATAATTAGCTCATTCACAGGATATTTATAAAGAAAGTATAATGGTTTAGAAAAATGTAAGAAATCTTTTCTAAAGTAAAATGATGGGACACGCTCCAATTCCCAAGCAAATCATTCAGAAAACATTTTCACTGAGGCCCTGGTCCTGCAACTCTTACCCATCTGAGCAGTTCCAATGAACTCACGTCAAAATTACTCCGTGTGAGCAAGGGCTGCAGAATCGGGTGCATGAAATGTGCTACTCCCACGAGTCAAGCCCCGTGCATAAGTGTTTGCAGAATCAGGGCCTCGCACTAAAACATTTTCCAGTTTATCAGTTAATATGAATAGCTTCAGGCTTTCACAGCAAACTAGCGTGAAGCTGATGAGCACAAACACATTTGGCCGGCTTTGGCCTGGGATATTGCAAAACTGCTTTGTTAGTTATAAAAGCAAAACAAAATTCTGGCCTCTGTCCATGTTTCTACTACACACTCGTTGCCTGCGGAGCAGCCTTGGAGCCAGACGGTGGCTCCGTCGCGATTAAATTCTGTTTCCTTCACTCCCTCTGGCAGGGGAAGGGGAAGGGTGGGATTCGGTCTCAACTTCATCCCAACAGCAAATCATTTCCCCTGCCACACTGGTACAGCTGCGCTGGCCAGCACATCGAGGAGAAGAGCGCACAGGACTATGGTTCCAGCCAATCCAAATCCCCGCCCACCCATTTCCCCGGAAGGGCAAGGCGCTGCCCCACCAAAGTTGCTCTCCCTCCCTTGCACTGATGTACAACTAGGGAGCCACAGGCCCCATTATCCTTACTTCCCTGTGCAGATGCTCAGGAGTCACCATCTGGCTCTGTGTCAACTACACTCACTACTTGGTTCATGTACAAAGCTACTTTATACCAGGGCACTTGATTCTGCATGACTGGTGCAAACGAAACCCCTCCTCTGTTTACAGCTGGGCATCCCTGAACAAAAGTCGCTGTTCAGGCATTGTTACTGTTATCTCCAGTGATAAACCTCCTGTTGAAATGTTGCCTCCGGGTCATTTTCATTGCAGGTGGAGCTTGGAATGCCACCTATAGTTCAAGATGCCTGACCCTTCTGATTATAAGGCCCAGTTGCTTATAGCTTTTCCAAACATGAACCATTTGGGCTGAAATTTTCCATGCTAGTTGTCGGACTCAGACTGGATTTTTTAAAAAACTTGCAGCTAAAACGGTTCTGAAGAAGGAAATTAAGGGAAACAAAGTTGTTCTGCTCAAGTTAAAACAATTCTTACATGCATTTTGTTGAGACGTTCTAACAGCCCTAGGCTTTGGAGGAGGGGCTTGGAATTTGGCAGGTGGGTTGCCTTGGTGTCAGATATGTGCCTTTAGCTTTCCCTGTGAAATTCACCCAAATTTGGCCAAGATAAGAGACACTGAGAAACCTGCACATGCTCAGTAGAGACATTAGATTTGGGCCTCTAAATTCTCTAAAGATTTTGTCTGCATGGAGCATGCTCCAAGCTCTCTCAGCTCCTATATATCAAATGGATTGCCCACGTGCCATCCCCACTAGGGTGACCAGATGTCCCGATTTCATAGGGACAGTCCAGATTTTGGGGGCTCTTCTATCACCCCTCCATCCCCTGTCCCGATTTTCACATTTGCTGTCTGATCACCCTAATCCCCACAGGGTAACTGAGCTTTCTCCATCTTGGGGCTGGGCACAAGAACTGAGAGCAGGGAGACCTTCTCTCTTCAATGACTGCCTGGAGAAAAGGCAGCACGGAGGAAAAGGAGAACGCAAACTGACTTGAATGCAGAGGAGGAAGAAATGGAGTAGGATAGGAGGAGTGGGAGAAGAGGAGATTGCAAAAGCCAGACAGTGGGAGGGAGCTGAGTGGGAAGGGGCTGGAGAAGTCTGCAGATGCAGAGCGGGAGGGAAGCAGGACTCAGACTCGGGGTGTGGGGAGGAATGTTAGATAGGAGCAGAGGGGGGAGCGCACTATAAACTCCCACCCCTAAGGAAATTAATAATTTTGCATTCTGTGCAGGGCTTGGATCA
The DNA here is from genome assembly GCA_007922305.1 of Dermatemys mawii. Classification (NCBI taxonomy): domain Eukaryota; kingdom Metazoa; phylum Chordata; order Testudines; family Dermatemydidae; genus Dermatemys; species Dermatemys mawii. Next base: position 27,637,315 of record ML677377.1, read on the forward strand.
TGTGCAATGAATAAATCCTGGGACCACACGCTGAATGAGAATAATAAAGAAGTATTGAAAAACTACTCACTCATGGAATGAAGCAGGAGACCTGTGGAACCAAAGTAGAATGTGATCATGTAATTAAAGACTATCATAATACATATGCATTAGCACAAGTAGGGGGAAATTAATTCACTTTGGAGTGCATGACTTTGCAAATTGTTTGCGTTAACCTTTTGATGCAATATATGGTAACCTGAATGGTATTATTCTTAACCACAGAAGTACTATAGCAAGAATCCTAGATAAGATATTTATATCATGTCCCTCAATATAACAGAGGCATCATCAAACCCCCTCCATTAGGCTTCCATTCCTGCACAATCAATACTAATTACATCCATTTGGTCACATTTTAGTGATGAGAATTATGAGGATAATGATAATGGGGTAATAAACTTTTTATCTCACGAACATCAATAATTTGCCTAATTCATAATGTTTTAGATGCATTAGTGTAAATGCTCTCCAGAAATTAATGATTCAAATCAGTATCCAAAATAAATGTGCAGAGATTCTAGTCCTCAACCCTAAGTTAATTAAAATATCTAATGCTTCTAAATCAGGATCTCATAAAAAAAATTCAAGAGCAATCTCTTTGATGAATGCTTGTAAAACTGATGATGTATGTCAGTAACAGCCTCCATGCATTTTTACTATAAATATTCTACATAATGCAATATTAAAATCTGTATATATAGGTATATATTAGAATTGCAGGACAATCCCATCAGCTTTCTCCCTCCACTTCCTCTCACTAACTTTTGGTTACTCTGGAAGTGACAACTTAGAAATTTACCAGTTTTCTATTCTTTGAAAATGGAAAGCCAAGAACTTTTAGTTACCTCGATTTTGGTAGGTGTTAAGCACTTTGCATGATCAGTCCTGCATTTGTTCTTATCACTAGATCTTCCTTATATTACTTTGCAGAATGCCTGGCATCAATCATAAAACTCAAAAGGACAGGTCTTTCATAAAAAAAATTAAAAAAAAAAAAAAAAAAAAAAAAGAGAGAGAGACACAGACTTTAGGAAGAATGGATTTACCATAGGTAAGCTCATGTCAAGAGAACCAATGACTTCCTTAGGACACATTCAATCTTTTATTCTAATGGTATCTTCCAGCCATTTCCAGGAAATTTTAAGTATTTCTTCTGATTGTTTATATTGAGCAAGGCAATAACTGGAATTCTGAGGAGCTATATCAGACTGAACCGGGACCACCTTAAAGCTTTTTTAAAAATAAAAATAAATAAGTAGAAAAGCGATAGACAAGAAGTAGTGTGCTCCAATGGAGTGGAAGTTCAGAAACGGGTTCTGTTCCTGGTGCTGTCACTGACCAACTGTGTGAGCCTGGGCTGGTCTCTTCCCCCAGCTGTAACTCTGTTTCCCTTTCCCACCTCTCAGCTATTGAAACTGTATGTTCTCTGGAGGCAGGGGCTGTTTCTTTTTATGTGTTTTTGCAGTGCCTAGCATAACAGGGCCTCAATCGGAGTTGGATCTGCTAGGTGCTACTGTAATTGAAACCACAATCTGAACAGAATTCCCTTCCTTGAACCTTGTTTCTTTTGCAAAGACATTTGGATACTGATAATGATGTGTACTTTTGGTAAATATAAATATCTATTAAAGCAGCAGTTATAATAGCTTGGTTGAAATTTGCATTTTATCTGTACTGGACACAGCATTAATGACATCACCCATTATATTATTATTGTTCCATCACAGCTTGTATTTTTAGTTTCTACCCACTAAGTAAAAACACATGGAAATACAATACTACTTGCACTTATATGGTATCTTCATTCCAAGGATCTTGGCGTGCTCTGTAAACATTAAGAAACTAAGCTAAATGTCGAAGCTACTGCACAGAGACATTAAGCATTTTGCTCAAGGGCACAGAGGTGAGGATAGTATCCAAGGATGAAATCCTAGCTCCACTGAAATAAATGGCAAAACTCCCATTGACTTCAGTGGGGACCAGATTTCACCCCAAGGGAGTGTCTCTATTGGCAGACACACACACTAGCTGTGATCGCTCCGTGCTGATAACAGCGTGGTTACTGTAGCATAGCTGGCGGCATTGGCTAGCCACCCAAGTACAATCCGCCCATGCCACCATGACTACGCTGCTATTTTTAGTGCATTACCTTGATCAAAGCTAGCGGTCATCTACCGGAGCTGGGGATTTACACCTCCAGCTGCAATGTAGATGTATCTCACGTCTCCAAACAAAGCTCACTGTAAGCAAGCCGCAGGGGCTGGGCTGATGGACCAGCAGGGAGAGCAGCTGGTCCAGGGCTGGCTCTACGTTTTTTGCCGCCCCAAGCGCAGCAGTCAGGCTGCCTTCAGCAGCGTGCCGGGTGGTCCGCTGGTCCTGCCGATTCAGCGGTGTTTCTGCAGGAGGTCCGCCAGTCCCTCGGCTTCCACGTACCTGCCGCCGAATCCGCGGGACCCGCTGACCTCCCACAGGCATGATGCCAAAGGCAGCCCGACTGCCGCCCTGAAAGCGACCGGCAGGCCACCCCCTGCGGCTTGCTGCCCCAGGCACACGCTTGCTGTGCTGGCCCCTGGAGCCATCCCTAGGCTGGTCCCACACACTGCATCTTCGCCCCGCCATCAGCCTTGCACACCCACCCCATCATCCACCACTGGACCCTCCCTCCCCACTCACTGCTAGTGGGCGGGTGGCTGGCGAGCAGGGATCTGGCCAGCAGCAGGACCCACCAGTACTAATGGAAAGAGACAGAAAATACGGGACAGTTTGCTCATTTTTAAGAGCAAGTCAGGACACTTCCAAGAGGACTTAAATATGGGACTGTTCCTTTAAAAACAGGATGTCTGCTCACCCTAGACAGTGGTCTCCCTACAGAAAGGGGAATGGTTGTTCTTTGCATGTCTGCTAGGCTGGGGATGTTCATGCTAACCAGCCCTGGAGATGCTTCTTTTTTCTTCAAGCTGAGTTTGCGTGGATGCTCAGTGGATGTGTGAACTGGTCGCTCCTGAGATTAAGAGTCTGATAAAATTGGCTGAGAGCCAGACATAGGGCAGTTAGATACTGTTCACATTTCATTCCTCTCACTCAAATGCCTGTCCTGAAATGCTCCCTACTATCCAAGGCCTGGATCTGTTAGCACAGAATGGTAATTTTGCTGAATTACTGGATGGCTTTGTGATGTGAATTACTAGGCGCTGCTATAGGAGGAACCAGCACACCCATTTTCAGTTGTGATCTCATCGGTATTTGAACACAGATGTCCAGAGAATAAAGGCCATTGTATTAACCCACTGTGCTGCTTGGCTTACCACCCCCAAAGTGATTTAGTTTAACTAACCAGCTTCTCTAGGTCTCCAGAGCCAGTTCCAGGGTCAAATCTCACAGCCCTTCCCCTGGCAGAACTCCCATGGAAGTTAGTCGTCGTTTGGAGGCCCCAAGCTTGTACACACCAAAATTAACAGTGTGCTTGTTTGCACGGTGTGAAGCTGAAAGAGGATTGCAGCATTTGGCCCCCTGATTCTGCTGCCCTGACTCACACCGCATAGTACTTTGTAAGCAAGCTGCATTTACACCAATGTAGCCGAGATCAGAATCTAGCTCTCAGAGATCCAATCTACCTCCCTGCTTTGAAGCTGCCCTTACAGTTGACCTGAAGAGCTAAGCAGCATTTTCACACAGCTTTGGCTCAATATGCACATTCCGAGGACTGAAAGCGAAGCCAAGGATTGTCTCAGGAAATGCTTCAACTCACTGCTCACAGACTCAGCAACTCTTACACGGTGTATAGCCCTTACTCACGTGAACAGTCCCATTGCATTTACCCTCCACTAGGTGAGATTAGAACCCAGCCCTTGCAGGGAATTATTTCTTTTTGGGGAGAGAAATTCCACAGACACTGAATGCAGCCTAGTGGGCACTGCACCCCTGAACAGATACGGCACACTCCGAAGTGCAGTGTAGGTGGAGTACAGAACCCACGGACACAGCTCTGTTCAAAACTCTCAGCCAGACTCTTTCAGACTCTGCTACCCCCACACAGAACTGGCATTGGCCTTAGGTTACTAAAGCTTCCAGTACTTCCCCTCCCATTGAGTCATCCTCCACCACTGGAGGCAACAGAAGTTTGCCAGTGACTCCAGTGGAAGCAGGATCAGGCCTGGGGTCTAGCAGGGAACCTACTCTCTCCTTCATGAGGGAAGGGTGGCTATTTTGTTAGTAGAGTTAGCCTGATTGCTCTGGAAGCAGAGGCAGAAGAGACCTTGAAAAGACATTGCATGAAGATAGTGCAGCACAGGACACAGAAGCAGTAGAAATGGAATTTCATAGTATAAAAGGAAAGAGCAGTGTGTCTTCTGGATGCAGATGGAAATGAAGACAGTAAACAGGTGCCTGAAGAGGAGACAAATTAGGAACAAAGGGAATTTCCAAAAAATTCAAGGCCAGCTGGCTGTAAATCCAAGATATTTTTATTAATTTCTATTTTTCATTCCACGGGATTTTGGACTAATCTGTCTAGTTGGAAAAATGTGTCTCTACTGCCTTATGAGAAGCTTCCTTTGGAAAAATGTTTGAGCAATAATGTTTCACTCATTTTATTAAAAGGACTTTTCTGTGAACACTTTTCATGTCTTGTGAAACTGAATGGTACTCAGGGCTCAGACTAAAATAAAGAGGAAGAAAAACATAATTGTTCTCTATACGGAAAACAGACCATGTTTGTAAGGCCTTGTTTCTGTGATGGTGGAAAACCTCTCTGAGAACCCTGGTCACCAAATGGTGCTATGGCTTACCCTACAGCAAGTTGTATATTATCATAATAACATGGTTTTTAAGGGAAAAGATCTCTGTCTTCACTTATTGCAGCAACTATGTTTAACAGTATAGTCGCCAAAATTGCTATGAGCATTGTTTTAACTATAGAATGGAAAGGGTTTAGTCATTCTACATGTTCTCCATTCCAAGGCCATTGGTATTAGCCATTTACAGAACCATAAAAGAGAGGCAGCAGTAACTTTCTCTGTTTCCCCTATACATGTCACAGGTGCCTTTTTATCCTCATTGCTACCATACTGTGAATTAAACTACTGTTCATCTCTTTGATGAACACACTCACTGACAAAAAAAAAGTTGACTTTGCCTACTAATGGTATTAGGCTGTGTCAAGCAATTAATTATAACGGGACTCATCCATTGTACACGCATCTATTCCCAGTGCTATGAATCTGAGTGTGTTGTAAGAAGTAATCAGATGCTGTCTGGAGAAGAGTCATTATGAGGTACTTAAGTGCCATGGTTGAGAGGACAGTTTCACTTTAAGAGGAGCAGTACGTCTATAATGATTTTGTTTCTCTGGAAAATAATGCAAGTCTAAAAGTACCACTACATTAATTAAATGGTTATATTCACAGTATAGCGCAGCATACCGTAACGTGATTAGCCTATTGGATGGCGTGTATATTCAACTACAGTTGAGAGATTCTGCATGCTACTAGGGTTTTAGCAGCTTCTCTTTTCACTGAGATCGGAAGAGGCAGGGCTTTTGGAGCAGGAAGATCCCAGCTCTTGCCATAAAGTTCCAACTGGACTACACAGAATGACCCACAGGCCATTTCTAAGTGGTCCTCAATATTTTACTTATGACTCAGGGTGGGACTGAGAAAAGTTCCCATGTGAAAGTGTGCTCCTCTTTAACCCTTACAATTCATAATACAAGATAGAATGTGTGGGGCCTTCATGACTAGATCACTGGGTTAACTCCAACCAACTGAACAGAAGCTGTTCAATGGTAAATGAAGGAAGCTTCATTTAGATCTTCATCCAGTAGCTAGTGATTCAGCGTGAAAGCCCATCCCCATTGAAGTAAATAGGGCAACTCCCATTCATGTGAATGGGGCCAGGATTAGATGCTAAGTGTCTTTATCACAAAAAATTGCCCTCAGAATGGCCAGTATAACCCTTGTTGGGATTCTCAGCCAAACAAGTTTAAAGACCCAGAGGGCCACAGAAACTGAAAATCTCTCACCTTGAGAAAATAGGTGCCTTCAGAACCAGGCTGAAGAATGGCTTACATTGCCATTGTGCATAGATGAACAGCAGATGTCCACCCCAAAGCTTTCAGACCCACATCTTCCACTTTAGAAGGAAGTTTTTTTAAAATAAAGGAATCACAATACAGAATTACTGTGCAATAGATATATGAATATATAGATCTATAATGTACAACTTGGACATATGCCGTCCTTCAGCAAGCGGAATTCTAATATTTGAAAATAAAGCACCCTTTTTCTCACGTCCCTGTGAAAAAGTGTCCAGGCAGAATGAGTTGCTAAGTTGTTACTTAAATGAGCAGTGAGGTCTAGAAGACATGGCTTCTTTCCCCATGCCACAAGTTCCTCAATTTGGATACTGGTTCTGCCATTGACCTGCTGTGTAGCCTCAGGCAAGTCAGTTAACATCTGTTTCTCAATTAGATGTTAGGTAAGTGATGTAGCCACTATCACAGCAGCAGTTTCAAGCACATCCGCCCACCGTCAAGGTGGCAGAAAGCAGATGGCACGCTGTCTGTCTTGAGCTCCAAGAAGGAAGGACAGGAAGCTCAAGAAGTCCCACCAGTAAAGATGGGAGTTAAGTTGCTGGGGACCACAATGCCTCCTTTGTTCAAAAGAAGAATCTTTCAGTTCACATGGCTGTTCTGAGCAGCATCCCAGAGATGCCATGCAGAGACTGATCTTTTCAGCAAAGTAGGACAATTGCTCTTCGCAGGACTTGTTGCTCAGTTCTGATGCAGGTGTAGGCACTCAGGATTGATTCCATGGTTTCCCAACTTGGATAGCTCCTTGGGGAGAGATTAGGCATCTTCAGTGGGAGCCTGACAAGAAGATTCTGTTGGCCAAAGCAAAGGCTGTCTCAGATGTCTAATTTTTTTGAAAATTCTTTAAAATTTTCTTTTTAATGAGTGGTGCCTCTGTTCTGCATTTACCCTTTTAAATTTGGTTTTGCTAAGGGGGAAAATATCCAGGACAGACACAGGAGTGCGGTGGGTTAGAACTGAGATGCAGCATGGAGAAACATGCATAGTACCTTTCTACATTATGCCTGGCTTTATTCAAGGATGATAATCTCACTTTTGTGAGCACTAAAATTAATCAAATGCAAAGCATAATAGAAAACCAGCATAATATCCTGTCCGATGTGCTGGCACAAAATGCTGGACAAGCCAACAAACTAAACTTTAAAGAATTACACATTTTCCTTTGTCGTTGGCAGTGTAACTGTAGCCAGGTTGGTACCAGAAGACCCGAAGAGCAACTGTGTATAGCTCAAAAGCTTGTACCTTCCACCAACAAAAGTTGATCCAATAAAAGTTATTATCCCCCCAACCTCATCTGTCATATTTTCCATCTGATAGATTTAAATATTGAGCTCCAGCATGATTTTTGAGTTGTAGCAGCAGAAGAAAGTAGTGGAAGCATTATCAGTTGGTCTGTCAGCAGATACATATACAAAAATTAATACAAGTTAAATAGATGTACGATTCCATTGTCAAAGGTGTCTTTAAACTGATGCACAAAAACTAGCAGCACAAAAACTACCTGTACGTGCTCTATTCCCAAATGTGTCTCCTCCATAAAGAGGTACAAATATTGACAGCTTGTGGGATAATAGGAAGATATTCTAGTTCTCGAATACTGGCAGTTTGTTCTGTGCATCTTTGCTTCCCCTAGTGTAACCACATCGGTATTTTATATTGGTATTCAAAGGAAAACTGTATGTGAATAGGGCACATCAATATAGTTTTTACCATAGCATTCAAAGGTACATTTTATATCCATGGGGGTACTTACACTCCAAATTTAAGCTTCCTGCCCCCAGCTGTTTTTGGTGCTAGCCCTGTACTTAAAAAAAACCAACCTTCTGATCTTCCTCTACCACCATTCATTCTTCACACTTAAACATTGCTGACTCGGTTTTGCATCGATAGTCAAAACAAACAACAAAAATACACTTTGGTGAGGACATCAAGCTTGGAAAATTTTAGCCAAATAAATGTTAAGCAAAAATATTGAGCAACTTAAATCAGAGAGAGACTGGAAATGCTTATGCAGCTTTAACCGTAGTAGTTGTCACAAGCATGCAATATAAGATATTTTTGATATGTAGACAGTTAATCTATAGAAAAATGAGAACACGTAGTATTTTTCATAAATTAGCAGGTTCAATAAACCTATTATGCATTACAAATGGCTTTATTTTTTCTCCTGTTCTATACGACATTATGCAGTCTCATTAAGATGCTCTGACTCCAGTGCTGAAGATGTTACTCGTTACTCAGGCAAGATTCCCATTGACTTAAATGAGAGTTTTGTCTGAAGAAAACACTTCAAGGACTAGGCCCTGAGGGTGGGGAAGCGGAGAGAAGTAGGCTAGAATGGGATTGGATTCATTTACATGTTCTTGCCATATGATAAGAGACCCTGAGCAAGTCAGCTATGGTTCAATTGCCAACTTGCAACGAAACACAAAATTAGCACTAGAATGAAGGCACCAAGCATGAAAATAAAAACCCAAATGGGAGATGGGCTGGTACAATCTTGATCCCACTCACTTTGCTACTCCATAATCCTGATGGCTTGCACCCAGAACTCAGCAGTTTTGACCTGCTTCTCAGCCAAGTTCAATAGCAATACGTGCTGTAGGGCACTCTTATTACCGGGGCTGCCAAGTGTCCTGTCTGGCATGACGCTTGTGCATTTGGCAGCCCTGTCACACACTCCTGAATCCTCACTGAGGTGTCAGCCATCAAGATGGGCTGCTGGAATAGGCTGCAACTTGTACAGCCTGCTTTGCCAGAAACCAGGCAGCTTGTGTCACCCCTTTTACTGTTCCCTCTGCAGGATCAAAGAGAAACTGGGAAAGGTGACAGGCTAGTATTGGTTCTAGTCTCCTCCACCATTTTGTCCAATCCTCAGCCAGCTATCTCTGCCCCATATTTCTCTCTCTCAAACACACACTCTAGATGTTTTCCTGTCCTGGTGGGACTGGTTTGAGAGGGGCAGCAAAGTTTCAGCTGCTCTTTGTTAACTCATTTGCCTTTCACTTAGAGGAAACACATTTATTTCCCTTCAGCTACCCACATAATAGTCAGCGGCCTTGAATCTTTCATTGCTTCCCTCTTTTGCTTGTTCTCTGCAAAGCTTCAATTCATTCTCTGCCTCCAGTAAAATAACGTGCCCTCTGCTTTCAGCCTTTCCCTCCCTTTACCTTGGAATAATATCTGTGCTGTTCCCTGTTGCTCAGTGAGAACTAGTTCAAGTGGGTACAGAGAGGAAATATTTAGTGTCTTTACAAAATAAAGTGTGTGCTGTTTCTTTATGTAGCAAGTAACATATCTGCAGCCTGAAGTAACAGAGGGCGAAGCTGTCCTGAATCGTTAGCATAAAACCTAAGTCCTAAACATAAGCTTACAATAACCTAGTTTCTTAAAAAAAGCCAAGCAGTTTCAAAAAGAAATGAAATATTTTATCCCTTTTAATCCCAAAGAGAGACAGTTGCTGCAGAAACAAAAGATAACTGAACTTACTGCAACAAAAATGTTTTGATTTTCATAAATTAAATTTCTGATCCCCATTTTCTAGCCTGTTTTGCCTGACACCAAACAATATTATACACAACTGATGAATTTTTGTTTCATTTAATGATATTTTGATCATAACAATACAATATAAACACCTAATAGTGCCTGAGGACACTTGTGGAGTGGAATCTTAAAGGACTGATATCAAAATAAAACTATTTTTAAAAAGCCTGTTTTAAAGCAGGGCTGAAAGCCTGTTAATGACTGGTGTAGACGGGCTAAGAACATTTAGCACTGCAGGAAGTATGCCTGAGACTGGGGGTTGCTGCTGGCCCATATGGCTTTTCCCATCAAAATGGATTCATTGCCAGAAAAAAGTCCACACACACACACAGGGGCCTAGCCTGGATGGGACAACGTTATTTTTGGCTCCCATCACTGCAGGAAGCATTCTGGAAATGAGCCCCAGGAGTTAAGCCATTTTCAGCTCCAGTCCGGAGATCAGTGCCTAGCACGAGTTGCCAAGCAATGAGTAACAGTTTTCTAGTGGGGAAGGGACTACTGCGGGGTATCCCTAGGAAAGTGCATCAACAAAGAGAACCGGGCATAATTTTTTAGATGAAAAGAGTTTGGGGTCAGAAAACACTCATTCATCAAAATCAAAGCGTTCTTGGGTGCAGGGTGGAATTTCTTGAGAGAAAGGAACCAACCTCCTGCACTCCCAGTGGCCCATAGGATAACTGGATAGACAGACATCTAGGAAGTGAGAGTCCCAGGTTCAAGTTTGTGTTCTGCAGGAAGAACTTGGCTGAGCAGGAGGATGACCCAGATACAAGGGCCCTAACCACCAGGCTATTGGCTATTCTGGGGTGGGAGCCCCACAGTCTCTCCTGTTAGAGCTGTTCCACTAAATGTTTATTGGGCCAGAAAGAGAGAGACTGACTCTCTAGTTTGGTGGTTAGGGGACTCACCTGGGATGCTGGAGATGCCAGCAAAGTAGCTCTATTGACCTGGGTTTCCCACATCACAGCTGAGCCCTCCAACCATTGGGCTACTTGAGAGGAAGGTGGCTCTCATCCCAGGGGGACAGGAAAACCATTTCCTGACCAGCTCTATTGGCATTTCCCGAAAAACCTAGTAAGGCTTACTCTAAAAAGATTATCTTCTAAGCAGTGTTCCTGCTCCCTGACCTCTCACTCCAAATTATCCCCTGTCTCAAAACAGAACAAAAATACAACCACCCCCCCCACACACACACTGTTCTGGGGCAATAACACTGTAAACTCACCTCAGTAATGGAGCACCCAGACTCACAAGAATCTCATTGTTCAGGAGCCAGTTCATTCCTTACCACGGACCCTCCACTTGACAATGTTTTTATTCTTCTCACTTGAACGCTACATTCCAGGCAGCACACTGATAAATGTGGGAATACAGTCAGGGGCCACTTGTGGAGGATTTCTCTCACCCTGGCAAATGGGGGCTTAGTTGTGATAGAACTCTTTAACTAAAGACAGCCAATGGATGACAGGCAAGTTTATTTATCCTCTGGGTTCTGCAATCAACTACTATATTTAAGATAACACGCTAATTGTCAGTACCTCTCCTCACACACTCCATCTCTTTACTCCCATTTGTTTTGTCCTGGAAGGAAAAACAAGACCACTCCTTCTCTAAAGGGCCATCCAAATGCTGGCAAACACCTTGGACTTTCCAGTAGGTCAATAGCTTCATGCACCCAAACTTCCCTGCAGGAAGCTATTGTGGACTCCAAGATGTTCTACCTTCCCCATTTGTCTTGACCGCTTCATGTGACGCATCTGACCTTATTGGATCCTGGCCTGGGGGAGAAATCAGAATCTGGTGGCAACAGAGCATAGTAAGAGGATGAGTAAGGGGTATTGGCAGGCGTGAAGCAGGTGGAGTTAGGATTCACACCATGCTCAACCAGGCCCAGAATCTCCCAGCAGCCAAGCTGCTCTCTCCTTTGTAGCACAGCATCCTCCCCAAGAGCTACCCTAGTCCCTTGGAAATTAGTCCAGTCACAGATGGCATCCACCTGGGTCTAAGCTTCCTAAGGGTTAACGAGATCTATATTTTCAGCTGTTATTTTCCAACTGTTCCTCCTCGGTTTTTCAATCCCCCAATCTAATCATCTGTTGGTGCTGTAGCAAATTTTCTGTGTGAGCAAGAGACCACGCAGAAGGTACTTATAAAGCCACTGATATGTTAATGTGTGTTCTAGAACTCAGAGTCATTTCCTTTCCCTTCCTGTTTCCCTAATGGCTCGCACTGAAATCTCTTGTCTTGAGGGGGCTCAGTTGTAGCATTACAGTTATGCTCTATGGGACTTTAATTATGCACCCATCCTTTTCCATAAATAGCCATAGCTACACCTCAGGGTCTTGGCCAACTTCATGGTTTAAAAAGAAATTTTAGTGGTGTGTCTGCTTAGGAAGGTGGCATGGTCCTAAGTCCAGGAGTGGGAGCCAGCTAAATTCATGAAACTAGCTAGAGGTCACGACCTCTCTGGCCTTGCCTATGGCTATACAGTTTTCCCCTGAAATGTCCCACTCTCGCTAGTACTTTTACATCTTCATTAATGGTAGCAGTGATGGGAGAGTTCTAACAGAGAGGCCACTAATAGCCTCCAGCATGCTGTTTAGATCTGCTCTGAACATAGCAGATCAAACACCTGCAGCCAGATTACACGAATGCCCTACCTTGGATACCACTGGCAATGGTATGAAATTAAGAGGAAAAGCTATAGTACAGATCCTGTGAGGAAGGAGAGTGGTCCAGTGGTTAAGGTGCTAACCAGCGGTTTGAGAAGTTTGGGTTCTGTTCCTTGCTCTAAAGATGACCTAAAGTCAGGCAGAGACGTCACTTAGTTTCTGTGTGCCTCAGATCCCACATGTACAATGGGGATAACAGCGCACCCTGTTGGCCAGGGACATTGTGAGAATAAACACATTACAGATCATGAGGTGCTCACACAGTACAGAAGTGAGAGGCCGTATGATGGCCTTAAGGGGTAGCCCTAGCAACAGCCTTTGTATCTCATTTCTGTCTGCCAGATGGGGCTAAAACCAATCTTGCTCCCAGGAGCATTGTGGAGCATCATTCGTCAATATTTTTAGGTGGTAGATAAGGGCTTCGTTTTTAGCCAAATGCCATAAAAATATAGTTAGGGATTGTCTTCAAAGCAAATCCAGTTTTAGCCAACTTTGCATTTTTCATATCAGACTAAAAATAAAGGCTTTAAAACAATGATGAACTTTTGCCAGTGGATTCTATAATGCCAACTAGACACTTAGAGATGTGTGTTAACACAACTATGGTCAAGTCAAGTCAAGGGCTTTTTCTGTAGCAGACTCCAGTTCCAGTCCCTCTCTTCCCAGGCTAAGAAGGGCTGGGAGCACAGCAAGAAGAAATACATTACGTCCCAGGGAGAGAATGTGTGTTCCATCACCCAAAGAGATCCTGGCAGATGTTGAAGAGGACATATTGATGGGTCCCAAAAGGAAGAATGGTGGCTAGAAGAGTGATGGCCATGGGAGAGAGAGAGTTTGGGGGGAAATGAAGACAAGCTTTTGATAGGGCTTAGAAAAGGAGGAATATAAAAATAACACAGATTTTAGTAGTGCCTCAAAGCTCCAGTCAAACAGATAGTGAAGATGACTGTACCATATTCACCCATAACTGTACCGTATTCACCACATACCATGTCTTACATGTGTATTTAGTGTACCTACAAGTTTGCCAGTCTGGATGCATGCTCAAAGCATATTTTTCATCTACTCCAAACTTGCAAAGGAAATCACTTGGTTCTTCTGAATTTTTATATCCCTCATTCCCAGGAAAGTGTGTTCAGGAAATTGTACAGGGATGCAAATCTAGGCAATAAGCCGAGAGCACTTACTGCTCCACTATTGTGGATCCCCACCCACAAGTACACCATTAGTACAGTAGCTGAATGCATTGGAAATGTTGGAATTATTCCTTTTGTGGAGCTAAAATCAGTGCCAAACTGAAGAGACACATCTCAAACTTGCTGGTAACTTAACGCTGTAAATGAACTGACAAAAATAAGCATCAGCATCATCTTCTGTCTCTCTATCTTAAAAAAAAATTACACAGCTGAAACCTCTGCCCTAACCAGAGATCACTAGAGACCAAAGGTCTGCACTAATTCCTTTAAACTCCTCTCCATGAAGCGGAGATTCAGGTTACTGTTCAGCAGACAATATTCGTTACTTAATTTGCTATACAAATGGAAACTGCAGTGAATAAATGCATGCCCTGAAAGATTGCATGGTTTCATTGTTTCTTCTTTGGTAAGCCCCTCGCCAACCAGGGCTAAAATGCTGTTTTGTAACTTCTCTAGTAATACTCCTCCTTGAGTTACACTGCAGAGCCTCTGCCACAATCGGAAGGCAATACGGTGCTGTGGGAAGCGCACTGTTTTCAAAAAGTGACTTGCTCTCTGCCATTGGCTACTCTCATAGCAATAGATTGAGGACACAGACACATGGCTCTGAGCTAAAAAGGAATTCCTCAAATTTGAGACGTCATTTCACAAACGCACTGTTTAAAATAGTCAATGGGAGAGGTATGCTCTGCTCTCTGAAACCTTCATGGCATGACCTGAACACTTCAGGAAAATACCAATGTGGAAAGATCAGACATCCATGACCAAACTCTCTCTTTGTGGTTAGCTACATACTGCTAGTGATGATGAATGTTAGTAATCCCTAGTGACAAAGAGTTTGGCAGAGAGCCAAACCCTGAAGTCCTCACTCAGTTTTTATTCAGGTAAATGATGTCCGTGGGAGCTTTGACTGAATAAACACTGCTCCAAGACCTCAGTGTTATTGTTGATCCACAGTAAGGGCCAATTCCTGCTCTCATTGAAGTCAATAGGATTGTTGCCTTTGGCTTCAGTGGGAGACACACACAGAGCCCAGTCATGCTCCTGTGGAATTGATTAGCTAAATTGACACTGATGTGGGCATGTAATGGATAGCACTCACCTGTGAGCACCTCCTGGCCAGGCATGGTGGCTCCTGTCGGTGGTTTCAGCAACTCAGCCCTCCAGCCAAGTCACAAATACAGTCTGTGGGCTTTTAACAAAACAAAACCCCTTCCAGGATAAACCATTAAATGGTAAAGTCTAGGTCTGCATCTTTAAGCAGCCCCAGAATCAAGTGGTACCTCCCAAGCTTCCTCTCTGGAGGAAATGGTTTTGCCCTCTCTGGCCCCAGCTCTCCAGATGAGCCACTATGTAGTTCAGATGACCTTCCAGGGATGTATCAAAGTCCAGTACAGTCCAATAATCAGGCCACTTCCCCAGTGACTATTTGGGGGAGGGGGAGACCTGGGCCCACCCATTACCCCAGGCACTAGCCTAGGGACCCTGTGAATAGTGGCCACATACTGCTGTTCTCCCTTTAACTCTTCATTATGCTACTACAGTTCCCTGGGCCACTTCCCTGTAGCCTCAGCATCTTCAAAAATGCTTCACCTTTACAGCCAGCCAGCCAAGAGCTGCTCCAGTCCCTATCAGCAACTGCTCTGTCTGCGGTCCTGTAACTCTGTCCTCCAACCAGCCAGGAACACCATCAGTGCACCTCCAGACAGCAAGCATTTGACTCTGGCACTGCAGCTCCTTTTATATAGTCTGCAATCTTCTGACTGGCCACTCCACACAACCTTTCCCTGATTGGCTGCCTCCTGAACAGTCTCTCTAGGCCACTTGGAGAACTTCCCTTCACTGCTCCTTTCTGGGACAGGATGTGGTAGGACTCTGAGGCCTCCAGCAGGGGGCCTCTGAGCCTGGTACATCCCATCACAGGGCAGGATCTGGCTTTTCATGTTTTGTGTTTTTTCTTTCCTCTTATTGAAACTGGAGGCATCAGTTTGACTTGTAAGCTTTGATTAATGCTCACGTTTCTGTTACTCTCTGCTTTTTCTTCTTTTACAAGAAAAAAAATGTATTCCTAACTGAACCCTCAAATGTAGCATGTCATTGCCAAATGAAAAGTTAATCTAAGTAACTATACAGGAGATCATGAAGCTTCAGACAGACATTAAGGACATGATGTTTTAGACAGGTCTCAAAGCTTTTTTCTAAACACCTCCAAACAAATTAAACGCCGCTTATAAAATGAAAACTGACAATTATTATTATTAGCATTAGACTAGCACATAAGGGCCCCAGCAAATCTTGGCAAATCCCACTTGGACACAGTCTTCTTGCAGATCCAAGTGCCACCCGGATCAGGGCCCCATTATGCTAAGCAGCATTGACACATAATGAGAATCCTTCCTGCCCAAACAAACTTGCAATTTTAGAGACAAGACAGATAGAGTACTATTACTCCCATTTTACAGATGGGGAGTTGAGGCAGAGAGATATGAAGGGGCAAATTTTTAGATGTATTTAGGTGCCTAACTCAATTGATGTAAATGGGCATTAGGCATCAAAAGATTTAAAAAACTGTCCCTCAGTGATTTGCCCAAGGTCACACAGAAAGTCTGTAGCAGAGGTGAGTCTAGCTCTCCTTAGTGTCAGTTCAGAATATAAAACACACAAATATCTTCTCAATTGGACATTAGCTCTCCTTGACCTCACAGACCCAATCCTGTAGCCTCAGCACCCAAAATTGCTCTCTAATACAAGAGAATGTCTTTTTAAAGAAATATTTGCACAATTCAAGAAGCTTAAAGGGGCACCCTTCGCAAAACAGGCCCCCCAGCAGGCTTTTCAAACCCTCCAGTGTTCAGGAGCTCTTAAGTCTGAGATTTTGGCTGGGTCACTTATAAAAGGCCAAATCCCAGAAGGTGCTGTGCATCTACCATAAGATGATTGTCACCCTCAGCTCCAAATCACTGAGAGTTGAGGGTACTGAGCACCTAGCAGCAGCAGGCCCAAAGGAAGGGGTTAATTGAACCCAGAGCTAAGGTTAGATAGCAAACTTCAGGGTATTCAGGCTCAGGGCTTAGGTTTGGGTTCATCTCTACTAATAATTACTTATCTGGGTACCTGTGACTTACTCTGTGCTGTTCTTTTCAACTGAAGATGCACAGGATAGTTTGGCACAGTATATAAAACATTCACCTTAGCACTAGGTCAGCATTCTCACTACTGCCCATTCCTCTTTTCCTCCAATCCCCTGCCCCAAAAATGGAAAGAGAAACCTTACTCCAAGCGGAGTTTTTTCTGCAACTCTGAAAGGAAAAGGCACTAGAGCCTCCCGAAAGTCCACCAGATTGTTGTTGCCAATCTTTCATGGTGATCCTGTGGTGATGGGTAGCAGCACAAAACCTTATGCTAACTAACTAGAGAAAGGCCTGATTTAAAGCCCATTGCAGTCAATGAGAGTCTTTTCATTGATTTCAGTGGATTTTGGATCATCCCTTAAGACCATACTTCATAAGCACCAAGAAACTACGTGCGCTTACTGTGTTCCACTCTTACAACAAATGACAAAGTTTCTTCATAATTTCCCAGTTTCCACCCCAGGCAAATTTTTTACAGACTGGTTAATAGACTCCTGGGAAGAGAAGTTCATAATGGAAATGCTGACAACCCTTTGACTACAGTGGTGTGAGCAGCACAGCTGTAATAAATCACTGAAATCAGAGCTGAAGCTGTGCCATGAATAAGATTTGGGAAGGGTTGGTGGGGGGGGGCGTTTTGTTTTATTTTTGAAAGATTAGTTGTGTGCAGCTCAGAAGAAGATAAAATAGAAAGAATTTGTTAATGGTCCATTAAATAAAAGAGTATTAAGGAAAAGAAAGCGTTACAGAACAGAAAAATATGAAATGTGCGATAAGACCATGGTGGGTGTTAAAGCAGCATTGGTGCATTATCCTTTCAGCCATGTTAACAAAGTTTAACTCTTTTTTTCCATTTGACCCACTGCAGATTTAATTCGTCACCTCTTAGTCTAGTCTGCTGTAGATATGTGTCCCCACCAAATCACCACCACACAGTTTGGCACCAGCACCAGTCTATACTGAAAAAAGCCCAGGCCTGAGGTTGAATGGCAGGGCAGAGCAGGGAAAACAAAGCCAGTAGAGGCACTTTCACTACTCTTGAGTTTTGCCATTTACTTCCACTGGGATTCCCCCCTCCGTTTTTAGTGAGATCCAGAGAAATTTTTTGTTTCTCTCTAGGTTCTTATATGAAACGCGTCACCAGGGTGCCTAAGCACAACCCAAGGATTTGAATCTGCTGTTTGCTCAGTCTTCCCCAGGGGCCTAGACTCTTCCATGGAGCAAGGAGCCTAGCCACTCCAAGAGACCAAGCTCCACCTGGGTTTCGCTGGGGTTGGAAGGATCACTGCTGCAAAGCAGCTGGTGTAGCCGCCCCAGGAACCTGGGCTCACAGGTGTTCTGCTGCAAAGCTGTCGCCCCTGGGACATGGTGTTTCAACCTGTTTCGTCAACTCCGTAAGAGGTGTGGCAAAAACATTTCGCTTTGGCAAATCGGCACTTTTCAACGAAACCAAGTTTCGTCGTAACATTTCCAACCCTGGCTCCTTTGTGGTAGGCCATGTTATCATTAGGAGACAGTACAACAGCGAGCTAAGCAGCCTCCAGTCAAGTCAGTAATAGGCAGGAATGAATTGGGGGAGAATGAAAGTCATTTTCAAGAGAAGGTGGGGGGAGGAGAACTGTGCTTGGAGGGGGATAATTATTCCTGCAAGGAGCAGATCAGCTTCACACCCATCTTGCAGCAAACTTAGGATATTTACTTCATGCTATTTATTATTTTAAATTCTCTAGACCACATCCTGAGAGGCACAACTCTGATTGCCACTGAAGTCTGTCGGTGTTAGAGAGGTTCTTTCAAAGATATTTCCCAAGCAGCATGCTTTATGCTGCAAGTCACCCAGTTGCAGGGAGACAATGGGCTAAATCCTGAGTCCCAAATGAATGCAGTTGGGCTACTGATTTGTGTAGCCCCTATATTGTTTGACTGACCATGTATGTAACATGACCAGAAAGCTTTCAGAGCAAGTTTTGGTCACCTACAGCTTTGTAGACGTTGTCCGCATTTTTGCCTATTTACTGAGGGTGTTCCCTCCACTGTACAGTAAAATGTAGAACATAAGTTTCTTTCAGTTTTTGGTCTAAACTTGTTTTACAGATGGATTTATTCCCCATGCTTTCTGAAATCAGCTTGATGAGAAAACAATTACATTTAAGCTTCCAGGAAAAAATGAACAATAAATACAAACATTTATTATTTGTATTACATTAGTGCTCAGTGAGAACTAGCACAAGTATATGTACACAAGCAGGGGAAGCACTCCTTGAGCTTGTAGTGTAGACATAATCTTAGATACCTGGAATGGAACCACTCCCTAAAAAGCCTGGAATGGTACAAATTTAAGCAACTCTTCTTCTGAAATCTTCTTTTTTTTTTTGGTAAGCAAAAAACACATCTGTTCAGAAAGTATCCACCTCACATAAAGGATAGTTTAAAGGAATATTCATAGATTTTTTTCAAAAGGAACTGGTCTGATCACATAGCCTGACCTTCTGCATAACACAGATCTCAGTAATTCCTACATTGGCTTCATAGCTGTTTCCACATGCGAGCCCCATCTAAATTCATAACTGTATGCCAGCTGAATTAGTTATTTTTATTCAGATAAATTTATTATTGCTGATCTGATTAAAAGTATCTGTGCAGCAACTACCATAGCAATCAATTTATGATGTGTTGTTTTTATGTAATTATCTTTGTGCCATTAATCACGTCTCCCTTCTATTTTTTGTTGCCATTAATACAACTTGGAACTCTGTAATATCCAATGTCTAGCTCACAGAACTGTATCTGTATTGGGCCCAATTCTCCTCTTACTCACACCAGATTTATATTATATTGATGCCAATAGAGTTATCTTTTACACTGCAGTGAAGAGAAGAAGGCCTTCTGTCTATCTTTTTTTTATGCTTATAGTAGGATTTTAACCTATAAATACATATGCATTCTCACAGCTTGTTATGCACAATTACTAGATGTGTCTGATAACAGGAATCCTATAACACTAATATTCACCAACATAAAATAGGCTTGATTCTAAATCAGGTATAAATCAGCAAGTGCAGTTGCATACCTAATATAAAACTAGATTTAAGTCAGATGAGAACAAGACCCAATGAGTTCTCTGGAACAACTAATTCCAGCAAATGTAATCAAGGGAATTTATGAACTGGTTTGATTGGACACCTTAATGTTACTGATGATTACACACGTAATGAAATGAAATTTGGCATACAGTCCGCTAGTCTTAAGCTGTCTCTTTCAATACAACTTTTTTTAAACTAGGTGCCTAAACAATACTTTTAACATCCATAGGCAAAGTATTATGTTCAGTCCTAGGCACCTAGCACAACACAGACCTCTGCTTAAGGGAACTGAAATTTCTGGCCTTAGTGTTTAACATTAAATTGTCCTATTAAAATACCCTTTCCCCATTCTCTAGCAACCTGAAAGAGCAAGTTATCCCTTATGTTACTCCAGATAATGAAACTATATCAAAGCTGTACATGAAAGGTGGGACACACTTCCATATACCAAGCAACAGGGAGTATTTGTGCACGAAGGAGTTGGATTCAGCGGATGTTCCATGTGCTAGTAAGATCAGGCCTCAAATTCAGTTGACATGTCCTTTGTTCGTTAGTTTACATACCTCCAGGTGTATTCCTGTGTTTTTACACAGAAGCTCCTGGACCTTGAAATTCTTAGACTGGGATGTTGTGGCAAGTTTCATTTTGCAGCGGTTGCACTTCTGTTCTGCATTTTGTCCCAGATTCTGAATCTACAGTTGTCTAACTGACTTATGTCACCTGGCTTAGTCTAGTGTCAGAACTCCTGGGGTAATGACTGGGTTTGTTGTGGATGCTAGTTCAAAGGTCTGGCTCTGGTAGGATGTAAGTGAGTAGGATTCACCTAGGCTAGAAAGGCACAGGTATAAGAGCAATTCCATTTAATTGCTCCATCCTCAGTGCCCTGTGATATAAGGCATCATCTCCACTTTACAGATAGGGAAACTGAGGCACAGGCATTAAATGGCTTGTTCAAAGCCACTCATCAGATCAGGTGCAGAGCCAGAAATAGAACCCAAGTCTTCTAACTTAGCCCTGTGTTCTAACCCCCAGACCATGTTCTCCTCCTTTCCAAGTTGCTATAAAGCACACAAAGTTAAAATCAATTCCAAGTACTGAGTAAAAAGCAATACAAAGTAAGGCTGGGAAAGTGAAGGTCTCACCATCAAGCATCCCAACAAATTGGAATTTAAACCAGTGCCTATGATACGAATTAAGTTTGCTTGACAAATGGACTTGGTATATTCCAAAGGAGCTAGAGGATAACTTTGAAGTGGTTAGAGTAACTCTGGGCTTTATTTGCTCTCCTTCACTGAGCTATTTATCAACTTAATGTCCCTGTAAAGCCAAATGTAAATTCTGCTAGACCTCATTAAAACATTTATTAACGGTCAAAGATAGTTATAAATGCACTAAAACTAAAATATTCAGAAATGCTAATTGCTGCAATCCTTGTATAATTACTTAAGCAACTTAATGAAACTCCATCTGGCAGCAATACAAGAATATAGACTGATTTGGAAGTTACATAGAAGTCCATTTAATTAGCAGTAAAAGGTTCAACAGCTGCTATTAATTTCACTGCAAAACATGGGGCCAAATATGCCCCGATGTAACTCTAATGAAGTCTATGGAATTACACTATGGATTAATTTGACCCAAAACATTAAACCTTGAATTCAAACACATAGAAGTAAAGGAATTCAGAGTTATGGCGGAAAGCCTGGGAAGATGCTCTGCTTTAACAGAGATAGGAATTGCCTTACAGGAAAAGAATAGCCTCTCTTCAACCAAGCCTGTACCAGGTATGCAGCCCTGGACTATATTAGAATGCTGTTGTGTAGGGGGGAATTTTTTTCCAGCTTAAGAAACTGATTACCACTTCCCTTGCAGCATGAAGGCCAAAGTTCTTGTGATTATTCTCCACATTACAGTATCTGAATGTGCTATTCTTGTTCAGCTTGGTGTCTTTTTTTTTTTTTTTAAAAAAAAAGGTCACTTGCTTGCAACTGTTCAAAATGATGAACCAAATACTTTGGGGATGAGCATGCCCCTAGGTGAGCCGTGGCCATTAGATACCACACATGCTTCCTCAGAAGGGAAGCATTTGAGAGAGTGTGTATATAAAGTATTATAACTAACAATAGTCATTCTTAAATTTCTCTCTGTATCCTTAAATGCCGAAAACAGTCAGAAGAAAAGAGAAGGAAGATGTGGAGTTTGTATCTGTGCAGGCCACCATCCTGAAGATCCAGTTACAAGTAAATTCTTTCTTCTTCGGATATTGCCTGCACAGATCCCCAACTTTTGCCTCTAAACTTCCTCACTATGGAAGGGACCAAAAGCGAAAAGAGTCCATGAAAACAGCGATTCTTGTGTTACTTTCAAATCATAGAGAAAGAAGAAGTTCTAGGTATCATGGAAAAGAGTTACTCATGAGATTTCTAGCTCGCTCTCTTAATTAAAGAGTTCTTGATCTTCTGGGAGAAGCATCTGCACTTTCAGACTTGTATCCAAACAGCCTACAAAATCTCCAAGGTTGCTGCATCACTATTTAAGAGAATTGTGTTAATAATGACTAGATTGCAGTAGTTGAATCTCCTTGTCAAGCTAATACAAGCTCTACACCTCTAAGCTCTACGCCCCTCCCTCCCCCCCCCCCAAGAGTGTTGAGAAGACCAAAAAACAGGAAACATTTCACTTAGGTAAGGCCATCCTCTTAAATGCTCTTTGTTTATGCAGTTCCGTGAACATGACAAAAATATAATGGTCTTATTGTTAAAGGAAAGGACAGAAAGGCAAAGAAATATATGTTTGATAAGGCAAGAGATTCCTGTGCTTCCTGTTTCCTTAGATTCGACCCTCCCTATCCAGCATCTGTCATCTAGTAGGTTTGACCTTCCCATAAAGGGTCTCTCCCACCTTGAATAATGAGGAGTCGGTCGTGATAAGGTGAAAAACAAATGAAGTGTATTGAGGGACTGGTATACAATGAATGAGGCAAAGAAAAGGAGGGAGTAAACAGTAAAATTAAGCAATACAGGGATTTTCCCAAAATAAACCCGATAAACGGGTAAGTAAACCTCTTAGCAGATACCTCCTATTGATCAAGCATTGATTGTTGCTTGGGACCTCAATCCTCTGGCTAACTGAAAGCCATTGGAGAGGAGCTCTGGGGGAGTCCCTTGATGTTCCTCTGGGTCTGTAGAAAGGTAGATGGTACTTCGGGAACAGCAGCTGAAGGCGGGTGATGGAAAGTGCAATGTGGCTGTCTGTCCTTCTCTTCTCTTAGCAGGTGAAGACAAAGTAGAAGCAGAACTGTGGAAGGAAAACCCTAGCCCCCTCTACCACTAGGATGGTGACCCTTTACTGTCACTCAGATGGACAGCAGCTGAGCACCGGTTGGGGCAGATTTATATAATCTGGCCTGGGAAACCCCATAGAAGGAGCAGAAAACCCCTTCTGGGAAACCCTGCAGAAAAGGCGGTAAAAAACAGTTCTATCCAGAAGTTACTTACCACTTCTGAGGAGAAATAAAAGGCAGAAAAACTGATCAACTGGATCACATGGGCCCAAACTCCATTTTGAAAATCAGTATGGGATCCTGAAATTATATAAAACACACAAAATGGCCATAACCCAACACTATCTCTGACTGAAAATGTTAATGAAAATAAAGTAATTCTGCCGCAGCTGACACATTTTACACTCTGCATTCACTAATTCTTGAAGTGCCATTCCCCCCACATCCCAGTTTTGTTACTCAATGGCCCCTCAGCAATCACAAACAGATCAACACTTCTGGATAGGGACACATATTTTTCTCTTTGTGCCACATATTGATTTTCAGTCTCTGAAGTATAAGTAAATCTATAAGATATCACCCTTAATTGCTCCATGTGTGCTTTTTAGGTTACAAAGCAATTTAAGTCAGCAAGGTATCAGAACAAATGAGATAACACTCATTCCCCCCTGAAAGGAAACCTGTCACGTTTAGTTTGCTAACAGTTTCTGCATTCACCTTTTGTTCTGAAACACCCTGCACAAAGTCAGAGCTTATATAAAAGCTTGTGGTACAAGGTATTGACTGGTACTGATACCTTGTGGGGAAAATGCATATTATATCTATATAAAATGAAGAAAAAGAATTATACTAAGAACATCTGATCCAAAGCCCATTAGACTCAATGGACTTTAGAACAGACCCACAGTTTTTACTTTTTCCTTCACTATTTTATTATTATTACTTACTTGAAAACAAGGACCATTGACCCAGGACTCCCAGTCAGTCCATACCTTATCAGTTCCATAGAAGGCTGGTGGGGGAGGCATAGGAGAAAGGCTGGCTAACCATCTAGGATGTGTGAAAGGATGATCTAGTGCTCAGTGAATTAGCCTGTAAAAGATCACAGCTCAATTCCCAACTCAGCCAAAAGTTTCCTCTGTGACCTTGGGCAAGTCACTTGTTCTATCTAGTGCCCAGAAATTGAAATAAGACTTTCCCTTATCCCAGAAGGTGGCATGGAGATAAAAATCTATTAATGATGGAGGTGGTCAGATACTAGGAGATGAGGGCCCTATAGGTAATCATAGGTGAAGCAGAGCCTGAGACGCAGCGTCAGTATTGAATTAGATGGCAGCTACTAGTACACCTTATGGGTTATCTTACCATAAATTTTTAAAAAATGGAAAATAAGGGGAAACATTTTATAAACAAGTATTGCAGCACGGCAGTCACACTCACTACCATGGCGCCTCCTGCTGGTCGTCCAGGAATTAGCTCTCTCAGCCCCAGAGCACCCTCTATTACCTGCCCCTCTGGTCAGTCTCCAGCACTGTACTTCAGGCCCTGCATCTCTCACCAGCCTGCGGTGCCCCTTCTCCTGGGGACTGCCCCACAGCAGTGCCCCACCCTCAGGTCCTCCCCTCCCTGGGGAACTCCAATCCCCTAAGCCCACCTCACCTCAATAACTCGCTGCCAGTCTTCATCTAGCCCCTTCCCTCAGGGGCCAACTGCAATCTGAAGTGGCCACTCATCCGCCAAGGGGTTGGATCCACTGCCTCTTCCTTCCCTGGCTGCCTCCGCACAGCCCCGATACCTCTTCCGGCCCTGACAGCAAAGCCTCTGCCTGGGGGGTTGCCAGGCTACAGTTCCCCCAGCTCTTCCTGTTCTTCCCCAGCACTGCACTGCACTGCACTGCACTGCACTGCACTGTCCAAGGTACTCTTTGCTCTTTCAGGCAGCCAGGTCCATCTCTCTCCAAGACTGGAGAGACTGACTACCCCTTTCTGGTCTGCTCTCTTTTATACCAGCTTGGACAGCTCTGATTGGTTGCCTCCTGCCTCTTCCTGATTGGCTCTCTGATCCCGCCCTCTCCAAGAGCTGGCTTTTAAACCTTTCTGAGTCAGAGTGGGGTGATCGCCCCGCTACAAGAATATTGTTAAATACCTTTTGCAGGCCAGGCACGTAATTTTTATGATCCATCGCTGAGTGAACTGAGAAGTATCCTTTGTCACTGCTCGGGGGAAGAGGGAACGAGCAAGGCCAAATGTAAGGAATGAAGGATCTAAATATTTCAAACTGGAATAATAGACTGACTTTGGAGAAAGCTTTGTTGGGAATTTAAAATGGGGTGGTGGAGTCAAATGTGGCAATGGTGGTGCTGAAATGGGATATTTAGCTGGGTGAAGAGAGGGTTTTAAATCTCACTAAAGAATGAAGCCTCACTGTCAGGGCCCGTGCAAGGACATTTCGTGCTGTAGGCAAAACTTCCACCTTGCGACCCCCAATACCAAGTGATGTTACTAGTCCAGCACAGACTGACTTTGTGAATTTACTGAATTCACAGGTGCCAACTATTCCTGGCGCTGGTGGGTGTTCGTGCCCCTCCTGCCCCAAGCCCCACCCCAGCCTCACCCCTTCCCCAGATCCCCATCTCCTCCCCATGAGCGTACTGTGTTGCCCCTAGTCCACCCCTCCCAGGCTTGCCACGCCAAACAGCTGTGGTGGTCTGTTCAGGGGAGGAGGCAGATCAGAGGTGAGCCGGGGGCAAGACAGAGGAACTGCTCCCCGCCCCACCCCTGCTCAGCTCTGCTCCACCTCCCCACCCCCAGCATGCTGCTGCTCTGCTTCTCTTCCCTCCCTCTGAGGCTTGCTGCACCAAACGGCTGATTTGCACGGCAAGAGGTGGGAGGGGGAAGAAGCAGGATGAGGCGGTGCACTCAGGGGAGAAGGCAGAGCTGAGGTGAGCGGGGGTAGGGTGGGGAGCTGCCAGTGGGTGCTCGGCCCCCACCAATTTTTCCCCATGGGTGCTCCAGCCCCAGAACCACCAGCTGAAGAAATGAATGAAGAAATTCAAGACTTTCAGGACCAATCTGTGGTCAGAAAGAGTGCAGTTTGCTGAATAAATTATTCATTGTGAGTTATTTGCTCAGCTCAACCCAAAGTGCAGGCCCCATAAAGTGCGGCTCTGCTCCATAAAGGGTGACCAGACAGCAAATGTGAAAAATTGGGACAGGGGGTGTGGGGTCAGTGGAGACAATATAAGAAAAAGATCTAAAAATCAGGACTCTCCCTATAAAATTGGGACATCGGGTCACCCTAACTCTAACATTTGCCTATCACATTTCACCTACAGTAGATTCTCGATTATCCAGGATTGGGTTAACCAGAAAGTGGATTAACCAGGATGTCAAAAAAAAAAAAAATATGCGTAACTCGCAGGGCCGGCTCTGGCTTTGTTGCTGCCCCAAGCACACAAAAAAAAACCCACCAGGGCAAAGGGCAGCCAGTGAACCAACACTCCCTTCCCACACCCAGCGCAGGATGGCTGGTAAACCAACCCCCCCTACCCCCATATTTCCTATGGATGGTGATTATCCAGGATTTTATTAACCAGGATTAATTTTTTCCCTATCATCCTGGATAATTGAGAGTCTACTGTATTAGCAACTTCCCTACTCCACTAACTCTAACAGGTCTCCCTAGCTAAACTTCCCTTATAGCTCACATGCCACCTTGTGACTCAGCTGTGAACTGCAAATGTTCACTTCTTTAAAATGCTCACCGGAAACAATTTCCTAACAGCAGTGCTTTCTATGAATCAAAGACTCAGTTTCATCGGCGAACGTGCACAGAAGTTAATTTCCACAATGTCCCTCTTGGGAGTCCCAGTACTGCTATTATAATTGTAACTGTTAGACATTTGGGGCCAAATTTCCAAAGGGACATGGAAGAGGTGCATCTACACAAACGTAGTGCCCGACTACCACCCCTTCTCCTTCAATTTCACCTGCAAAGCCTTAGACACAAAGGGCTACAGTCACAAAAGAATCTAGGTGCCTAAATCCCAGAATCAGGCCCCACTGTGGGTCACAAAAGTCCCTCTCAGCTGCTCCTGAACACTGAAGGCACCTAAAAATCACTCTGTGCACCTAAATACTTACACTAGAAGCTCCCTAGGCAGCCTATGCCTCTGAGCATATGCACTGCAGCTTCACACCAGGCATCTGGACACCTATCCCACAGAGCGATGCATGAACCAATGGAAGATAGGCATTCCTCCTCCTAACTCACCTGATCCAATAGGCATGCTCAGACCACACCTAGCAGGTCAGGCCACTATAGAACAGGTTACACAAAATGACGGCAGTGCAGGAAGACTTTTAGCCCAGCATTCACCTGGGATCTGGGAGATTTCCCTTCTTCCCCCAGATCTAGTCCCCTCTCCACTAGAAGGGATTTGTACTGGGACATACCTCCTAGGAGAGCACCTATACTGCTGAGCTATGGGATAGTCCGAGGCAGGGATAGACCCTCTGTCTATCCTGTTGAAGCTGTTCCACTCTGGCTCTATCATTTGAAAAACCATGGGAGCAGGGCAGGGGGACTGGATCTAGGTTCCCACACCGTAGTGCTCTAACCACCAGGCTGCAGAGTCATTCTCCTGGTCGCTCGCTCTCTGGCCCAATGATTATTTATCCACAGTGGAATGGCTCCAACAGGAGCGACAGAACTTCTTACAGGAGCATGTCCCATAAGTCAGTGGTTAGGGCACACACCAGAGAGGTGGCAGACCCCAGTTCAAATTCCTTCTCCCCCTCAGGCAGAGGGGAGACTTGGACTCGGGGTCTCCCATAGCTCAGATGAATAACCCTGCCACTGGGCTAAAAGTGATGAGGAAAGTCATCCTCCTGCTCCTTTCTTCCCCACGCCCCCACCAGCTTCTTGCAAAAACAGCCTGGACACCTCACACCAGTTGAGAATCCCAAGCAGAGGGATGCACCTCTCTGCAGTCTGGACTGAAGTACCTATCTCTGAAGGCAGGGTGGGACTTAGCACCCCCACCCCACTGGATTGGCATTGCTCCTTGGCTAGCTTAGGCAAGGAGCCATTCAGCACGCTGAGTTTTGAGAATCCGCTCTCCTCCCATTCATTGTATGGGGAGCCTAGAAGCCAAATTAAGGCTTTAAGAATCCCAATGATTTTCTAGGTGCCTAAAAGTTAAAGCATCTGCCATGCCTTGGTGCCTTTGTGAATCTAACCCACACTTAACCACGCTGTTCGTGCAAGGGGTGAGCATGCATTTTTCTAAATAAACTACTATCCTCACATTTGAAAGTTTATCCCTTTGTGTCCTTCAAATACCTTCTTCAACATGTTTTTCAAAACCTAACCTATGACAGGTGAAAGTAGGAATGATAAGTCCTCACAATACAAACACAATCAAACTCTGTAACTTGCCATTGGTCTTCCTCTGCACTCATCTTTAAGCAGTTTTCATTTTATTTCTTCATTTTGCTGGAGGAGATATAGCTAATTACTTAGACATCATAATCCATACCTGAAAGTAGGTTAACTGAGTGGTTCTTTAATAAGATGCAAGTATTCCTTGATTTCATTTAGGTTTACATGTGATGTATTTTGCGCATATATTTTTGGGATGGACTGAAAGAATGTCCTTTAGTTTTTATTTTACAGAAGAGGAAAACTTAGTCATTCTTAAAGTTCAATTTCCTGCATTTCAGAATAATCTCATTCACATTTTAGTTTAATCATTGGGAATCCATGTACGCCCAGCGCATGATAGCACAAACATTGATACTGCCATTCAAAAAATCTGAATTGTCCGTACGTTTCAATTGAATGAACACAGAATCATAAAGATGCAAGACTGAAAGGGCCTCAATAGCTCACCCATCCACTTCCCTGAATTGAAGCAGAACTAAGTATCATCTAAACCATCCCTGACAGGTGTTTGTCTATCCTGTTCTTAAAACCTCACCGCAAGGCATATTCCATAACCTCCCTAGTTAATTTGTTCCAGTGTTTATCTACCCTTACAGTTAGGAAGGTTTTCCAAATGTCTAACCTAAATCTCCCTTGCTGCAATTTAAGCCCATTATTTCTTGTCCTGTCTTCAGTGGATAATGAGGACAATCTATCACCCCACCATTTATGTACTTGAAGACTTACATCCTCCCCTCAGTCTTCTCTTCTCCAGACTAAACAATCTCCCCTACTTATTTTTTCAATCTTTCCTTGCAGGTCATGTTTTCTAGACCTTTAATCCTTTTTGTTGCTCTCTTCTGGACTTTCTCCAATTTATAAACATCTTTTCCTGAAGCATGGTGCACAGAACTGGCCACAATACTCTAGCTGAGGCTACATCAGTGCTGAATAGCGTGGAACAATTACTTCTGGTGTCTTGCCTACACACACAGCTGCTAATATATCCCAGAGTGATGCATACAGTGAAAGAATTTTTAATTCACTAAAAGAAAGCACTATTCTTAGAGATTTTAACAGAAATCAGGGATGCCAGCACATTTACTGACAGAAAGATCAGTTTACACCAGGGGTCTCAAGCATGTTGCCCACAGTCCGCATGCAGCCCATGGAGTTATTTGCTGCAGCCCACCAAGCTCCCCCAACCCGCCACACCCCGCCCCCAGTGCACCACATCCCTGCTCCTCTGCTTACTTCCAGGTACTTCCCGTCACCAAACAGCTGCTTAGCACTTTCCAGGAGGGAGGGGGAGAATGCGGAGAAGAGGCGGGCAGTGGTGGGGATTTGGGGAAGGGGTTGGAATGGGGGTGAGAAGAGGTGGGGCAGGGGTGGGTTCTCATGGAAGGGGGTGAGGATCGGGGGGACTTTTGTATCTTTCTATGAAACGGTATCAGTGATGTGGTCCTCAGGCCAAAGTACTAGTCCTCATGTGGCCCTCGTGGTGATTTGAGTTTGAGATACCTGGCTTACAATGATAATTTAATAATCCTGCAGTAACTATACAGGACTTCTGTGTAAGACCTTACTGGTAATTTAATAACCTAGTGTATGAATGCCTGTTTTCACGTCCAGAAGTATCATGAATATTCATTTAGTGCCTGGAGAACACACTGGTCTAAATCCCAACTCTGAAAAAATCTGTAAATAGCACAATTTGTAGTCTGCTTCTGCTATTTTATAAAAGGGTTCCTCTGCACCATTTCAGCCATATTGATGATTTTATAGAGCATCTCTCAGGAGAGAACAAGAAAAGGGTAATAAGGAGATGTAGACGGCATCCCACAATTGGATGGCTAAGGACAAACACACATGGCAAAGGGCTCTAGAGCCATCCCAGTCCATGGTAGTTCTGAGCCACAGAGTTCTTTTGTCCACACTTATGAATGAAACATCATTGCATAATGACTCCTGTTCTCCATCATCCTCCTGTATTGAAGGTGGACTTGGACCATAACCTGAAGACATTTCCCAGATTTTTGGGAGTTCCAGTTCCATATTGGAAGTTCACAGCCAAGGCTCTTGTATGTCCTGGAAGAATTCAGTTCCCACTTTTAACCAGCTGTACCTGCTCATACCAATCTGGTTTCTAGTCATAACCAAAAGCCAAGGAGTCATTTCAGATATTTATTTCAAAAACCGTATTTGCTAAAAAAGAAAAAACCATAAACAATCCAATGCTATATTACAGTTTTGATAGATAAAGGGAATAGATCGTTTTCTTAATAAACAGCAATAGATCAGCAAAGTGAAGAATGCTTAGCCAAATGGTGAAATTGAAACTCTGTATAGATTTGTATATAAATACCTCAAGTACATTCTTCTTAAATAGATTAAACAACATTAATTGGCATCATCAACTGGCAAGAGATTCATCTCCCTTCTTGGCAATAAATTCTCTCACTCGTGGCTAGTATGGAAATTTTAAAATTATGGCCCAAATTCAGTATTCAATGACAGCTGGATTAATTCAGAGTAAATGGTTTATTACTGGTGTATGGAGATCCCAATATGGCCTTCAAATTCCAAGGAACAAGGTCAGATCCACAGCTGGCATCGCTCCTTTTAAGCTGTGGGATCACTTTCAAAACCCCACTTTGGATTCCAGTAGGGAAATACAGACTTTTCCTCAGGATCCCCAATTTAAGATCCAGTTCCCTTTTCCTCTGTAAACAAAATGTTAACAAATAAGCTTCTGGCACCCAGTTAGCAACCTCTTCCAGGCTGCCGCAACCAGAAACTCAAACAAGGAGTCCTTCTTGGGGCACTCTTAAAAGAATTTAATGTAAGAGTAAATCTATACTTCCAAGCACCCTCAGTATCATGGCACCAGATTCTCCCCTCAGAGCTGAACTCTCCACTTTTAACCTGCTTTATGTTGGAGACATCAGCTCCAGTGCAGCTTGGATCAAGGTCCCAACCATGGCTGCTACCTCATCGTGGTCATTTACAGACAGCCTTAACTTATGCTAAAGGTATATCTATACTACCCGCTTACTGCTCTGCAAGAGGAGTAAGTGAAGTCGATGGGGGAGCCGCTGTGGTCGACTCGCCACCGTGAGGATGCCCAAGTAAGTCGAACTAAGATACTTTGACTTCAGCTACACGAATAGCGTAGCTGAAGTTGCGTATCTTAGTTTGAACCCGCACTCCCAGTGTAGCCCAGGCCTGAGATACTCAAAGTGCTTCTGAAATGATTGTACTACAACAATGTTTACATTTTGTAGGATATGCTAAGCTATTTTGAAACCCTTGCGGGTTCTTTTTCGGGTTATTCGGAGTGCACGCGCACCCCAGGTGGCCCGTCCAACCTGGTTGTCACGTCCAGTGAGCGGTCATGAATTGTTGTAATCATGACGAGATTTCCCATGAAAAGGGGGATAGAAGAGAGGTTGGATAAGAGACAGGTTGGAAAAGGAATGTCTACACATGAGGGATAGGACCTCATGGAACAGTAACAGGAACAGTAGCAGTTTTATTATTATTTTACCTATGTTTTCAAAGATCTTAATAACATCTAAAGAATACAATAGAGTTCTTTTACTAAAAAGTCTCGCAGTTCTGGCTTGTTGGTCTTCTGGCATGTTCATTGCAGTTAGGACTTTCTCGTTGATTGTTGGCCATTTTCCTCTTGCTCCCAAGGGGAAGCCGTAATACTCCACTTCGTTGGCTCCAGTCAGTTGTTTAATTTGGTCAGTTAGTTCGCTGTAGTGAGTCACTTTTTCTTGGGCAGCGTCCTCAAAGACATTCTCTTTGTATTCGAAACGGACCGTTACATCCACCACCAGGGCTTTGTCGTCTTGGACGAATATGAGGTCTGGTTTTCTCAGCTCGTTCTTGCTGGTATATAGCTGAGGTTCCTCATATATTTCCCATTTTAGTTTTCGGGCTTCTCTTTTCAGCATGCTGCATAACTTGTTGTGCCTTCGTATGCGGGCACCTTGCACAGATGGACATTGTCCCAATATATGAGACAATGATTCGTATGGCGCCGAACAGTGTCTGCAGCTAACTGCCTTTTGTGATCT
This sequence comes from Dermatemys mawii, assembly GCA_007922305.1. Lineage (NCBI taxonomy): Eukaryota > Metazoa > Chordata > Testudines > Dermatemydidae > Dermatemys > Dermatemys mawii. The sequence goes on from ML677377.1 coordinate 27,669,865, forward strand.
TCCGCGTCCCAAGTATTCCCTGGTGGGGTATACGTTCGCTCGTAATTTGAGAGCCATCAAGAATTGCCGTTCCGAAAACCCGCGATGGAATCTTAGCCAGGTGTTGCTTAGTGTGTCGTTATTGAAGTGCTCGACTCCACTGCCTTGACACGGCAGGTTCTTCCAGTGGGTAAACTCTATTTGTCTCCAATTGCATGGTATGGGAAATATCTTCTTTGGGGCTGGTTTTTCCCATTCGTTAAGCTTTTCTAGGACCCGCATAGGTAGTATGTAGTCGAGTTGTACTGGAGCGGTTATATTGGGAATTTCGTCTTTCTTCCCTCCTGCTGATACCCAGAGGCTCTTATATTCTTCTTCGATGTTATTTGCCAATGCTATCTCCCGGATAGTTTCGTCCTCCGAATTGGCAATTCTGTGAAGTCGCCGTGCTTGGACCGAGGGGACGAGACTAGCGAGTCTAGTGACTCCTAGTCCCCCGTTTCTGGCTTTGCTGTAGATAAAGCCATTGTTGGTATCTGCTGGTAAGTGGAGCCAGAGCTTTACAGCATTTCTGATCTTATCGTCCAGCGCGATAAGCAGAGTCTTTTTGGTATCCGAGTGGTCAGCCAGGTAGATGATTCTGGGGATGGTATATACATTTAGCATCGTAAGCTTTGGCGATGGTTTTAAAGGAGCCTTTCCAAGCCTTTGAAGCCAAGTGTCAATCTTGTCTGAAAGGGCAGGTTTGGAAAACCCAATCCACGGGTCAACCTTAAGACCAAGGTATTTTTCGGACTCGCCTGGCAGGATCATATTCAGGCAGTCGTCATTTATCTTCCAGTCTTCGCACTTGTTGACAGTGTAAGAGTCGTGCGTGGGACTTAGAAAATACCCATAGTACTTTTTGGCTTGTACCTTGAGGCCAGATAGTTTGCAGAAGGCTTCCAGTATTTCGATATTCTTGTTCATGCCCTCCCAGGTATCACTGAGCATGACTAAGTCATCAGCAAAAGCCAACGCGGTGATTTTCTTTTCTCCGTACGAAAAACCCGTACCACTCTTTTCTAGTTCGGTTAACAGCGGGTCCAGTGCAAGATTAAATAGCTTTAAGAGACCCAATCCCACTCTTACATCAGGCCCTGTGTTCTTAAGGTGCTGCCCAGGCAACTGAAGGACCTGCTGTTGTAGTAGATACCTACCACATCCTCATATGGCCCTGAGTACCTACAGCTCTCACTGACCTCACTGAGAGCTGAGGGTGCTCCAGGCCTGCAGCAAGAACATTGCACCATCACATTGTCTAATTCATGACTTCATAGCACAGTCCTGCTGCTACAGGACTAGTTCAGAAACTCCCAAGATTTGGCTGCTTGGGATGTCTTTGGTGTTACAAAGTTCTGGTCTGACTTTGACTGGCTCTTATTCGAAATGCATCAGAGGTAAGACAGAGCACAAAATGCAAGCCTCCGAAAAAAGAAACACACAACCATCACTGAACATTCTGTTAAAAAGATAAACAATCCAGGAGTTCAAATCTCAGTAGTGGGGCAGGAAGAATTGGAGATATTTGGCAAATTTTAAAGGATTCCATATGATTGTCTCAGTAAACCAAATATGCTCCTTTTTAAGGATTATATTTGCTAATGTGATTCTAATGAACAACTAATTGCAAACCAGTTGAAACTATAATCCCAGCGCTGCAGAACTTGGTATACGAATATGGCTTGAACTATATACCCTGCAGTTATGAATTCCTTAGTGCTTTTTGCATCCAAGTTTGACTCAATGTTTTTTGTTTGCACAGAACGACATAACTCCATTCAGATGGGTATTGTTTGAAGCGAAAAGGACCAATTCCCACATCAAATACCCTTATTTGGCCATATTCTGCAGAACCAAAGGCCAATTTCTAAAAACATGACTCAATTTACCACCTATTATGAGATAATTGTGTTTTAAATGTTTTATACAATTATGTGAATTGCTGAGATGTTTGAGTCTGAAAATGTGCAGTAACAGATTGCCATAGCCCCCTGTAAATACAATTTGTATTGCAATAAGCCATGCCTCCTGACAGCTTTTTACACGCTATTGCTTATATTGGAGATGTGCCATGTACATTTTAGGGGCTTAGTCCTTCAGTGGACAACTTCTCCCAACTCCTCTCCCGCACAGAATTCAGGGGGAGTGACGTTCAGCAGCTCTCAGAAAGCAATCAGGGCCAGATTTCCAGAGGCAGTTAGGCATCTACAGATGCAGATGGGCATCTAGTGGGATTTTCAGAAGGGCAAAAGGAGGTTAAGCTCCATGCTCCCATTAACATCAATGAGAATTAGGTGCTTAACCTGCTTAAGTGCTTCTGAAAATCCCACTAGGCACACAACTCCATTAGGTGCCTAAATACCTTTGAAAAATCTCCACCTTTGTGCCTCAGAGGATCAGCCCTGTGGACCAAATCCTGCTCCCACTGACATCAATGGCAAAAAATATAGATTTCACTAATGCAGAATTGGGTCCTTTCTTTGACAAGAGACAGGGTCACATTCTTCTGTCTTTAATTATGTGAATAGTCCCATTGGGCTAAACTCTGCCATAAGGGACAGATCCGGCCCCCATCAATATCAACAGCTTAGCTCCCATTGACTTCAACAGGAGCAGGCTCGGTGTTGCTGTTACACCCACGTAGAGTCAGCCTAATTCTTCTGGCTTGAACTGAAGGTCATCCTATAACAGACAGCAGAGTTTTGCCCATTGATTCAATGGGACTGCTTGAGAGCAGGAGTAGTTCCCTTTTTGTTCTGCTGCCAGGTTTTTTAAAGCCCTCTCAAGAAGGAACTCAGTTTGGTCTAAGGGTTAAAAAAAAATTCACATTTACAGACAAAGCCTTCCACCAATTAATAGAGCCTTAACTCTGCCCAATGTGCATATATTTCGCCCCTAACATGGACCTACATGATACTGCAGTTCATTGACCACAACCACAAAGGGGCAGAGCTCAGGCTTTAACTGAGAATGTTCACGCTCTTTTTTGGGGTGTGTAAATGTCCTGATTTTATAGGGACAGTCCTGATTTTTTTGGCCTTTTTTGGCCTCTATTATCCCTCAACCCCATTCCCGATTTTTCACACTTGCTGTGTGGTCACTCTAAATGCAAGCCATTATTGAATATTGCCTAAAATTAGAATTGGGCTTGGAATCTCTTTCTGCAATTAGATTAGGTCGCTTGTTGTATTCTTAGTCACTCCTGGAAAAGAAAGTGCAAGTGTACTCAATATCTGTATAGATTCAATCAAAACCAGTGCTTTTGCCTTGCCTTGCATCTCGTGCTGGCTAGTTACTAAACCCTAAAGAGACCGTGGAAGCCATCATGCCCATAGTACATGACCATTGACTAATCCTACTAACCTAGCAAGGTACAAAGTTAGTCATACAGTTTGTAGCTCAGATCTTGTACATTTGGTTCAGCGTTACCTAATGCTAAAAAGGATGGAATTAGAAAAAAATTCAAAATAGAGGGCTATTTTGCCTGGTCTTATAGTTTCAGCTACAACTGCATCTACATGCACTTTGAATGCTTTGCTTCTCACAGATCATTAGTACCTGTGTGGCAAGTGCATCAAAGTCACCTAGGCACATGGTGAAAAATGGCATAGGAAAAATAAAGTCAGTGTGTTCCATCCTGCAAATCCTTACTCAAAGCCATACTTCTGTGAGTGAGTAAGGCACTAAGACGCCATGTGTAGAAACAGACCCAGTTCTTGGATGAGTAAATGCTGGCGGTAATGGGCTCCGTGATATCAGCTTTTAGCAGGTAGAAAAGCTTTTGCCTACTATATACACAACTGTACCCCAGAATACATAGCATTGCTCTGATTCATAAGTGTATTTCTGCTTGGTGGTTGTTGTTTGTTACAGCTGGGGAGGGCTTGCTTTTCAGTCCCTCCGTTCCACCTTTTGACACGTCGATGAACAGCAACCTCGGAGTCCATAGAGTCAGTAGTATCCTTTTGTACTCCTTTCGGAAATTTTGATTGAGAAGCCCATATACCATAGCATTGAGACAGCTGTTAAAATAGGCCATGAAGTAGCTCAGGACAAAGAGCCATTCTGGAATTTTTGGCACTACTTCCGAAGGATTAATGGAAACGGCAAGACCAATAAAGTTTAACGGCCCCCAGCACACTGCAAAGAGGACAAAAACCACAAACATGGTCAAAAAATTCCGAACATCAGCTGCTCTTAGCTTCTGCCTGGAGTCTTGTCTTACCCGGTGCTTGACCTGAATCACCAAAATCCATATCTGTAGATAACAGAATGACACTATAGACAGGGGGACTATAAAATGAACAACTACCACTGTTATGGTGTACGATGTACTTACAGTCTGGGCAAAGGTGCAGGAATAAATCCGAGGATCATATCGCAGGGATCCAACAAAAAAGTTTGGCACAATTGCCACCACTGTCAGTATCCAGGTCAGGCAAAGATAGCAGCAGGAGTTCTTCAGGTTGAAGAGTTTATCGTACCAGAGGCTGTGGCAGATGTAGCAGTATCTGTTGATTGCTATGACTGTGATGTTAAAAATGGACCCAATGACACTTAAGCCTATGAGGAACCCACTGATTTGGCAGTGAGTGTTTCCCAGGGTCCATCCATTATGGAAAATGGCACTCAAGATGAGAGGATAAGGGTACACCGCCACTACTAGGTCCGCTACAGACAGACTGACGACAAAGATGTTACCTACAAAAGAGAGAGAAGAGAGATTGTGACAGGTTAGTGTAGGTTTGTAGATATCTATAGCAAAACGACAAATTCCAGTTTGTTTTGCGAATGCCAGTTTGATTGTAAAATGGTTCTGGGCCTTCACTTGGGCCCTGTACCCTCCCGATCTTGAAAACCTCAGGTGGTGTCAGGAGATCAGATGTTCTTCCATTCAGATAAAAGCCCCGTTAGCACCTAAGCTACCTACTTCACACAAAACACAACTTTTCCCAGTGGGCTTTTAACCAAAGAGATCACTTGATGAGAGACTTGATTCAGGTAGTGGTGAACACCTGACAATGAGAATTGCAAAATTACAAAAAGGAGTCACTCCAGCCTAGAGAGTGGGGAGCGCACCAGGACCAGAGGCAGACAAGGAGGAATACTGGACCACTTGGAGAAGACATCAACCACATGCCAAAGGGCTTGTGGATTAGTGATGAAACAGACAGGGATTTGCGGTCAGGTTTTGTTGTTTTTTTGTGGCTCTGTCTAGCCCTTGTGCTGTCTAAGAGTAAAGTGGGGGTGTGTTTACAAATTCTTGTGCAGAATCTGCATGTCCCTTGCCTTCACTGCCACACAGACTCCAAAAGGGAGAAACTACACCAGAGCATCCACAGTTTTAGTGGCACTCTGGGCGAGTTCAATAGCTACTGGGAAGGCTTGGGAGAGCTGGTGCTTGTTTCACTACCGGAGGGGGTGTTTGTTCTGTGAGGTCCCCACTGCCAAGAAGGATATCAGACATGCGGTCTGTACCTGGAGAATGCCTGCTGGTCCAGAGCCAGAAACTAAAATCTGCCCAGCCCTCACAAACCAAGGTTTGGGGCCAGTACACTAGCTTGAAGAAAGTTCACCAAGGAGAATTCTTTAGGGTTGTAACAGAGACAACTGAAAAGAAAGCGAGGAATACTTGTAGCACCTTAGAGACTAACCATTTTATTTCAGCATAAGCTTTCGTGGGCTATAGACAACTGAGTTAGCATTACATGCACATAGTGGGTGTCTTCAACAGAGCAGCTGTGAATAAAAAAGAAAGTAATAATCACAGATCATTAAACTACTCTTTACATTCAATAGTAAGAATGACACACGTCTGATCCTGAGAATTTTCCCATCAATATTCTCATAAGAATATTAATATTTTGTTTGTACAGAAGCTAGCACAGTGGGGCCATGTCCCTCAACAGGGCCTCAGACCTACTGTTATACAAAGAATAATTATACAATCTCTCAGTTACACCATTGTAAATCCAGCATGACTCCACTGACGTTAGCGGAGCTACACTGGATTTCCACTGGAAGGAGAACTTATTAACTGTGTTTTGTAAGGCTATTCACCATTCATTCTGAACCCTCAGGATGATAATGGGTTCATCACGAGAGCTCACTTTTCTAAGTTACAGGGAAATCTTCAAGCTCCTTCTATTTTCCTCCCCAGAGAAAGGTTTCTAAGCCCACACAAGGGCTCTCTGATTCTAACCTCAAAGGTGTAACATACATTCCTGAGAGCATAGAATTTGGGAAGATATTAAATGAGAAGGTTAATGTTGTGCTAATCCCCATCCCCTGTCTTCTGTGAATCTCTTGCAGCTGTAATGGGAAATGTGAACGCTCTCATGAATCTGATCTTAGAAATAATAAAAAAAAGTGAACGCATGTTGGTTTGCCTGCATGGTGGTTTTAAGTGACAAGGTGAAACCTACACCTGCTTATGGACTGAATTTTCCTCCTAAGAAGGGATCTTGCTTGGTTAAGAATCTTTCCCTTTTTTATGCTTATTCTGGGGTGGAATCCCACAATTGCTTAGATACAGTATTTTCTTATGATCCTGGACTGCAGTTGCAAGAACCTCCACAATGGGATATCAGCAGTGTTTGAAGCCAGGACCTTCTGAACAGACCTCTGCTGCTTGATCTAGCAACCATAGTAGACTACAGCTCATGTGAACTAGAAACTAGAGGGAGATGTGACCTACATTCTATAGGCCTGTTACACAGTATTACATACGCTAAGATAACAAGTGAATTGACATGAACCCTTTGAGACGTCTTCACATAGTTTGCTTGCCAGCTCAGAACTCTTGAGGTTCAGCTGGACTATTTTACTAAAGCTTCTCTCTGCCATGGTCTGGGTTGTATCTTCCTCCTGACTGAAATGTTATCCCTCTTTCTTCTGAAAATACTATGGTTCCAATTAATTCCTTGTCTTGCAGACATTGCTATCTATGTGTTCTATGAGAGCTGTATAGAACGCATAGATAGCAGCTCTATCTTCTGCAGACCAGGCACTATAATGCAACAAAGAGAGAAGAAGCTACTCTCAGCAACTGATAGCACCTGTCCAATGTGTGAATGGTCTGCCCACTGCCTTGACAAGGGAAGCATTAACCACAAAGTAAACATAATGGTTTCTATAAAAGGTTTAAACAGAAAAAGCAGCAGCAGTGAGGAAGGAGGAAAGGTTGGCAGGTCTGAAGATAGGGACAAAAGTTCCAAAAAAGGAGCTGCTTTTGGAGACTAACCCCTTTGGGTTTGTCTACACATGGGATTTTTCTGGAATAATTATTGCACTTTAAGTCTGGATTACCTTTCAGGTGTAGACAATTCCTTAGACTCCAACACCAGTCGTCTTCTTCCTTTCAAAACAGAAGCAACTCCACAGTGTCAGACTGGGCAAAGCACAAAGCAGTGCTTAGTCAAGAACATGACCAGGTGCAGGCTGAGTTCAGCCTGGGGACAAGAGGATGAAATGTCACATTAGGGGGAGAAGGAGGGAAAGGTGGGATTCACACTTTATCATGTACTGCAAGTTTAGGAAAAAATTGCAAGGTATAGAAGTAACAAAGGGAAAAATTAATCCAAATAGAAAATGAGCAGAGAGTCAAAAATGCCAACTTTTTTGCAAGAAACTTTTCAAAATTATTTTTGAAGTTTCCCAAGAAATTTAAAGTTTAAAGTTTAAAAGTTTAAAGTTTAAAAGCAAGTTTAAAGTTTCCTGCTAAAATTTGTTATAAAAAACCTCTGAGAAATTCTACTTTTGCTATTTAGTAAAAAAAAAAAAAAATTCCAAGGAAACAAAATATCTGTATTCACTGAAAAGCCATTTTTCATTTAAAAAGTTAGGAGAATAGAAACAGTAAAAACTAGAAAGTTACAGGGATTCTCCTGCCCCTCCCATTCCCCCTTTTAAGTTCTTCCTTAAAACCCATTTCTCCTACAACATCTCCCTGTATGGATCTCTCTTCACTGATGAGGATTCCATGTTTTCTTAGATCTGAACTGCTTCCCTTGTGGGTTCCCATGAACCCTCTTGAGTATGGCGGTTTTAGGAACAGTCCTTCCATAAAGGGACTAGGATCAATTCCATTATCACATACAAATATAGTGTTTTAAGGACACTGCTATAAAATACATAGTGCGGGTGGATGACACTGAGCAAATTAAATAGAAGCAAGGGAAAAGCCTATGTAAGGCAGGTTAATTCCATATTCGACTAATGTTCATTCAGTCCTGTAGCTGCATATTTAAAGAAGTCAATAAAATAAATCAGTTCTCTGAGGTTATTATTACATCAGGATTTAGGTTAGGATAAAGTGTAGTTTCATGTAGGCAATGTAAATGACCTGCCAAATGTTCCAGAATTCTGACAGTGCAGCGTAAAATGATACAGATGTAATGAACAGACAGTAAAGAGGAGATCTCATAATGGTCTATGCATCTGTGGAAGGTAAGGTTAAAGGAAATGGAGCTATCTGAATTCAAGGACACAGTGAAGGTCCATCCAAATATGAAAGCTTAATGCTGACACTCCAGATTAATTCAACGTTTTCCTTTCCCACAGTGACGGGCTTTTGAGATATGTTGGAATAATTCAATAGTCATTGAATGGCTGGGGTCAATAGGTGTTCTTCTATGGGTGTGCTTTGAGATATCTACTGCTCAGAGCTTTTTCCTCACTTTAATGACCATTCCTTAAAGATTGAACTATCAATGCTGCTTCCTGCACCAAATGAATGCAGGTTTGGCCCCTTTCTAACTGAGCGGACCGCATCTGGAATGAAATTGTACCATACCCTCAGAAATTCAGATGTAGTGCTGCAGGCTTTCTACCTGGGCTTTTGGGATGGCCATACATGGTGTCACTTTTTCATGGTGACTGTCATCATTAACAATTCTCTGCAATATACCAGACACTGACTGGCTGCAAGCCTGTTATTTAATACTAAATGTAATGATAAGGAGGATATATTTCTAGGGAGCAATAAAAGCTCTTACTGTATACATTGGAAGCCTATTAATTTCTACCAAGCACGTGATTCTGATTAAAGTTGACCTCTTACATCCCGTGTGGTACACTGCCTAGCTGCTGGGGGAAGTGGGAAAATCTGTTACACTACTAATTTCATGGTTTGCTCTCTGATTTTAGACTTATTCTTAGTTCAAGTCTGTTTAATTCTGTTGCTCTTCAACAAGATTTGAATCAGATCCTCAACAGCTATAGTTCAGCATAACAGCAAATCAGAGCTGAGCACCTAGTCCAATTATATGCAATGTACTCAAAAGGTTCATTACTTCATTTTAGCTAAAACTACCAAATGTAACATGCTTCTCCAAATCCTAGCCTTTTGAGGCTCCACTCCTGGACTAAGAAATACTGTGAGGACAAGTTTGCTCACAAGATTTCCAACATGGCTCACGTTGCATCCCATCAAGCTGGAAAGACGTGTTTTTTCCAGGATTCGCCAACATTTCTGCTCATCATCTCAGGTGCATTATGGAAATTCAGGGACTTGCATAAATAAAAATATATTGTTACATTACCCGGTCTTTAAATTGTCCAAAAAGGCTCAGTACAGCCTTGATTCAAATACTGAGCAACAGTCTGGGTAATTTCTTATTTTCCTGTTAAGGCCAGAAGGGACCGTTAGATCATGAAGGCTGACCTCCTGAAGGAACCGAGAAATTCACCCTGTTACCCCTGTACTGAGCCCAATGACTTGTGCAGGGGTAACGCGTGTCTTGCAGAAAGGCATCCACTCTGGATCCAAAATCTCAAAAGATGAAAAATCCACCACTTTTGGTTAGAAGTTCACATTTTCATATGAACTGGTTCACCCATCACTAATAATTATCCTTTATTGCATTTAGATTTTTTTTAGATTTTAAATCTGCTATTTTTCCTTTCAGTTGGCCAATTTTGTTTTACCCTCCATCATCAGAGAGGCATCCGACCAGTGAATTTTCCTTTCACTTGTTTTAGAATTTCTGAACCTTAGCATCTGCCAGGAAGTTCCTAATATTGCTGTTCCTCTGGATTTCTGATCTTAGCCCTTATTGCTCTTACCACCTCATGACCCTGAACCCTTCAAAAACGATGAAATAGTTTTGAAGTTACTGGTTTTTGGGCCTCAGTTAAGGTCTCTCTCCCCGCTAAATATGCACATTGCTCCCCATTAACATGACCGGGGAATAGGTTTATAACAAACAGATCAGTGTTTGTCACAATATGTTCTCTGTATACATATTCCACATAATGGACATTCTGGCCAAAAGTTTATAGCCTTGTGTGAGAATTAGTTCTGGCCCCACTCACAAAGCAATGGAAGACAAAGGTGTGGAAGGCAGCATTAGGGAGAGGGGAAAGGAAACAAGTACTCATGAGGAAGTGCGGGTGGAGAAAGGAAGCTGAGGCCCTCATTTGACCATAAAGCCATCTTGAGCATGCCAAGGAGGGTCTGATTCTATGCAGATCTCATAAGCGTGAGTCTAAAATCACCAGCAACATTAGAGAACCTGAGATGCTCAAGAGAATTGCAAAATAGAAAAAGACCCAGGGACAGAGAAGAGAAAATAACCATTGAAAAGGAGAGAGGAACAGTTAGACATTAGCCTATATAGGTACAATGATGTTGTTATTTCACATACTTTATGGATAAAACAAAGGTGGGTTTGCTCAAAACAGGCTCCTCTAAGTTTTTTAATTTAAAAGGTGTACTGGGCCAAATTCATCCTGATGTAACTTCCCTGATTTCCAAACCTGATTTTCCTCTACCTTGCAACTAAGTCTGACTGAGTTTCCCTTCCCCTCTCCAACCCACCCCAAAATAGAAAGATAGCATCTTCCCTTCTCCCACACTTACAACAAAAAAGTCTAAAATTTTCCACCAAAATCTGTTAGAAGTTTTATTTTTTGACCAAACTGGAAAATAACCCCAAAAAACCCTACATTTTTCATCATTTTCCTTCCCTCCTCCTTTCAGAGGCAAAGTGGAACAAAATTCCAAGAAGTTTGTGAACAATTCTGCATTGTTTATTTATGAAATTTGTGCAGCAGGGAGATGGGTGGGGGGTTATAGCAACAACTTGCCATTGTTATGTGCCCTTAAAGGCCTTAAACTATTTCACAGTTAGTCGGCCACTACAGAAACTTCATGATTAAAATGTTGTATAGACGATGATTGAATTTATCATGCCAAATCCTTTCAGGAAAAAGGGTGACACAAATTAATAGGGGATATATTTAAATCCGTGGAACAAATAATGTTGCAAGTCTTTCACAACACTGAGCAATAGTTTATTAAAATTAATTAATAAGTGCACCCTGGGTGCATAATAAGCTTTATGTAGGATTGCAAAGCCTACTATAATCATTGCAAGATCTTCTGTATGCATCAACAGGCTGCCAAGGAAATGTAAATCAGAAGGAAAATGAAATGCCAAATATATTATTATGTATGCTAAGAGTCGTACTCCTGGGGCTTTAATTTGAGAAACATTCAAATTAAGATTGAAAACAGCACTGTAGAGAAGAATTTAGGCTTTGAAATAGCTTCAAATTAGAAATGGATCATCACCAGAACATTGCATCCCAACCCCCACCCCAAAGTTTGAAGGCGTTTCAAATCCAAGTCAATATTCTGCTGCTGGAGTCCTTCTCTACTGGAGCATGCAAATCTTGATAAGAAAAGACAAAACCAGGAGAGATGCAATACCCGGTTTACAGGTTCATCTGGCTTATGATACTTGTAGAACTGATTCTGATCTGTTATAGTGGTTTATACCCAGGCTGGGATTCTCAATGGAGCATAAGTGAGTTAGGCAACCAATTCCCACTGTATGCCATAGGATCTGGGAACCCAACTAAAACTAGGAGGAAAAATTTTCGATGAAACTTTTTGGGTGAAAAATGCTAAAATCAGCAACAAAATGTTTTGCAAATTAGTGTTGATTTCACTGTATTGTTCGTTTCAATCAGAACAATTTCCCCCCAAAATTAAGTTTCATTCCAACTTTTCTAAACAGATTTTGACTTTTTTAGTCTGAAAAAAAAAATTTCAAAATTTCCTTTCGTTTCATTTAAAAATGTCCCAAATAGAAAACCACAAATGTGTAGATTTTGTCAAAAAGAAGTGATTTCTTTACCTCCCAAACAAGCTTTTTTTTTCAAAATTGCCAGCTAACTGAACAAAATTCATTCGCACAATTCTACATCTTACTCCCTTTCTTTTGAAAATTGCAGACCTGCTCTATTTCCACCAGTGGTGTTAGTCCAGATGCACAGCAGCAGATCAGAGCAAAATCTAGGCTTCTGGCATAAAAAGAGACTGTACAATGCAGCGTTACCTTAGGTACATACTTACAGGTCTAAAATACTGAAACACACTGTGGAGTCAATTCTTTTCCCACAATAACTCCAGGGTCCTTGGAGAAACTGCAACTATTTATTCAAACATTATCCACTTTAGTAAGCCTGAGGACATGACCAAAACTGATTGAATTAAAGCACACCTGACACAGTATTTAGTAAAGGTGACAAACCTAACTCTTTAATTTTTCAGGACTAAATATAGAGGTTCTGGTAATAAGGTCTGAACTCGACATAAGACAAGAAGAGATTGATGACCTAGTTGTTACTGCAGCAGGAAGGTAAGAAAACCATTCTCTTTCTCTTTCTGCGCAAGGACCCCTAGTTGCCCATCAAGAGTTCTGTTTCTCCTCCATAACTCAGGGGTTCTCAAACTGGGGGTCAGGACCCCTCAGGGGGTTGCGAGGTTATTACATGGGGGCTCTGAGCCTCCACCCTAACCCTCGCTTTGCCTCCAGCATTTATAATGGTGTTAAGTGTTTTTAATTTATAAGGGGGAGTTGCACTCAGAAGCTTACAACGGGAAAGGGGTCACCAGTACAAACATGTGAGAACCTCCGCATAACAGCAAGCTCTCAGCTCTTCTCAGTCCCAAGCTAGTTCTAGATATAGTAGCTACAAGGGATTGAAGAACTGCTGTAGGATCTGTGGACCTAGCCATGAAGAATGTATCCTACATCAGCTATATTCTACATCACCATGATGCAGCTTTTATCATCAGAAGGGCTCAACATGTTTTTTCAGACATTAGCCGATGTTGTGAAGTAGTAAGTAAACCTCAACACCGCTGAGACAGAGCCAAATCACAGGGATTTTTCTCCTCTTTTACATTTAAGCTACTTAACTTCTATACCTAAATCCTTCAATGTGCAACTTTAGCCATGTGCCTCATTACAGACCATGGAGGCACAGAGCAAGTCTTTGAATACTAACCATTTGTTGATTTTAAGACACAAATCCAGTTGGAGATGGGTATGGAAGATTTTGTTTCCTCCTTCAGTGCATCTCAGCGCCATTTAGCGCTGGACCAGGAATAAAAGGGAATATTTCTAGATCATGAATTCTTGTTACTTACAATCCTAAATACCCTAACAACCTTTCTGTCCCACCCAGCCCCCAAAGTTTTAAAAAGCCATATTCATCCTAAATACATTGATAAACCAGCTGAGTGAGCTAGAAGGCATAGGTATGAATCCTTGTGTCATTAGTGTGTGAATTCTCCCCAGCCAATCAGAATGATTGGAGGGATACAAGATGAAATGAGTCCTGCATTTTTAAATTTGTAAACCTTAGGGTATATGCCTTCATTTCCACTTCTCTCCACCAATGAGACACAAGTAATGGTTAGTAAGCTTTTGCTAAAAACCGCATTTTGCGCGAATGCTTGAACAGCTACCTTCTTTTCCATCCTGCATCCCTCTCCTCTACTCCCCATTTATAGCAAAGATAAACAGCCATGCAAATAGTTTTGGGAAACCCTTAAAAGTTTCTGAAAACTTTGGAATTTGTGCTAAGTTTTCAAATGCCTCTGGGCTGTCCATCTCCAATCAGTTGACTGTTGTGGGGAGGAAGGGAGACAATTGATGTGGAATTTCTGATGCTGACCCTTCCATTTTTGTGGGTCCAAGTCACAAATTTGCATCTGCAGTTATCTGCACCCAGAAAAAGAGGTTTTAGTTAGGCCATACTGAAAATGTAGCCCTTTTTGAACTAAATTTAGTTACTTTAGTTTGGCAATTTCCTGTTTTTAAAGAGTTATTACTCAAGAGGCATCATAAAAATATTAGTTCCTTATTTCAGCCCTCCCTCCCCAATTTATTCCCCCCATTGCAGTGAATCTCTCTGGTTAAGATTCACTGCACTAGTGTTTGTTGGTTTATCAAAACTCCACATTTTAGTTTGTCAGTGAAGTATTTCTGTTTCAGGGAACTAAAACAACATTAGTTTAATAATCCATCTTCTGTTGAGATGTTGTGGTACCCAAGAAAACAAGAAAAACAAACACAAACTGCTATATAGCAACTTCATCCTGAATCCTTGAGGACACTTTACAAATCACATACCATTGAAAAGAGCAACAAAAGATGGGTTTGTTATGATAGGTTTAGAAAGAAATAGGATTTCCAGCCTCAGCAAAGATCAAATCTGAAAGCTATCAATGGAGATAAAAAAAGCTCATGCTTTGTAAAAGGCTCCGTGAGCGACCCACAAAGCGAGCAGCTAGGATGAGAGTGACAAGACATCTAAGGCACAGGCTTAGCCTGCATTAAAGAGCTTTGCAGAAATAATGTCAGAAAAATCGACTTGGTGCACGATCAGAAGCCAGTGAGAATGTTGATAAAAGCAGAATAGAGCCCAGCAAACACACCTGATGGGACTCTAAAGAAGGGCAATTAAACTAACGGGTGTCGCCCTGAGCGGCAAGGACAGGCACTTCTTTCCTGCAGAACACAGACATACCAAAAATTGCACCTGTTTATTCTGCCCAAGAAACAGCCCTGATGATATGGAGTACAGTGGGAAGAGACAGCATCTGAGTCAGATAGTGTCACCTATACAAAACCAGGTGATGTTCTCCAATGACAAGGGAGCATGACTGACCTAAGAACCTGGGAACAAAGTCATTGATTGGTCAAAAAGGTCAATTGGTTGCAGAACGGCTCTCGCCCGACCTCTGTGAGCTCCCCAGAGATAATACAACATGGAACTTAGCAGGCATGGCTACACTATGGGCGCTATAGCAGCGTAGATACCACAATGCTGTGGTAGCACCCATAGTATAGATGCTTCCTACATCAACGGAAGGGTTTCTTTTCACCCATCAGTGTAGGCAAGTCCCCTTCCTAAGAGGTGGTAGATAGGTTGGTGAAAGAATCCTTTCATTGACTTAACTGCATCTGCACCAGGAATTAGGTTGGCTTAACTATAGCCCTTGGGGGTTGGATTTTTTTTCATCACTGTGAGTAATGTCACTTGGTCGATTTAAATTGTAAGCGTAGACCAGGGCGTAATCAGTGTGACACCACCTTCTGTAGATGTGCACCTAGGAGAAGCATGTTTCGTTGGCTGCTTTATTTACTCCACCTTCCTCTCAAGCTGATGTCGAAGCCCAGGGTTCTGAGTATAACAAGAACCAGGAACATAATTTAATTGCTAATTAAGATTGCACCACAGAAGCAACTGGAGTAGGGTGTTATCTAAACCAAGAAATTCCAAGTCTTTCCTGAACCCAGCAACAAAAGAGTCTTCCCAATAAGAGCAATTACTACTTCAATGCTAGTGATAAAGTGGAAACTCATGCCAAGCGCTGCCTTTTGATACTTAAGGTCCTTATTATGCATTCGGTAACAAACTGTGATGAGGCAGATTTATTCTTATGACAAGGAACAGCTGTGAAAAAAATGTTGCACTTCATTAAAGCTCCGTATGACTGTGAAAATCTAAGCAGGCCACTAAGATAGCAACACTAGCCAAAAAATAACCCCAAGATGCTAAACCAGACCCGTTTTTCCTCCTTTCATATTTAGTTTCAAAATATCACGCAATCAAATTGTGAAAAGAAAGCATTTTCTTGTAAAAACACACAAAGCTTTTAGTGCTGCAGTCCTAACAGTAGCTCAAGAACCTTGTAAAGATTTAGATATAAAAGGTAACAAGAAATACCCCGTAGTGTTTCCGAAAACTCTACAGATGTTAATCTGGTATTAACTAGAGCACTCCAATATCAAAGTCGTAAATCTTATCAACATGAGTTTCCCCTTTATTTATTTTGTACTATATGTTTAGAATTAGTACAGTAAGTATTGTCGTTCTTGACTTCTCTGCAGATAAGACTAATATGATTGTTATATATTAATGGAGGGTGAATCACATTTTATCAACACTGGAATTCCTGAAAGGGAAAGAACCATATTCTTCCATGCCTCTTGGAAAATGGCCATTTCCATGGGGGTTTTTTTAAATTGTCGTGTAAAATAAGAGTATAAGATACTGGCTGTCGTGTCTTCCAGAAGTGCACAGGATCACACAGTATGTCATTTTGAATTCTGTACCCCTTTGGAAATAATGCACTGTAAGCCACCTTCACTCTCCGCTAATCAGAGGCGAGTTCCATCCTCTGCTCCGAGCACAGGGTATAAAGGCACACACTCAACCAGTGTGTTGGGCATGGGAGGAAATACCGATGTCATTACAGTGAGAGACTGGAGAGAACAGGAGTCCTGGTTTTCAGTGAGGACTTTCGGACTGACTTGCAGCATGGCCTGGACCAAGTCACTTCCCCTGTGGAAAGCATAGATGATACTTCCCTGCATTCACTGATGTTTGAAATCACTGGTATTAGATTAAATGTAAATATTTACAAAGTAAATATCCTTAAATCAAACTCTAAGAAGTTCTCAAGCAGCATTTTTCTTACTTTTCCTATCTGTAAATTTCAGTTATTAGTTGATGGAAATATTTTTTTCAAATCAGTTTGTGTATTTATGGTGAAATTGACTTTTCCTATATTTACTAATAGAAATGTAATCCTTCCCCGCCTATTTGCTATGCTCTTTCCGGGAGACTTATGTTTTCATAAGGATGCTGGTTTTATTAATATATTTTACAGTGACAGTCCGTGCTTCGCTTTTTGTATATGGAGACATTTCTAAAAGAAAGGTCATATTGATAACGTTTACATTACTTCCTCCACCACACGGCTGTCAACGCGCTGAAGCCGGATGATTAACATGAGTATTACATGACTCACTAGCATCTGGATATTAAACAGTGTGGAAGAAACAGTGAAATCAAGCATCCTAACAGATAGACACCACCCTCATGATCCAGGTCATTGGCACATTTCTGCTCCCCCAGAACAGCCGCATTCTGATTGATAACTAACTTTTATGTAAACAGTTGGCACAACTCACCTGGCATCCAGACACTGACAAAATGATTTTTAATGAAGTTGCAGCTTTTGGAAGGATTTTAAAGATTTGGACTCACTTTTGTTTTTTTTTTTAAATCTGTCATGTTTATTTATGATAGTGCTTAGAGGCCAACCAAGAATGGTGCCCCCTCATGTTAGGCACCGTACAAACATATGAGACAGTCCCTGCCTTAAAGAGCTTAGAATCTAAATAGATGAAACAGACACAGGATGGGGATAGACTATACATTCTGCTTGTATCCCACCTTCCAGCCCTATCCTGTTCACCTATGCTTTTCAGATCAAGTTTTGTAGAACCCAGTGCTAAGCCCTTAGCTGGACACCATGGCCATGTTTATACTTCTCACTAAGCCCAGGCTCTGGCTGAGGTTCGAGCCCAAACCCTGCTTCCATCCATACACAAATAAGTCTGACTCGGATCAGTGAACCTTCAGGATCCTAAGACTCTGGGGGTGAGCGAGGATCAGAGCCCAAGTCCTGCTATAACTCACGTCCACACCACTGATCTGAATCAGAAATTCTGCGTAGTACAGTATGGACTTGTTAGCATTGGTGTGAGACCCAGGTCCAGCAATTGTAAGCCCAGGTCTACAGTGTAGTGTGGACATTCGAGCACACAATTGGAAACACCAAGCCCAGGTCCCACAGACCCAGGCTTAGAGAATAGTGTAGACGTTCCCCCAGATTAGATTTGGTTTTCATCTGTCTTCTCAAAGCTATCTGAAGTAGAGTTCCAGAAAACATTATAAAACACTGAAAGTCAATATTGATCATTTGCTTGAGGGATTTAAAAGAAAAAAAAGTAGTTTCAATTTTTTTGAAACCCTTTAAAGGAATTCTTGAGTGCAGTCACCACTAATATACCTGATGGATGAAGATGATCATGTAAATTAACCAGTACAGATACGAATATAACAGAGAAAGACATTACATACCACACAACTAACAGTTATTACAATTATGGTGTGGGTTACTTAAATGGATACCTAAAAGATTAACAAAATAGAAAGGAGAAGACTAGAAGAGGACCAAGTTAAAAAAAAAAAAGAAGAGTGGATTTTACATGCTGTTTAATCCTGATCATTGGCTTCACGTTGCTCTCCAGACTGGAGTCACCTTGGTCCATACACCCCAGAGAGTGTCAGAGAACTGGCGGTGGACTGGGAGGTAGATGACCTCTGTCATCACCAAGAGGGTCTTTAACAAAATAGTCTGCCAAATAATTATGTCCAAGAGCTCCTCACCTAGGAGATGCCAATCTTACAGCCAAGTGTAGGACATCTGCTTAAGATCTCTTAAAAACCAGCCAAGCTTTTTCAGTAGAGATTTAATTAACCAATCCTTCCCTTACATTATGACTGGAAGATTTACCAGTGAACAGATGGGTAAGCCAAAATCCACTCCCCACATGCTTAGAGAACACTAAAGATAGATTGCGATCATTATTGTACAGTCTTTTTAAAGAGATGGATCCTTGTCCCATTACCCAGGCTTTCTGAAGAGCCCCAGGTCATCCCAAAACACCCACAAGTCCCTCTCACAAGCCAGTCCACCAGGCACCTATAAAGGATGAATGAGGTTGTTAGATTGCCCTTTCCTGGGATATTTTATAATGGCCCCTTAAGATGCGGGGGAGAGGGGAAGACTCCGATTTGGTTTACGGTGGTGCCAGTCCAGTGCTTGCAGTTGCACTACTTCACACCAGCACTGACTATGGGCTAGGGTGACTATTAAAACTGGTCACCAGTACAGTTTCATTGTCCTTTATACAGGTGCAATCCTGATCCTGCTGAAATTGAGAGCGACCGTAAACGCATAATAAAATTTCATTCCCTTGTACATACTCTTCACCCTTTAAATGAAGTAGCCGGCACGAGTGCATTGCAGGGTTTGGTTAGTACATGTGGTCACGTACTCACGCCGGGCAATGGGGGTTCTAAGATGACCTCTTTGAAGAAGACGCATAATGACTATGTTGGATTAACCAGCAACGCCCGTATATAAATACTACATGCCAAGAGTTGTCTGTCCTTTAAAAATATTACTCTTCTCAAAGTGACATTAATAATTTGGTTTTTCTACATAACACTGGTCTACAATTTTTTAGAAGTCGTCTGCTTCAGAGATAAAATGTGATATTTACTATGTATTTTGATGTGCTGAATTCAAATATGACAATTAAAACAACTGATTGGCTACTGTTTCTAAGATATTTAAGTTTTTACATTTTATGTCTATGTATCTTGTGTAGATAGTAGAGTTTTAATCATAAATTGTAAACCTAGGTCTTTTCATGTGTTTATGGTTGCTTTACATGATAATATTTCATCTGTCCTGTTTATGTAACACTTTAAAAATCAGCAAAAGGGTTATATAAATAAAATGTATTATGAAACAAAAGGCAAAAAACTATTATGTACATAGTTTAGTCCTATTCAGTGTCTACTCGGCGCTTCTTGGCTTGTCTCTTGTATTCATTAAATGGAGCATCTCTTGTCACTGTCCAGCAATAGTCTGCAAGCATTGATGGGCTCCATTTGCCCTGACAGCGTTTCTCCATTGTTGCAATGTCCTGGTGAAATCGCTCGCCGTGCTCGTCGCTCACTGCTCCGCAGTTCGCTGGAAAAAAATCTAGATGAGAGTGCAAAAAATGTATCTTTAGTGACATGTTGCAACCAAGGCTTTTGTATGCCTTGAGGAGGTTTTCCACCAACAACCTGTAGTTGTCTGCCTTGCTGTTTCCGAGAAAATCTATTGCCACTGACTGGAAGGCTTTCCGTGCCGTCTTTTCCTTGCCACGCAGTGCATGGTCAAATGCATCATCTCGAAGAAGTTCACGAATCTGAGAACCAACAAAGACACCTTCCTTTATCTTAGCTTCACTTAACCTTGGAAATTTTCCATGGAGGTACTTGAAAGCTGCTTGTGTTTTGTCAATGGCCTTGACAAAGTTCTTCATCAGACCCAGCTTGATGTGTAATGGTGGTAACAAAATCTTCCTTGATTCAACAAGTGGTGGATGCTGAACACTTTTCCTCCCAGGCTCCAATGACTGTCAGAGTGGCCAATCCTTCTTGATGTCGTGGGAATCTCTTGCACGACTATCCCATTCGCAGAGAAAACAGCTGTACTTTGTGTATGCAGTCTGCAGACCAAGCAAGAGAGCAACAACCTTCAAATCGCCACAAAGCTGCCACTGATGTTGGTCATAGTTTATGCACCTCAAAAGTTGTTTCATGCTGTCATAGGTTTCCTTCATATGGACTGCATGACCAACTGGAATTGATGGCAAAACATTGCCATTATGCAGCAAAACAGCTTTAAGACTCGTCTTCCATGAATCAATGAAGAGTCTCCACTCATCTGGATCGTGAACGATGTTGAGGGCTGCCATCACACCATCGATGTTGTTGCAGGCTACAAGATCACCTTCCATGAAGAAGAATGGGACAAGATCCTTTTGACGGTCACGGAACATGGAAACCCTAATGTCATCTGCCAGGAGATTCCACTGCTGTAGTCTGGAGCCCAACAGCTCTGCCTTACTCTTGGGTAGTTCCAAATCCCTGACAAGGTCATTCTGTTCAACTTGCGTTATGAGGTGTGGTTCAGAGGAGGAGGATGGGAGAAAATGTGGGTCCTGTGACATTGATGGTTCAGGACCAGAAGTTTCATCCTCTTCCTCGTCTGACTCAAGTGAGAATGATTCTGGTGCATCAGGAACTGGCAGTCCTTCTCCGTGGGGTATTGGGCATATAGCTGATGGAATGTTTGGATAATACCCAGTCCACTTATTCTTCTTTGACACACCTTTCCCAACTGGAGGCACCATGCAGAAGTAACAATTGCTGGTATGATCTGTTGGCTCTCTCCAAATCATTGGCACCGCAGAAGGCATAGATTTCCTTTTCCTGTTCAACCACTGGTGAAGATTTGTTGCACAAGTGTTGCAGCATATGTGTGGGGCCCACCTCTTGTCCTGATCTCCAATTTTGAAGCCAAAATAAAGGTGATAGGCTTTCTTAACCATAGTGGTTATACTGCGCTTTTGTGATGCAAAAGTCACTTCACCACAAACATAGCAGAAGTTATCTGCACTGTTCACACAAGTACGAGGCATCTCTGCTCACTTTGGCTAAACGGAAATGTGTCCCTTTGCAAAATCAAACACTGACAAATAAGAGAGCGCGACACTGTATGATTTCTAGAGCTGATATAGGGCAATTTGTTCAGCAGAGTGATGTAAGCTTCGTTATGATTGCATCATCCATGACTTCTAGGAATAACATGATGCAATTCATATCATGTATGACGCAATACCAGCTTCAGATTGCATCATTCATTGTTTTGCCTAAAAAACAAGTACTGTCCAAACCCAGTCATAGATTTATTCATAGATCCAGTCAAAGATGTATTTTAGTCATTTCTGGTTTAAATTGAGATCCCTTCCCTTTATAACTCACTTATCCTCTGCCATTCCCACGTCAAGGGTCGTATATACTGACCCAATAGCATATCTTGAAAACTAGAGCCAATCAACAATTTTAAGCATCATTTTCGTTCTCAGTGACCTAGAATTAGTAAAGTTTGACTACATGTATTTCAGAAGCTTTTTGGCTGTAGAGCAGTGTAATTACTCTGACAGAACCCGGATATTCACTCGTAATGCCAAAAGTTATTTTAAAATTCATTTTAGCTGGGTACATTTTTGTTTTCTATTTCTATAACTTTTTGCTATTTAATATATATACATTTTAATGACCGGATCAGCTGCTTTAAAGCCGATCATTTACTATTCAAGGAAAGAAGAGAGGACAGAAGAGCTTTTGAAATCAATGACTATTATGTCTTTGTTAAGTATATTTTACAACACCTTGAAGTTCTTTGCCAGGGATGCCTCACAGGTACTTTGAGCTTCAGGTTGCTTCTTACTTCTCAAGATACCACCAACAGAGCCTCGTAGAGATATTATCAAACCAATGAAGTAGTTAAAATATCACAGGCATTAAGAAGACACAGATTAAATATAGAGTCTAAAAGACTTGACCTAAAAGACTGAAATAGGCTCTTCCTCGGAGGGTGCCCATTACTGAAATCAGAGAGTTAACATTTAAGCTGACCTACCATATTTAGGTGACCCTTCGGTATTTCAGAAGTGGGAAGTTACTGGAATGATGCCTGATGAATTGTAAAATACTTGGCATTACAGACAATGTAGGGACACTCAAGAAAACCTATGCTGAATTAAGAGGAGTCCTGGAATACAGGTAGACCTCCAAAGATTGGGGAATCATTTAATAAACAGAATTTTAACAGGGAAGACAATTGTAAAGAAATTAATACAATTTGAAATGGAAGTTATAGCAGCATGGATTGCCAGCTATCCTCTCCATACATCCTTCCACCAAAAATACACGAATGTTAGAGTATTAATACCCCGTTATTAAAACAGTTCTGCACTGCAGTATATTTGTGGCATGTGCACTCTCAACAGCAAATAAATACCTTGGCAGGCCTTTCTCTAGGTGGCTGAGGTACTTGAATCACTCAGACCTCTTTTACAACTGGCTATTTTTTCTTTAAGCCAATTAATTTAATACTTGTGAAAGATGCCAACTGCACAGTGCTAGAGAATGGATACCTTAAAGGTTAGCAAAACAGAAAGGAACCCGGCGGTGACACACTCAAGGGAAGAGGCAGAGCAGAGGTGAGCTGAGGTGGGGAGAAGTTCCCCTGTGCCCCCCATCCCATTACTTGCTGCGGGCGGCCCTCCCCACGTCCCTCTCCCCGCCCCAGCTCACCTCTGCTCTGCCTCCTCCCCTGAGCGTGCCACTGCTCTGCCTCTCTGGATGGGGGTGGAGGGGAAACACGGCGCACCCAGGGAAGGAGGCAGGGCAGGGATTTGGGGAAGGGGTTGGCATGGGGGTGGGGAAGGGGCGGGGCCAGGGGCTTCCTATGCTCGGTGCACTGAACGCTAGACCCTTCCCTTCCTCCCTCCGCCACCAGCTGCTCCCATGGGGGAGGGACTGGCCACGCCATAGGTGGCTCCCCTGGAGCTAGGAGGCAGGGAGCAGCGGCAGCCCCTTGTGCTCCACTGTGTAAAAAAAATTTGGGGCACTGTTTTTTGGGGGCCCCCAACCACTTGGTGCTCTAGGCGGCCACCTAGTTCGCCTAGTGGTTGAACTGGCCCTGTCTGTACCTCTTCTTTCCATTTGACGGGTATTCTCCCCCTCCCAACTACCCACATCATAACCACAAAGAAGATTATAAATTAACCATTACAAAACACAAGCTGTAGTCACCCTGTAAAGCCATATGAGAAAAGTTAATCGCCTTCACAACAAGCCTTCTACAAATCATAAACGTGAGGTACTGAATTTCTAAGAGGTGTGTTCTGGTTGGAAGATGTATTCCTGGCCTTTATTTCAAGGTTATCCAGGCTCTCGCATCATTAGCACTGAAGATACGGACATCACACAACTAGATAGAGCAACCTGGCTCTCCTTCCAAGATACTCAGCACAGAAGTTTCACAACTTTGATTTATTGTCACAAATATGACTACTCAGATAACTAAAGACATCAGCAATTTAAGAACCTCTTCTGTCCAACAACCTTTCACTTACTATTGTTAGAGAGAAAAATATGTGTGTTTGTTTGGTGCATAGCTTTGGTTACACTTTTTCCTCCTGAACAGCGAGTTTCTAAATGGTCTTTCTGTGCAGCAACAGAGCAGTGAAGAACATTCTGGCAGACAGACATATACATGCAAAAGCACAAAATTGGGCAGTGCTTCAAGTTTTGGGCCTGAGACTACTTTAAACATAATTTATATATATAATTTACCTAGATTTCAACTTCATGGCATCCTGGCATTAACTTTGCACTGAATTTGCACGCCGATCGTTAACCTGTTCTTCTTCTTTTGCCACTTAAATACCTTTCAGTAGATGGCTAGACCGCTGTAAATTGGATCAGTTACCACTCCGAGGAAGGACAAAAAGCTTTGAATGAGATGTGTTTTGTGCTACCTCTTTTCAAGAATAGCATGAAGCACCTATGATTTCCATTAGAGAGAGGCTCTCAAGGACTTTGAGCTCTTGGGGATGTCTATGAGATAGATAGTCATGCTGGCTCATTCCATTAAACTCTCTTCCCTATTCCTTTCAGCTTTCATCATTCTTAAAAGGCCCCTGTACAGATTCTCTCATGTGAGACACACAAACCCATGTGTACGCTAGACACTTAGCATTCACACGTTACACAGCCTTTTGTTTCATATGGGTGTTTGGCAATCGGTGTGGCAGCTCGGTGCTTTCATTGCACATTAAAATCTGAAAGTAGGAGCTAATCCAATTCTAAGCAGAATAAGAGAGCTGTGCACTGTGCCTGAGTGGTCACTAGACCCTGCAAATGTCAGGCTGCTATAGAAAATAATTTCCAACGATGGGGATACTCATCCGAGATCCTGATACGAGTCTGGGAATGTTAAAATTGGAAGGCTCTTGGACCCTGGAGTTTCAGTGTCATGACAGGATATTGGGAAAGTGACAGTGTCACAGAACGTTCAGGGATTAAAGATCAGCACCGGCTGGTATTACACCCAGAAGTGAACAGTTGTTGCGTATCTACCACTCTGGCTCAGGAGGTGAGCAGCTCCGCCCTGCATTGGCTGACGCTTTCAGATAGATTTCGGGCTAACCCTAAGTACAATGTATGAAGTCTGGAGATGACAAGGGTAAGGATGACAGCTTCCAGGATCATATGAGATAGGCGCACGCTGGCCAGCAATAGATAGTAAAGGTGACCTGGGCCTCTGAAACTTATTTGAGAAACCAGGAGCAGCAAAGGATGCAATAAAACCTTCAAGGCTGTAAGTCACTTTGATGAAAGGCCGGTTGAGTCAATTTAATGTAGACTCACTCTACCCTCCTCCACGCTCCTCTAGTACTTCCCACCACCTTCTCCAGGTGGTGTCACGCCCATTTATTGCCATCCAGATCTTTAGCTAAACAAGATAAGGGGCAACAAAGAGACCAAAGTGAATTAAAGACACAGCACTAGGTATGCAGAGCATATCGATAACTCTGCAACCCAGCGTACTCCTCAGTTTCCCCTAGTACCATCACAGCCCCAGTGAATTTGAGGAAAGACAAAGCAGGACACCTGCAGCATACCACATACAAGAACCTGCAGGGTAGATAAGCAGCCACTTAGCACTGCCCTGTAAGCCCTAATAGAGGGGAAGGCACAAATACACCAACGAACCAACCCACCCCATCGCTGCCATCCATGCCGTGCACGGAGAGAGAGTCGAACACTGAAGCTGAGCTCTGCATTGCGCAGCTGAGGGGAGAATCTTGCTTTGTGTGTTTGGTCTCGGGCAGAGAATACAACAAGATTTAAGCAGGAGTTTGGCTGCCCAGGGAAATTGCCCAGCAGAACTAGAATGTAGGCTGGTACAGATATAACTCCACGTGGACAGTATTCAGGATAAAAGAGACCATTTCAGTGGCTTACTCTAAATAAAATCACTTGTAGTCATCAGTGACGTTCCCAAATGGGGAATTAGAGCTATGCCAGCTCTACAGCTATGACAGTATGAATTATACGGCTGTAGTTCTGCTGGTCGCTTTCCCCTTGTACATAAGCCTTGTTTTATAAGTTGCTGCGGACATGCCTCTGTTTACTGATCTTACAGCACAAGCCACGCCTCCAATCCTTTACTCACACAAGTAGCACCTTCTGCTATAGAAGCAGATGAGACTGGCCCACAAGTAAGTACTGTTCAGATGGGGGAGGGTAACATGTTAAATGACACAGCATGTCAGTTGGAAGGGCTAAGTACCAACTGGAGACCATCCAGCATTTTGATAGAAACATCATTCAAGAGCTCGGTGCTGGCTCTTGGACAGTTTTCAGGTGCCAGAACTTGCTGCTTAGGGCACTGTGACCTCCAGGAATCCTTTTCCTCTGCTGTAAACTGGAGCAAATTAATGTTCTTGTTGTGGGGTTGTATCCAGACCGCCAGAACGAGAGCAGCTCAGCCACTGAGTTACTTTATGTTTAGCGTCCTGCCAAGTCAAATCACACCCAATTACTTAAGGATTCAGCACATGATTAAAACCTTCCTTTGGGATGCAAAGAGGCCAGGAGTTGGAACAGACCAATGAGAAGCCCATAAAACAAAAAAGGTGGCTTAGGGCTTCCAAATATAGAACTGTAGGGTAGACACTGCCAACTGTCTCCCATCACTGGCACCTTTTTTTGGATCTGCGGAGTCAATTGGCATTCAGCTACATTTAGCAGCTCTGGAAATGGCACTTTTCCACCATCCTATCCTGTGTCGTCTCACTAGCCCAGTATCCTGTCTTCTGCCCATGGCCAGTGCCAGGTGCTTGAGAGGGAATGAACAGAACAGGTAATCAAGTGATCCATTCCCTGTCACTTCTGGCAAATGGTGACATTCAAATCATCGCCATCCAGGTACCATCAAAGTACGGCAATGTTTGTAAATACTTGTTGGGTGGTCTCTGGAATGGAAGGGAACTCTTCACCACAGAGTTAACCTGAGTGTGTCCCCTAACCCCTCTTCCCAGCCATGCACAAAACTGTCTCACCTGATTTTTGTAGTGGAAGCTGGGCTAGCTGAGGGAGGGAGTTAGAGCCCAGATTGGGCTTCAGTGGCAAAGTGGGCTGGTTACCACCCTTGGGGAAGATACAGGCTAAGTCACTCGAGTGCTGCAAATCATTTCATCCCTGTGCCTCAGTTTCCCCATCTGTAAAATGGAGACAATGATACTGACCTCCTTTGCAAAGCACTTGGAGCTCTACTAATGGAAAGTGCTATTTAAGAACTAGGTATTATTAATTATTATTATTATTATGAATGTTATAGAAATAGTGTGGGGGGAGGTGTCAAATCACCACCTATGTCAGTTCTATTTGCTGCCCAGTATTGTTGGTACCTGGGACTCCAAACTCTTTACAAAAAGAAAATGCTGCAATTGCTCTTGGTTACACTAGCAGATTGAGCCTTCGAAGGGAGGAAACACTCTTGTGACCCAGTTTTAAGAGATGAGTAAGGTTGAAGAGCTAGAAATGGCTACACATGAACAATTCATAAGATTAATGGTCACAGTAAGAATTCCATGTGCTTCAGGAGGAATGTATCTCTTGGTATATTAAGAACCACAGATATGTAGAAGGGACAAGAGACTGCTAAGGAGGTGGGGATCTGCACAAGGGAGGTAGAAGAGCACTGGTACTTTGTAAGGGGCTTGTTCGTTGCTTGCCCACTCCGGTTGGTTTTGTGTATCAGTTTCAAACTTTTTAGAGACTATGTAAAATGACTGTATTGAGGGATGTCTTCCAGGATCTCCTCTGCTTCACTCCCTTTACTTACAACCCCCCACACTACTCTCAAAGGCCTTGTCCAGCCTAGGATTCAGGCTGATCTAAGTAGCCCCATACAACATCACCTGTGTTCCCTCTAAGCTGCGTGGTCAGGTGGCTGCCCAGGAGTGATTCAAGTGCAGTGCACTTAATTAGCAGACCCGCACACATCCTGCAGCCTGTGTCCAGGTGCCCCTCCTCACTGTTGTTTTGCAGCCACCTTGCTCCTGCAGCTGCTCCCACACCAAATCACTTGTCTATGCATTCTCCTTTATAAAGGAATTGAATGACTTTAATCTACTTCCACCCTCACAATGTAAACTCCATTAATCCAAACTGAGAAGGGCACAGCTTGGAATTACTCATTTTAACAGTACTCAGAAAAGGGTTCCAGTTTCATTCGTTTCAATAATGATCAGCTACATCTATTTTATTGTTTTATTTTTATATATATTATAGCTTGGATAGTAATGTCTTTAGCCCAGATGATTCAGCCTTAATTATTGACAAGATACAAACATGTCTACCTAGGGATATTTGCTAGACTTGCACATATTCAAAGTTAGAGGGGAAAGGTTTCTCATCATTCAATCTCTCTCTTGCTAGGCCAGAACATAATCCCTGGTTACAAGATGTAGCTATATTCATAGGATACACTTTTTATCTCCATATATATTAGTTTATATGCTCATTGTACAGCAGAGCACTGAGCAGTTTAGAGGTAATGGTTACTATTTGCTGGAGTCTCTAGAGAAGAGGGATCTGAACCATGAATGATTGAACAGAGAACTGTTAGTTCCACCCCCGCCCCTTTTCATGAGTTTTCCTGATGATGTTCACCCTGAGACCAGGTTTACACTAGCGGGGGGCGAGGAGGGTCGACCTAAGATACACCACTTCAGCTACGTGAACAGCGTAGCTGAAGTCGGCACATCTTAGGTCGACTTACCTGGCATTCTCACAGCAGCAGCGGGCTCCCCCATTGACTCCGCTTGCACCTCTCAGCGAGCTGGAGTACCAGAGTCGACGGAGAGTGCCTTTGGGGATCGATTTATTGCATCTAGACGAGAAATGATAAATCAATCCCCGATAGCTGGATCAGTACCCACCAATCCGGCGGGTAGTGAAGACCAGCCCTGAGATCGCCCTGCTCATTTATTCAAGTTAAGGTAGATTCCTTCTCAAAGGCTCTGTTTTTAGCTCAACAAGAATGGATCCTGTTAGCATGAGAATCATCTGCCCTCTAGCAAAAAGCAGCGCAGGAGATGTGGAAGCAGTGGGAAGGAGAGAGGATGGAACAAGGGAGACAGAGCCCAGACTTTCCAGCCAGGCCAGCCTAGACTAAACACTACAGAATGCATTTTGTTTTCATGTCTCTCCTTAAGCCACTGTCGCATATCCCAGGAATCGGGCTCTGAGAAAAGGAAACTGACTTAATTTGAACAATTAAATTTAGACGTTAGCCACTTAGACATTCAGCCGGAAAACTGAAAATTGGCTGACGGGCCTCAAGGTCCCGTCCACCCTCAACTTGTAATGTAGAGAGTGGAAGTAGAAGGCTCTGTGCAGCTTGGAGACTGAGCTCTGAGTCCTGCATGTTGGCTTCAGGGGATGTGCTTGGCAATACCCGCAGATAAATACCCGCAGAAAAATACCCGCAGATAAATAGCTGGTAATTTCCAGAACACTGGTGGGTTCTGAAAAAATTGTATTTACATTATTTCAACAACATTATTCAAATCCAAGAGTGAATATTTTGAATGGTGTCTAATCTATTTTCCTTTAGACCAGCCAAGATCAACACCGGACTTTACTCAGAAAGTGTTTCACCAACCAGGAGGAAGAGCCCCACTGCTCCACAATCCCAGCCTCTCTCAAACCGTGGGATCCTGAGTTGGAGTCTTCCTGCTGCCCGCATTCTGCTGTGTCCCTTCCCCCTCACAAGGCCCTGCCATCTGGAGCCTCATACCTCTTTCATTGTTTTCCTCAAAAGACTCACTGGCCACCTTGGTAGTTCCTTCTTACCAGCTTATAGTGGGCAGAGAGCCTCATACTCCGTGGCCTTGTCCTTCTGCCATTGGCTTGCCTTACTTATGGAACCATCCCCATCTTAAGCCAGCCGCCCTCCATCCCAGGCCTCTGGTGCTAATGGATGCTGCCAGCTTCACAGTTCAATGGTTCAGTAAGGCCATTTCAACATTTTCCACAAAAAAAAATAGAAACATTGGTATTTCCAATTTGGACTCCACAGCCCGTGTCCAAAGTGTATGTTCTAGAGAACTAGGAAGAGATTTTTAAAGGCTAGGAATTACCATACTAGCTCAGACCTGAAGCCTAACGCCGTGTCCAGAAGATGCTTCAGAAGAACGTGCAAGAACGGCACAGTAAGCAGAGGTGGGATGATCTAACTTCCCCCTGCACCCTCACACAACTCTAATCTTTATCCCCAATAGTTAGAGATGGGCTTAAACCCTGAAACAGAAGCTTTAGAGTAACGCAATATGCCTCTCTCTTCCCCTTTCTGTATAGTTTCTTATGCTTTCCCTCAGAGCGCGTCTCCCTTAGGCAGCAGTAAGACTCTTTGAAATGTCATTTGTGTTACAGACTCAGGCAGCACGCCCAAGCATGGGGAATAACGTCAATATCCAGGTGACACTGCAACAGAGCCCCTTACATTCAGAAGTAGAGTTGCTTTCTTTCTTGGAGTTTGTTCTGTAACCGCCCTTTGGTCTAGACATAACATTTGCTGTTGGAAACCTTAGTTACTTCCACCATTTTCCCTCCCACTCTGTGAAATATCTTTAAAAAAGACCTCACGCCACAAAGAACTGAAAGATAATATGGCAGGTTAAATATTTTTGCTTTATGGTTTGTTTCTTCCCAATTACTCGGCTTGGATCTGCTAGAGCTAACTGGACTGAATGAGCTATAAAGCAGATAATTGATAACTCTGGGTTCATAATTACTTAATTTGACTGACTCAGAGACACGCACCTGCATGACAGATCTGAATGTACGTCAGTTGGTTAAGCCTCTAACTGAGCAAGCACTAGCCTTTGCATCCTTGTTACACACACTTCTGGCCTTTCTCAGAGCCGTTTAATACAGCTTGTTGAAAACTAGATTGGTCTGATTGTGTTGTATCCAAGAGCAGGTATTGGCCCTGTTTTAGTAAACAAATAAATAGCTCAAATAAGGATTTAAAGTGACAAC
The DNA here is from genome assembly GCA_007922305.1 of Dermatemys mawii. Lineage (NCBI taxonomy): Eukaryota > Metazoa > Chordata > Testudines > Dermatemydidae > Dermatemys > Dermatemys mawii. The sequence goes on from ML677377.1 coordinate 27,700,792, forward strand.
TGTTTCAGTCTTCCTTCCCATGAACCTGTGTGTGTCTAGGGCACTGTCTAGGGGAGGACTCAAATTGGCAAGGAACACATTCCATCCTCTCATTGACTTCACTGGGAGCTGAGGGCAGCCAGCTAACACCTATTCCGAGGTACTTTTGTAGGATCAGGGCCATAGACTGCAAGATCTTGGAATTAGAGGCTGTATCCATCAAGTACATTGTCCATCATGTAAATACATACCAGGACTCCAATTGTTAAACTCTTAGCTAGAGTTACATTAAATGCATTAACTTACCCCATTAAAATTAAATTTGTCATTCTCTCTCCGCAGAAATAAAATCCTCCAGGAGGCATTCGGGGACAAATAGAGAGGCAGTGAGCAAGGTGATATAAATTAGACTCCAAGAGTCTCCTACACAGATTATTAAGGTTGGACAGGACCTAGCACAAAGGTCTAGAACTTAGAGTTGCAACCCTCACCATCAGATTGTGAGTCTTGCAATTTTTTGGCATTTTTCTTAAAGCTCCAGCTGGTGGAATCATGTGATTCACAAGACCCCCACAGCTTCCATAACAAGAGTTTCTAATCATCATGGTTACAAAGAAAAACTTGAAAACATGAACCCTACAGGCTCAGAAACCAAAGGGTAACCTAAAAAAACCTCAATATTTCATGATTTTTAGACAGTCTCATGATATTTGAGCATTTGAGGTCAGCGATACTACTTATCAAGTGATCCAATGAGCTGGAAAAGCAGGAATCCCATCCTACTTTGATATCCCTTCTTCCAGGTCTCACTCTGTGTGGTATTTATACCCTCTGAGGTGCCTTTATAATCAATAGCAGGGCTGTAAGCAGGTCTAAAGGAGAATAAGTTAAACTAAACTAACCCAAGTTCAAGATCTATTCAAGCTGTATCCTCTCCGTACTGTTGTATGGATGCAAAACATGGCCCCTACACCTCTCAGAGTGGGCAAAGCTGGAGGCTTTCCCCACAAAATGTCATCATCGTATATTGGACATAAAGTGGAATGACTTTATCTATAATGCAGATGTTTATGGTCACTCTGGTCTACGGACAACTGGGGCCATTGTCCGCAGATGGAGCCTTACGCTTTTCGGACGTGTTGCAAGAATGCCACAAGATATTCCGGTGAACGCCATTCTCCTGGTGGCTTGTAACATCCGGGATGAAACAGAGGGTGTGGAGGTGGCCCAGAAGCAGACTCCCAATGACATGTGTTCATCAAGTCTATTCCGATGTTGGACTCTTGGGACATCAAGCCCTTGTGGCCATGCAGGAATGAAACAAATGACAGAACAAGGAGTAATGGTCTCAAGTTGCAGTGGCGGAGGTTTAGGAAAACCTTTTTCACCAGGAGGGTGGTGAAGCACTGAAATGGGTTACTGGAGGTGGTGGAATCTCCTTCCTTAGAGGTTTTTAAGGTCAGGCTTGACAAAGCCCTGGCTGGGATGATTTAGTTGGTGTTGGTCCTGCTTTGAGCAGGGCGTTGGACTAGATGACCTCCTGAGGTCCCTTCCAACCCTGATATTCCATGATTCTATGAAATGGCGAACAACCACTATGGCTGATTGTTCAGCTAAGTGTTGAAGAAGAAAAACTAACCCTTACACATCCCCTCTAAGCCCCAGCTCTCCTTTCACATGTGGAACTTCATAATAAAACTCCAGCATGCTAAGAGGAGAGACTGTTTGCCAAAAAAGGCTCTGCCTTCCTTAGGGGACTGTAAATGAAGTTGACACAGCGGAGGCGTGGATCTGGAATTCAGCACAAAGTTCATTCATGCGACAAACAGGATTTCCATTTGAAATAATCAGTCAAAGCCCCTCAGAAGACAGAGCCTCAGTCATTCAAAACCAGACCGGCAGCTTTAAGGAGCAGGAGTGTTTATACAGGACAAATTTATGTGCAGCCCATTGGACTCACTATGAACCCTCCACAGAGAAACATGCCCATCGCTAACAACCAGTTAATGGAATGGAACAGTTAATGGCTTTGCTGGGGCAGACACCAAGTACTCATTCCCTCCCCAACAAGCCTAAAATGTAGCCCAGCTCTCATTAGTAGGCCTTCATTGCCATGAGTCCCGGGAAGAGACTCACCATCGCAGCTAGGATACAGAGAGATCAGACTTATTAAGAGACGGTTTGCAGAGTGTGGGCTCTTGAGTGAGGAGACCATCAGAATCACTGGGGAGGAATTCAGAGAACAAACCTTTCAGAAGAGGTGTGAATGGCAGGGTCATGGAAACAACAGCAGTGCCTGGATTACGTTAGGGTGAAAAGAGCATGAAGTAATGACAAGTGGGAATCAGGGTGTCCCTAAGCCTCTGAGTGCCTGAAGCTGGGACTGGATCACTCAGTTATTGCTTGGTTCTGTTCATTCCCTCTGACACATATGGCAGTGGCTGTTGTCGGAAGACAGGATACTGCACTAGAGGGACCGCTGGTCTGACTCTGTCTGGCCACTCTTCTATTCTCCCCACCCTCTTCTCTTCATAAGAGCAGTTCAGTCAAGGAGCATTTTATAAATTGTGGATACACTAACACAGCCCCTGGGCATCCCATTTTATTTGCCCAGCCCCACAATTAGGAAGAAACAAATTTCAGAAGACCCAAAACAAAAATGCCTTCAATTAATTTCCTCTTCATTTAGGTGCCACAGCAAGTCTGCAGGCTCCGGTTCCCTGTTTCAACACAGGGAACATCCCCAGCCTAGGCAGGAAGAACTCTGGGTTTTAATATATTAAAGGAAACTCTCCAGACATTGGAAGTAAATATCCAGACTGAGCAGCACCTGACATCTGTTCAGAGGCCAAGACTGGGACTCTCAAAACCCTTTTGCGGCTTGGAGGATGGGAGCGGTAATGCTCTACGTAGGTTAGGTGGAAAGACAGGAAGCCCTGTTGCATTTCTGCAGGAAGGAAGGAAGAGGGAAACAAGACACGCTGGAAGGTTTTGAAGTGCGACAAAGGTGGACGAGTCACGTGGAGGAAGAGAAGGAGTCAAATTCAGAGTGAGAGAGACAAGCTCCTTTATCCACAAGGATCTGAACCCAGCACAACATTTGGAATCATTTCAGTTTGAGAACAGACAGAGGACTAGGCTGGTTTGCCTATCCCTAGGGCCTGATGTTTCACTCCTAAGAATAATTTAGCAGCCAGCACAGGGCAGCATTGTGGAGACAAGCAACCCTCTCAGACACATTTTGATTTGCTTTACTTGTTTAGAGAAATGGCCATTGCGATTTGCATTATGAATATCGGCCTCAGAAACGGAGAAGAATGCATTGTGGGAAGGCACGTCCAGGTGCCAAAGACAGCTAGGCATTGCTGAGTGGCTGGGATGAATACTTAGTATGTGACAGAAAACCAGAGCTCTCAGAAAGTGGGCTTAGCATACTAAGCCTTGTCTGTATGCAAGTTGAACCACTTTATGCTGGCATAGTTATGCTCAGCTAGATTGGACAAAAGGCACTTTAGACCAGAATAGTTATTGCTATATATGAGGGGGAATAAGCTACACCAGTATAAAGGTGCTTTGTACCAGTATTATTGCATACACTGGTACAAATCTTACTGTGTAACTATCTGTAAAAAGAGAATCCCATCCCCACAGTCCCATCCCAAATAATTATACTGATGCAAACATTGAGTGTAGGCCAGGCCTCAGTAGAGCTGGGCTCAAGCCACAAAAGTCAATGGGAACGGCCTCAGTGCTCCTGTTCAGACTGATCTCTAGCAAAGGAAACAAGCCGAAGCAAAACAAGAAGGAGGGTGACCAACTTCTGGAGAGGCTACAGAATCCAATTCTGTGTCTGCCCGTGGTAACCCAGGAAACTATAGGCTCTTGGATCCCACACATGGAACGGCTAATATGGGATGCAATTATTAAAGAAGTAAAAGATGGTGGCATAATTAATGCCAATAAATATAGTTTTATGGAAAATAGGTCTTGTCAAACAAATGATTTTTTATGAGGTCACACATTTGGTTGATTAAAAGGTAACTGCACTGACAAATATTTTTAGACTTGAGTATGGCATTTCACTTAATCTTGCATGACATTCTGATCATGAAAACCTAGCCCTCCACAACAGTCACCAGGGTCCATATTAAATGGATTAAAAACTGCTTGAACTAGTTCACTTAATCGGAGCTACACCAATGATAATTTGACCCAATGAGGTTTCACTGATATTATGGCAGGCAGCCTCTTTTCATTCTGATGATGGGATATGAGCCAGAAAAAACAGCGTCGCTCTCAGAGCACAAAGAGTCAGAAAAAATAACCCCCAAAACACCTTTTTACCAGGAAGCGAAGTGAGCGCAATCTAGCATCACTGAGACACCGTAAAATGGAATCTCGTTGCTGCAGAACTAGAGTTTACACACGTGTGCCATTCCCTTTTCTGGTAGGGCAGAGAGGAATTATTGTGCCCGTACTAGAAAGTGAATGTTCAAATACACATTTAGCCAAACATCATTCAGACGTCAGTGGGAGGGTACTACTTTTGAGGAGAGTGGGGTTTTGTGTGCCAGATACGTGCATAATAAAGGCATTCAGCTTTCCACAACACATGGAAAGAAGGCCAGGGTGAAATGGACCAGTGCACTGGAGCACTTGGCATTTCTTCTTATACCTGCGTTTCAAACAAACATTCTGTAGTAAGGCAGGAGGGCTACACGTGAGGGGGAAATCACATTTGCAATGGCCTGTTGCATTAGTGAGAGTTGCAAATATAAATCATGAGGCTGATATGCTTGGCAGACAACAATAGCACTAAACACACCATCCAACAAAGTTTCCCAAGAGTCTTTAGCTCCCTTCTAAACATTTGCATGCTGCCTCAGCCAATGCAAAGGTGTGAGTGAGAATTACTCAGTAACCATGAAGTTAAGATGCTGAATTAAAAAAAAATAAAAACACCTACCAAAAAAACCCCAGATTCAATGATGTGTATAATAGGGATTTTTTTTGTAACTATAAATACAGAAGTGGGGAGGGAGAATAAAACATGAATTTGCTAAAAAGCAGTCAGAGGATAAACTATACTGATCAGCTCTTACAGTCAGCTCCTTTCAAATACCACTGGTAGAGGGCTTGACTGTCATTCACTCCCCGCATAGCCAAGCAGGTCCCCCTTTACTGCACAGACTGGGCTACCGCTGTTGGTACGAGAGCAGGAACTTGTCATCCACTGCACCTCACTGTGAGTGAGAACATAAGAAAGGCCAGGCTGGGTCAGACCAAGGGTCCATCCAGTCCAGTATCCTGTCTTCTAACAGTGACCAATGCCAGGTGCCCCAGAGAGAATGAACAGAACCGGTGATCATCAAGTGACCCATCCCCCTTCGCCCATTCCCACCTTCTGGCAAACAGCGGCTAGTGACACCATCCCTGCCCTAGCCTCCCAGACTGCACGTGTTCATGTTGAAACCAATCTTGCAGTTCTCTCTCAGGCAAGATTCCCATCCAAGTCAATGAAAGTTCTCCCAAAAGGACGGCTGCAGGACTGGGTCCTTTATTTGCAGCTATCCCTGGGAGACAGAAGGAAAAAAATAGTTCCCAGACATTTGAAGTCAAAAAGCAACATGAGAAAGAAAAGCAAGTTTGTAACAGCTGCAGCACCCTCTACTGGAAAGGGCCCAGAATAGAGAGTCAGGACTCCTGAGTTTTATTTGCCCTCTTGTTACAGACTAGCTGTGTTACATTGATCCCCGTCTCCTTTGCATCACCTATCCTGGAATAGTTACAGGCCAACTCTTTGCAAGGCATTTTACAGAGTACAGACGAAAAATGCTACAAGGGGCAAGTATCCTTTCATATTTTAATGACACAGAGGGAAGGCCTCATCCCGCCTCTTTTCCTCCAAGTGACTTCACTAGAGGCAGGATCAGGTCCTCACGTTCAAGAACAGAAATGTTGAGCTGCGCACGTAGGAAGCCAGGACAAGGATACCTCGAGCGTGGCCAACTTGGAAAATGCCCTGGAAGTTTGGTGCGATTGTATCTTAGCCACATACGGTGGCGCTCAGTGACTTTAAGAGATTGCGGGTGCCGAGTATTAATTGGACTCAGGGATTTGGACGAGCTTCGCTCCCCAATTAAAGCCACAACCCCGAGGAAGAATCTTATTGCACCCTCCACGGTCAAATGTGAGTTCTGCCCTTCCTCTAACTGCAGATAATCACCTCGCGGCTGGATTTCCGAAGTGCCCCCGGCGGTGCGGTGCCGGGAGAGGAGTCCCGCGGCTGGTTGGGGGCTCCGGAGCAGAGGCCCGGAGCGGTGACAGCTGGGAGCCGCCAGCCCCACAAAGAGAGCCACAGGAAAGGCAAAGGGGCCGGTCCTGCTCCGGTGGGGAGCCAACAGCCAAACTCCCACCAGCTGCGAAGCGAAGCAGCCGCGGTTGCGGGGGAGGGGGGATTTCTCTTGCTCTGGGGGCCGCAGGGTGGATCTGAAACAGGGGCAGCGCCCTTCGGCCAAGCGCTCCCCTGGCCGAGTCCCGGCTCCGGCGGGCAGGGGCGCAGATCACACTCCGGGCTCGGCTCGGCTGAAGAGTTCGCAAAGCTGCAGGGCGCGTCTCCCGGGGTCCCCGCAGCTCCAGATTAGGAGCCGCCCGCACCCCCCGGCAGATGGCCCTGGGGCTCCAGGTGTTTGCTCCCCACACTTAGCCGGGGGAGAGGGGCCCGAGCGCCTTCTCCTGAGGCCCCGGGACTGGAGGGGCAGCCCCGGGAAGAGATCGGAGCTGCCCCGGCACCCAAAGGCGCAGCGCCGTGCGCCCCCAGCGCGGAACTCACCGGCGTTGCGGAGCTTCTTGTTCCTCAGCACGGACAGAATCACCAGCGCGTTGCCCACCAGGTCCCCCACGATGGTGAAGATGATCACCGCGGCCAGGGCGGTGGTGGCCCCGGCGGACGGGCGAGCCCCCGGGCCGCAGTCCCGGCAGCTCTGGTTCCCGTCCGGCAGCTCCATGCGCAGCGCTCCCCGGGGCGCCTCCCTCCGTCCCCAGCCTGCGAACTCAGGCTCCTCTCCGGGGAGCGGCGCGGCCTCTGCCACCGCTCTCCATGCTACCGGATCCTCTCTGGCTGCCGGTGCCACCCCATCAGCCGGGAGCCGTCACCCCCTCCCCGCCCCCCACGGCTCGCTCCCCTCCCCGTCCCCCCTCCCCGTCCCTATCCCGCTCCGCTCGCTATCCTACCCTGCCCGCCTCCCCCTCCGGACAGAGACGCTGGCGGCAGAGCGCCCCAAGGCGCCCCCCCCCCCACACACACACCTCAGGGCGCCCCTTGCCCTGCCTCGCCTTGGTCACCTGCTCCGCGCCGGGGCGCTCGCTCACCCATCTTCGGAAAGCCAAGCCTGGTCCGTCTCCAGCACAGCCCCGCCGCCCGGGGATCCTCCTGCGCGGCGTCCGCCCCATTGGGGAGCCGCCGTCGCTCTCCGCGGGTTGCCCGGCTGCAAGAGCGAGGAGCTCTGGGCTGCGGTTCCGCTCCCCCGTGCGTCTCCTCGGGGAACGCTGCGCGCTGAGCACCGGCTCCCAGCCCGGCACCGCTCCGCGCCTACCCCGCCCTGCCCGGGAAGGTGAGTGGCCCGGCTGGTCCCAATCGGCCACAGCGCGCCTCCATCCTCCGGCTTCCCGCGACTGGCCCCAGCGGGGAGAGGGGGTCCTAGCAAATCGGAAACCGAAGCGCGCCCGCCCCCGGGCAGCGCGCAAAGAGCGGGGCCCAGCAGGAGACCCGGGTCGGGCGTGGAGCGGGAGCTGGACTCTGTCACCCCTTTGGGATCGGCTCCGGGGGTGTTCCCAGGCCTGGGGCGAAAGGACGAGCCGGTCACCCCCGGAGCGGAATCGGCAGCAAAGCGGAGAAGGGACCGGAGCCGCCCTAGCTCCCAGCGGAGCGCGCCTCAGCTTCCAAGCCGGGTCCAAGCATTTAACAGCCAGATCCCCCAAACTCTCCATGGTCACCTGCCTTGGCTTTTCTCCTGGCCTCCAGCCGGTCGCTCTCATCAAGAGGCAGCGGGAAACGTTTCTCTTCTAGGCAGGGACTCGCTCGGAGGCGGGCTCGGTTGTGCTACGGCGCGGCTCTGGGGCCCACTTCACTTCCCTTCCCTTGATTTCGTGTTCAGGTGGCGTTGCTGGGGAGAGGGACGTTCTGGGCTTGTGAACAGATGGGGAGATAACCCGTGTAGGTGCGCCTGGGACGGGGGGCAGCCGAGAGACGTGGTCTGCGAGGAAGGTTGAGGTCTCTGGGGCAGGACACGCCCTGGGAGCCGGGGAAACTCCGTTATTCGGTGGGAACCTCCGAGGAAAAACAAAAAAGTTTTGCCTGTCCCCGGGCGTGGGAAAACTGTCAGAGGGCGCCACCACGCGGTGTCCCTTCGCAACTCCATCAGGGCGGCCTCTAGGAAAGCGCGTTTTCATTTTCTCTCTCAACTTTCCAGCGCTGGTTTCGGACCTGCCACGGCTTGTGTTAGGCCCCGATCCTGCAATGAGCTGTACGTGGGCAGACCCTTGGGCTCGCAGGGAGCTCCCCTGAAGTCAGCAGCAGCTCATTGTAGGCCTGAGCGTCGCATGTATTCACTTTGTCTTTCTAGTAGAGGGCCAGGTAAAAGTACAGCGAATAAACTATAAACCCTAATGAAGTACCTCTCAGTCATTTAAAGGAAACCCCTTCCTTTCGTTTAAGTTATAACCCACGGTTAAAGGAAATCATGGATGATTTTTCAAAAGCTCAGGTTCCTATAATCTTGTACCAAACACACCGGAATTGGCTTATTTAAATGAACAGTGTATTTAACCAAAGAAGGTGAAATGAGCTCATTCCACAAAGGTTCCCCATTTCTTCACCCAGACTACCTGTATGATTCACCAGGATGGGAAAGATTGTATCTCACTGATTCCACCTGTGGGGAGGGGACACACTTCACTGCACCGACTGTTTGGGGGTGAGTTTTTAAAACAAGAGAGGGCAATGGAGAGTAGTTTTGTTCCACCTGAGAGCTCGCTTTAGTTTGCTGTACAGACTGTAGCATATGGCATTTGTACCTGAAATGCCAGTCGGAGGAATTCCCCCACATGTACCCAAGTACCCACCCAGCATCACTGAGGCCTTTATTGGAATCACTGCTGGTTCCAGATGTTGAGAACACTTTAGCTTACACCAGCTACCATTATCTTTAGCACAGGCTTGGGTAACCCAGCAGGTCCAGAGGTCAGTGATAGGAAGGCTGGCAGCCAGTTTATACCGGTGCTCCAACTGGCTAGAATCAGTTCAGTGCCATTCTCCCAAAATCCACAGTCCAGACAAAGCCCCAGTGTAATTTACCCACCTGCTTGTTCTCTCTCCAGAGACCGGGCAAGGAAAGCTGTCAGCTAGCTCCTCTCTCGTTGGCTCTGTCTGCATCAGGAGATTCAGGCCTAGGGCTACATTAAGTCATAGGCATTAAGTCATCAGTCTCTCAGTTTTCACTTTTAAAAATAAATCTCCAGGCTTTAGGGTTGTGGAGATAACCTCAAAAAGGTGACCTGAGAGTACCTGACACAGTGAGGTCTGCCTGAGACTGCAGAGGGCCTGAAACAATTGCTCTGAGAAAGGTAAACTGTCCCATTCATCTCAAGGGTCTGCTAACTCTGAATCTTTGGGTTCACACCCCTACCCCTCCAGCACTTATCATGGCTTTACTGAGATGGTGTCAGAAGGAGCCCACCTGCCAAAAAAAGGCATGTGGGGACTGAGTCTTTCCTCCTCTGGGACAGACCCCCATCCTGCCTGAAGATAGGTGATGGCCTGGGGCGGGATCTTACCCTCCCCCTTACAAATGAGGACAAGGCCCCCAACGGTCCAGCAGATAGAGACTGCCCAGACAAGAACTACCAGTGCTTCCCATTCCCCACGGCGGTGTTGAGTCATAGTGGAGGACCACATGGAGTAGTGACCATCATGTGGCAATAGATAGACCATCATGTGGCCAACAAGGGCTCTCATTTGGGGTTGTGCCTAGGTCCCAGATTACCTTAATCCAGTCCTGCTCCAGCTCCCTATTTTTAACTCTTTAAAACAGTTTTTGGATCTATTTTAAATCATGAATTTATAGGAATTCAGACTTTCTCTGGATTTAGTCCTCAGTAAGATCAAGCTTGCTGGACATGTTAGAAGTGTGGTTTAAAAATAATGATAGTGGTGCTTGATTGGCATTCAACTCTTAAAGGAACAGGGGAAGAAGGGAAAGATACTTCACTGAAGGGGGGAGAGGAGCCTGGAGTCTTTCCAAACAATAATACCTCACTCTTATGGCGTGCTTTTCACCCATGCATCTCAAAGCACTTTACAAAGGAGGCCAGTATGATTACCCCAGTTTACAGGCAGGGAAAATGAAGCAGAGGGAGACAATGACTTGCCCAAGGTCACCGAGCTAGATGAGTTGGGGCTTGAACCAGGCCACCCAAATGCCAGGCTGGAGCTTAGCTCTGAGGCCAGACCCCACCTGGAGAATAACTATTGTTTTTAACCTATTTTACATGCTGATGTATGAAGAACTGACACCATCAACAAGCGGGGGGGGGGGTATTATTCTACATGCTGTTGGTGAGATGTGTACACAAGCCCCACCTTGCTTTCTGTGCTGGGTTTCTTTCCACAGCACAAATACAACTAAATGCACCTGCCCCAAAAGGTACAGCCCCTGTTGACCCGGATCCCTGCTTAGAGAGGCAGACCTGAGGGCCAGCTGGGCAGAAAGCCAGCCAGCTTTTGCACAGTATCAAACCTTGAATATGGGGTAATCTGCTCTGAGTGCAAATCTGCCACTTCCATTGAGATCCTGATCTCCACACTGGGTTGGTGTGCGGGTGCCGAGACTAGATGTTCCAGGGTTCCTTCTGGCCTTAGAGTCTATGACTCGGAGAAAAAGGCATGTTCGGGCCTATTTAAACTCATTTCTAAACATACCAATCACCCGAGAGCGCTCTGAGTCTCACCTGCTTCGGACAGTCATTGACGACTGCAAGCCCCTGCTCCCACCGCATCCAGCCGGCTGGACAGTCGATTGGATGGGCACTCGGGGAATCCTCCCTGTGTAGGGGGAGTCCCTGGATGGCATAAGGATCACAGGGAGGCTCTACCCCGCCCTGCCTCCTGAGCATCTCTGCACTTCAACTATTCCTCCTTGCTGGATTGGCCCCTTGGGATGTGGGCCTCAGTTAGAGCAGCCCAGGCCCTAGCCAATCCTGGTCACCAAGCACAGCTTGGACTCAGCTCAGAAACTGGGCCTTGCCTGCAACTCGGCACCAGAATGGGAAGGCAGTGTTTTACACCCATATTGCACACAAGCTTGTAACCACACAGGCGGCAAGGCAGGAGAGAATCAGGCCCAAGGTCTCTGCCCCCATTCCCGGGCAGGTTCAGCACCTAGTCTTTATTCAGGTGAGTGATCCCTTTAAGTCAAGGGGACTAGCGGAGTGAATAAGGCAAGCAAGATGTCAAAATCATAGCAGTGAGACTGTCTGGTCCTTGAAACTGGTCCAAAGCCCTGTCTGGAAGCTGCAGCTCCTTTACCCTACCTTGTGTTTAAGCATATCTTTCAAGTTAACGAACAACTGAACAAAGCAAGATCGCTTCATAATTTAGGGCAGGCCCGTCTAAGTACCATCAGGGGATGGGAGGAAATGCAAGCAATGGCAGACAGCTTCTGTAATCATCTGCAGTTCATGCAGTCAGGCATGGAGCATGGGCTAGTGTATCAGAGGAGGAAAAAAGGATTCTATTCTGTTAGCGAAAGAGAGGAACGTTGGCTAGGGAGCTGGGGGTGAAAGAAGCTAAGGAAAGATAAAGACATCGGATAAGTTTGCAAGAAGAGCGAGCAGAGAACCAAATATGAAACCAAGCAAGGACAATCATCTTAACTAGGGCTGTAAAAGAGTTGTTTTCCTTAGCACTGAATTGAGCATTTGGGCTTCGGCTTCTTCTGCCACACGGTCAGATCCTGGATTGATGTGTATGGTCTATTACACTGGGACACTTTGAATTAAGGAATCTGGATAGGGCTTGCCTGCATTAGGAAATTGATCAGCATAGAAAGGAATAATTTACTGTGGAATAAAGCCACTTTTATTCCAGAACAGAGTGTCCACCCAGGAGAGTAACACCAGCATAACCAGGGCAGAATAATTATGCCCCTATCACTTTGCTGGTGAATTTCCCCATAGGAGACAAACTCTTATATAAGATGTTTCCCATGGAACCAGTTTGGCCTAACAATAACAAATGTCAGTTGATTGCTGCTTAATTAGGAGAGTATTAGTATGAATTCTACTTAACTAGACTGATCTTCACCAGTTCCAAGTAGCAAAGAGAGGTTTGCCCTGGTGTTATAAAGGCGTGAAGTTCTGGTCTGCTAAGTACAGAAGTTGCCAAATAAAAAAGAAAGAAGAAATGATGATAACGTGTAGTGAACAACATTTTTCTTCAGTAGAATATTTCGTATAATTTTCAGACTGTTTCCTCCATTTCACTGGACCAATTAAGACAGCTCTACCACACCAGGAAACAAAGGTGAAAAAAGAATGAAAGAGGGAGGTTTCAATCAGTCCATTTAACATACGCTTTAGTGCGGAGGGAAAGTCACTGTAGCTTTTAATTTATGTCACAGAATTTAGCCTTTCTGGTTATGGAAAACAAACATAGGAATCGTGCTGAGATGCAGAGCTGTGTTGTGATCAGTATGGACTGATACAGGTTTAATCCTCGCGTAGCTTCACGTAAACTTTCCATTTCCCTCCCTCATTCTAGGGCTAAGGCAGGGGCTGCTCTAAATTATGCCAGCTGCGGGAACAACCTGCTCTGTTACTCTGATACTGAATGGCCAGAATAAATGTACTCCAGCCACACCGTGCCTGCCTTGCGATGCCCCCTCTATGCCGAGAGGGGACACTTGCAGGGGTGGCATAGACTCTGTAGTCTGGAAGCACCCTAAAACAGCTTTAGGGAGGATGCTCTAAATTAGAGCTTCCCTGAGACTGCTCTAATTTAGTCAACGGGGTATTTTGGCCCCCAGAGCAGCCAGGAACCTCAAGGATGCAAAGGTAGTTGACAGTCTCCTCTGCCTCCGGGACCACACACATGACCAGGCCAGCATCTAAGCTAGGATCAAAGTTCAGGAGCTCCTGCATACTTAGACAAACACCTCTCAGAAGTATAATTTACGCCAGCTTGACTCCTGGAAGGGTAAATCAGTCTGATCTGAACTGTTAAAATTCTTGGCAAGAATTAACAAAAGAGTATGTTAAAGGAGAAAACAAAGAATATAATTCATTTAAACATCCAGACATCTCTTGGAACAGTACTTCAGAAGAAGCTCTTTAAGAAACTTGTGTTAAAAAAGGGTAGAAAAGAGACTGTTTCCACACAAGGGGAGCAATGGGAGATTTCTAGCATAACTACTAGCATGCAGCCAGTGGAGTTTTAGCCACAGTGGCCACAATTTTCAGAAGTGACCAGTGATTTGGGTTCTTGACTCAAGATGCCTTAAAGGGGCCTGGTTTTCAGAGGGAGATTTCTTTCTGAAAGATCAGAACCCTTTATAGGGTGTCAAGTTGTGCTCCTAAGAACAGAGGCCCTCAAAAATCGCTTTTGACAACTTGGGCTAAAACAGGGGTGGGCAAACTACAGCCCGCGGGCCATATGCAGCCCGCCGGCCATTTTCATCCAGCTTGCGAGCTCGGGCCGGGGGCGTGGGGCCAGAGGCCCCACACTTCTGGCCCAAGGGTTGGGCTAGCGTGATACAGGTCCCCGTGCTTCCGGGCCAGGCCCGCCCCACGCTCTCTGGCCGGGGCCGGGACGAGCGCGGGGAGCCGTGCATATCCAGTGCATCACATAGCTCAGCAAAGGTTAAACCAGGTACATGGTAACAACTGAAATCCCTCATAATTGAAAAATAGCTGAAGCGTTAATCTGCCGTCACGCTACCCCGAGTCCTCCTTAAATAGATTATTTTGTCTTTGGAGGCAGCTTTAATGCTTCTTAATGAATCACTCATAAATGATGGATTTTTTTTTCTTTACAGAGACAGGCTGATTACATTGACTCAGTCGAGGTAGACAAGACAATTAATTTTTGTCAACTATACAAAGATAATGATTGCTCTCCACAAACACCACCATACTTAATTCATCAGATTTCAGGCCAATTTAGTTTTTCCCTATAGCCAAGTCAGTTTAGTGAAAATGACACATCTGTTTCCTTTAGTCTAACCTAGGGAGCTATTGACTTGCCAAAATAATTAACACTCACTTAAAGGCGAGAAGAGCAGGTACTTCAGTACCTGATGATTGTATTGGGGGGGGGGGGGAAATCACAGTCCAAAACGGAGGCTAATCTTTCATTGGGTTGCTTGATTTCAGCCCCTGAGGCGATTCATAAACTGGAGCATCAGGGGAGACTCTTCCATCCCCTATTCTAATATGAGCTTCTTGGTTACAGCTGAAGTCCTGCCCAGATCTCTATGGCATTGCTGTTCATACACTGGAGAATAGTGCCTGAGCAAGAAACCTGTAGCTGGATTGGCTGCTCATCAGATACTAATACCTCCCACTGAATTGCAGCAGGGATCCCGCTACGATAAGTTGCAATAAGAGTTAGTCCTATCCTGCAACTGCATGCTCAGGTACCTGGATCTAAACACTGGGTCATAGTTTGGGTCTACATCTCTCCTCAAAGCCATCGCTCCATAAAGCGCCCAATCAAAAACTTGGATTCAGACACAATAGGTGGGTGTTCAGCAAATAGAATTCCAGCTTTCCCATTGCAATGAGGTTGCTAGGTGCCAATGTGGCAAATTTCAATTCTGGGGAGCACAACAGGGAAACAAATTTGAGACAGGTAGAAATTCTGGGACTTACGCAATAGATAATTTCCTTCTAAAAAGGAGAAATCAGAGGACATGGAAACAGGGTTATTATATCATTGTAACCACTTTAGTTACAACATGTACAACCTGAAGCATATCACCTGGAATGGGGAGGGAAATGGGATTGCAAACCAGCAGTTACACTCATGTATTCCCACAGCAATGTCTCAGCTAAGTGGGTTTGCAATGGTTTTAACCCTCTGATTGGACCTTCCTTCTCACTTTGTACGAAAATGCTTTTCCTGAGCTTTGAGGCTTTAGGGCTTCTGCCACTGCAGCTGTGTCGAAGGCAGGTGTAAAGTCCAAACAGGACAACCAGCAGGTATGTGTACACAGATCAATGTGGTTAGTTCTTATTCCTTAGCCCCCAAAAATGTTAAATTCCCATTAGTGATCTCTGTACTGTCTTTTTGGGGTCTGAGCTGCTCAAAGATCATATATACTCAAGGCCTTATTCTTGTAGGAGGGGCTAGTCCCTCCAGAGTTATGGCTGAGGCTAGCTTCTCATGTTAGGACTCCCTTTCTCCTAGGACTGCATTTCCCAGGGAAGGAGGTATTTGAAAATAAGACATGCACACACACAGCTGAGTTCACAAACACAGGATCTGAATGGGGCTAACGCCTAGTCTAACGAGCTGCTTGGTGCTGGAATTTCTGCTTAGCCTACGAACAGCCCCTTCTTGGCAGGATTGTTAGCAGTGCTCCAGCTCCGGCACTGCCATTGAGAAGAGCTGAGTGAGCCGGGCTGCACTCTGCACCGTCAGCTCCGTGCGGCTGGCAGCGAGAAGAGCCTCATCGCGCAGCAAATTGTCTGCTTCCTAAACAAGCTGCTCCCTGATCAGAGGGGAATTGGTTTTCTCTCAGCGGCTCTCTGGTCACTGAATCGCGACGCTGCATGGAAGGACGAGCTAATGCTTCTCGGGGCTGGCAGACGAGTGTAAACCCAAACCAGGGGATTCGGAGACGAAGGACTGCTGCCAAGTCACAACATGGACAGGCAGAGCAATACCACAAGCCCCTCTTCTGCACCATAGCTATTCATGCCCTCTTCTGGCACGCTGGGTACTTAATAGTATTGCTCCTGAGCAAAGCCTGGGTGGAACAGTTAGGCCTCCTTATGGGGGAGCTACAAGGCAGGAGGGGTGGGGAAGGAAAGGGGTGACTGCACCCCAGCAGCTTTGGGGTATATGTGGTGCCTTTTCAAGCCTGTTATGCAACTGACCAGCGGAGATGTACAACATGAGGCTGGAGAGCAAGCCCATCCCGTGCTCACCCACCAGCAGCAGTTCCTGTCCCACGGGATCTTGCCCAGCTCCCCGACCTGGCACACAGGGTCATGTGGCCCTGCAATGAGCCATGTCGCAATGCCACTCACTCAAATTCAGCCCAGCTGCCCTACCGCCAGATTGCAACACTCTGAACAGGGGGAGGTGGACCCAGTCTAGCAGGACAGGAGCCTCCCCTGCCGGACAAGTGCAGGACAGGCTCGCTCTCCAGCCCACCACCAAGGATCCATTGTCTCCACTAGTTGCAAAACCCAGCTCCTCCACTGAGGCACCGTCACTGTTTCCCCAGGACCCTGCAGTAGTCTCTGTACTAAAGCTTTGCACAGAAGCTCCCCTGGGCTTCACAGGTGGAATAGGGAAGGTGGGACTCCCTCCTCATGACACAGGGGAGTTCAGAACCCAGAGCCAGCCCAGAGGCCAAAGGCCTCAGGTGTCCTCACCCTCTCTAGACTCCTCAGGCCCCAGCTCATCTGTCGGGCCATTAAAAGAGTTCAGTTCCCCTTCTGGGGAGTATTAAAATCCAGGTCACTTTTCCAGTAACTGGTGGAGGGGACCCAGGCCCTCTATTCCAGGTCCCAGCACAGAGATCCTAAAGATAGCAATCATCTGCCATGTCCCTTTAACCAAGATGCATTGCTGCTATGATTCCCTGCAGCACAAACACGTTCTTCATCCTTATCTCAGAGCCTTGTCCTGGTTGAGTGAGAGCCAACAGTTCAGAGCACCTTCTCATTCCCACCGGTCTCTGCAGCACTGCTCTGTCCAAGGTCCTGTAGCTCAGCCAGCCACACTCTTTCACACTAGCCCTGCAGCTCTTCTTATAAGAGCCTGCTGGACCCTGATTGGCTGCTCCCTGCAACCCCTTTCTGATTGGCTGTGTCACTCTAGGCACCTTGGAGGACCCTCTCCATTGCCTCTTTCTGGGGCAGGATGTGACAGAGGCCTCCAGCAGGGGGTCCACATGCCAAAGGCAGGCATACTGGTGTTTATTTCACTGAGAAAACCCAGTTCCTTGCAGTTCTTCCAATGGCCCCAGTCAGAGCAGATTGGCTCCAATATCAATAGCCATTTCTATATAACCCCAATCCATTCACGAAAATGAAAGGGTTCATTTGTTCCTTTTTTTAACCTGGCATATTGCTGACTTCCCTTAGCCAGTGTTAGGGCAGGTCCTTTCGTCTCCACAATCTGGAATTAGAAAGTGACAAAGAGCTCCTCTAAAAACATGTATCTGTTCTTGCGTGGCAAGACAACCAACCCATGGTCAGGGAGGGGATGACTAGGGGTGTTGTTCTGTTTGATTTCTATCCCTCATTAAACATTGTGAAGGGCAGAATAGGTCTCCCCTGGCCCTGGATGAGAGAGCAGGTCAGGGTGTGGAGGTGTCTCATCTATTTGGATTGAGTGTTGGGACTGTCTCTCACTAGGTTTTTCACAGGACCAAAGCAATGGAGCCTCCCATCTGAGGGAGGGCCGCTAGTTGCTACTGTAAGACAAATCATTTTAAAAATGCACGTTAAGATGAATGGCCCGGTACTGACACCCTTGAAGAGAGATCAGCAAGAAACAAGCAAAACCCCCTGAACGCTTTCATGCCCAGAAGAGCAGCACCATCAGACCAACCAGAGTCCTCATGTTTTGCCACTTCCCTTTTTCTCTTTCCAGAGCATCAGCCTCTTGTAGCGATTGCCCAGAGAACAAATTACCAGAGCTAACTAGACACCAGCCAGTTCAGTCAACTCAACATATTAATGCAGAAATCTAAAAAAAAAAAAAAAAAAAAAAAAACCACCCCGCTTTGTGTTTCTTATACTTTGAATATTAAATGACTATAAATGTTGCCTGAGGAAGAAACATCAAACCACTTCCGTTGCTCAGATGCTCAGAGATGTGTATGATTTTAAAAGAACAACTTTGATGCTGACTTACTGCCTTGGATTTTTTTTCATCTCAAGCTTGGGCAAACAACATGAATGAGATCTGAATTAGCCATCTTAAAAACAAATACACAAGATGACCTAGATTCACTTCACATCTGTAAAAGGAAGTGATGGCAGCTCTAAGCCGAAGTTTACAAACTGACACTTGGGAATCTCAGCTCTGGCACATCTAGGGCAAAGTTGATTGCGATCAAATTTCTCTTTCCAAAAAAGCTTTTACTAGTTGAAGGATTTGTAAGATGATGACTGAATTATGCACATTATTCCTATGGGCTCATCTCAAAAAAAGACTCAACTCTTCTGGTACATGGAGAGAGAGGTCAATTTTTCTCCTGGCATAACTCCACTGACTTCATAGCCACTGTATTCACCCTTCCTGATGGCCATATAAGCAGGGGACTAGCTAGTGATATTAATTAAACATGGTGGCTGGTTCATTGTTTGCAACTCAGAGTGCACACTGCGAGCTGTACATACAAATAGCGCTATGAGCCCAGAAGCAATGTAACAAACCAAAATTCAAACGGAATCTTAAACATCAGGCCAAATCCTGATCCCATAAAAGTCAAATGAAAAAATGCATCAACTTCAGTGGTTCCAGGATCTGCTCCACTGTCCTCATACTTAATTAGTGCCTGATTCTGCTGTCCAAGTAGTCCCACTGAATTCAAGCAGAAGATGAAAACATATATACATACACACCACCAAAGCTACTATACATATCAACAGGCAAGGGAATCCTATGATGCTAAAATGCTGGTACCCCAACTCCAGGGAATAGGGCATATATATTTTTTTTATTGCCCTCTGACAGGATATGTGGAGTAAGTGATTTTAGAGCTCTGATTTTCGTGTGCTCATTTAGGAGCCCAAAACCCCTTTGAGGAGTGAGAAAGTGAGTGTGTAAGTGTGCGTGTGCGCACAATCACATAAACCAGTAACATCAGTAGTGTCCTGCATTGTGACAATTAAAAATAAGTGAAGCTGTAAATCTCTTGCCACTGTCATGAAATACTTTTAAAACGGCCTTCCAATGAATCCCAGACAAGAGCCCCTCCCCTTCCCTGAGTGAGACCTGAAGTCTCTGTATAACTGACTACACTAGTTCTAGTATAGATTAGCAAGATAAACAAGCTAGGATCACAGTGAAAGAGAAAGACACAAATAATCAAGCTGGTGGGTTTTGTTGCTGAGTGCTTGGAATTCCCAGCCGCACAGATACTGCTCACTGGGGAAATGTTGCCTTGCGTCAAGGCCTCTGAAATAGCCCGTTTAAGTGTAAAAGAGGAGGGGGTTGGGGGAAGGCATTTTACCCAACTTCTGTAATCACTTAACCCAGCAGGCCTGCTGACAATAGAATAAAATAGCTGGGTTTGCATGAAAGGTCATCTGTCCACTCTGAAATGCTTGATACGTCTGGTGACTAGTCTGAATCCTAGAAAAGTTTTAAGTGGTTTAATTATTTAGCAAAGCGGAACGTTCCCCTTACACTTCCGAACAGCAGAGGAGTTACTTACGGCTCTGCCTGTTCAGCAGATGTTAACGGGACAATTCAGAGGCCTACTAAATAAATTAGTTGCTCACATGACAGGCTGTCTCCCTAGGGAGGAAGACCCTCCTCTTTGGCTTCAAGATCTGCTTTTAATTAGAGCAGAAGAGGAACCTCTCTCAGCTCCATCACGAGAGGTCACCAGAGAATGTGTTGGAAAGCAGAATGTGAATTAAAGGGGCTACACACCAAGCGTAAGAGTGTGATGACTGAAGGCACAGTCAAATGCCTGTCCCTTTAAGGCTGAAACCTGCGAGGCGACATTTCTCTGTTACAAAAAGAAGAGCACTTAGGACTTGTCTATACTTAAAATGTGACAGTGGCATAGGGGAGCTGCTGTAGCACTTCACAATACACCAGGGGTGGGGAACCTTTTTGGCCTGAGGACCACATTGGGGATGCAAAATTGTATGGAGGGCTGGGTCAGGGAAAGCTGTTCCTCCCCAAACAGCCTGGCCCCGACCCCTCTCCGGCCCCCTCCCACTTCCCGTCCCCTGACTGCCTCCCTCAGAATCCCCAACCCATCCAATTCCCCCTGCTCCTCGTCCCCTGACCACCCACTCCCGAAACCACCCGACCGTAACTGCCCCCCCCGGGACCCCATCCCCATCCAACCTCCCCTGCGCCCTGTCCCCCGACTGCCCCCGCCCCAGGACGCTCTGTCCCTTATCCAATCCCCACCCCCTCGCTTACCATGCCACTCAGAGCATCATGTCTGGAAGCTGCACCGCCCAACTGGAACCAGACACGCTGCCCTGCAGGAGCACGCAGCCCCACCCCCCAGAGCGCTGCCTGCATGGCAGCATGGTTGTGAGGGAGGGAGGACAGCGGGGGAGGGGCTTTAAATCCACTGGTTTGGGGCGGAGGGTGCAGGCCCCAAAATCTGTAGGCTCCTAACTCCTCCCACCAGAGGAGTCCCTGCCTCTGCACAAGCCTCTTCCATGAGGTGGGGAGCGCCAGGCCTGAGTTTGGATCTCATAAATACTCTTTACAGGGCTTGATCCTGAAGTCCAAACGCAGGTAAAACTCTTACTGGCGTCAATGGGAGTTTTGTCTAAGGACTGCAAAGGACCGGGCCCAAAGCCCCTTGTGTTCCACAAGTGTCTCAGCTTCTGCAGCTATAAAATCTGTCTTCTGTTCTGTTAAGCCATTTTGAAGGGGCTTCTAAAATACATTACCACCGTCTAACAGCTGAATTAACCCCCCAGAAGTTTTCCATCTGGATTTTGTCTCTGACTGCCACAGCGGCACCAACAGGACTTGCAGGACCAAGATTTATATTCCGGATGTGCTTTATTCCCAAGGTAAGGGTTATTTCCGCTTTGTACCATGTGGAAATAGTGGCACAGAACATGCAAAGTCCAGCCATGGCAATTAGGAGCAGAGCTGGGAATTAGCCAAAGAAAGAAAATTGCCTGGTTGCTCTTTTTGTGAAAACCACCTCAGATTTTGGAACTGTTTTTCCAAAAATTCTTTCAAAAAGGCCCCTATTGTAGCTATCACACAGGACAGCGGCTTTTTGTTGCAAAAAAGTAACCTAGCTCCACACATACACACACTTGTGTCACCCACAACATCCATGCTTCATCTAACTGAAGTGTGCAACAGTACATCTATTTGCAGGATTGGGCCACAAGAAATCATTTCTCGTGAAAAATGTACAAATATTTCCAGAAGTGAAATTTCCATATTTAAAAACAAAAACCACCCTCATGATATAGCCACTCCTTTGTGTGTCAGTGAGGAATTGAGAGTTTCAGGTGGAAACGCCCGGGTTTCACATGGTCCTGAGCCAAAACATAAAGATCTTGTCACATCCAACCTTGAGAATTTGCGTTTCTTGAAAGTGAAATATATAGAGTGTAAATGTATGGGGTACAGAATTAAGGGTTCCATGAATCAAAGCCACCCAGATTTGCACAGCTCTAATTAAATCTGCTTTTTGGGGATTCTGTACCTCTGTCTTTTCAAAGCACAGATCCTAATCCCTCCTCTTTTTCCCTTCTGTCCCTTGGTCTTTCTGATGGTGAAGATTAAAACATTGCTTGAGACAGCGCTATATAGGGGGACCCTCCTCCTATTTCTGCTTCCCCTCCCTCCCCCCTCTCCTTTCCTCACAGAACAAAAATAAAACCACCAAAAAAAACCCCATGACTCTAGAATTAGCTCATCACACCCAATAGCTGCAGAACCTTAGGTGGACTCTAACTCTCTAGGAAATTTTTTGGCAGCTCACCAGCCCAGGGGCTGATTTGTGACTCTTTAGGGAAAACTTTACAAGCACTTGGCAGTAAACATCTTGCTGTGGTCCCCTCACCTCTGCCCCCCAACCCGGATCAGACAACACCGAAAGGACGGAGGGATTACACTTCTATTCAGAACATTGATCTCTTCATTATGTAGCCCAGTTCAAGCAACGCCACTGCACTTGCATTAATGGAGTTCCACTAGCTAGATTACATTTTATTTTCTTCTTATTGGAAATAGCAGGAGCACAGCCGGTGACTATTGGAGATGTTTCATCGTAGGAAATGTACTGCTTTTGCCTGTCAATTATGAGAGGAGAGCTTTACAACCCTGAGCTCACGAGGCATGAAAGCCTAATAGGTGTACATGAGAACCAATTATGTTTCTAGTGACAGACTTGCTTCAAAACTGCTGATGGAAATGAACAGGTCAAGAGAGCTAAACGATGACAAGGGTGATGATCCTCATGAATGGCACAGTCCTTCTAAAATGCCGGAGATGTTGAGTACCTCCCGCTGTGGCCTTCCTTAACAAAAACACAGCTCTCTGCAGCAAGAGTCAAAAGCTTTGTGTGGCATTTAAAGGAATGTGAGAATGTTAACAAATGGGTTACAGCAAGTTTGCTTTTCAGCCGGGACTGTTTTCCTGCCCTCCCTCTGAACAATAGGACTGAAAAGGCTATGATATTATTAACCAGCAGTAACCCACCAAATATTCACACTGATGCTGTAATGTTAGCGCTGCTTTCCTTTGAAAGCTACATATGCTAGAGGGCCACTAGAAACCAGCAGCTCGTCTGCTTGCTGACGCATCACCCCAATTTGGGGCTCCCTATGCTAGCTCTTGATACACTAAGTCCAAATCAAGGTCATAGAGATATTCCCAGCCCTGCATTATATTGGGCCCAGCCTCTCTCTTTGTCATGATGACCTCACACAACTGCTTCGCTTGGCTGGAAAAATAAAGCTGTTGAGAGTGAGGGGAAGACTCATAGCCACAGGAGACAGGACTTTCATAGGCACCAGAGGAGGCCTATGGTTAAATGAAATAAAAATGACCTCCATCCTCAGTGTATTCAGAATTAAGACCCTGAGTCAGCAAGGTACTTGAGCATATGCCCAGCTTTAAGCATGGAAAGGTCAATGGGTAACATTTTCCAAAATGCTTAAGTGATCTGGGAGCCTAAGTCCCAGTGTCAAAAGCACCTAAAGCCCCACTGAAAATCAAGGTGATTTAGGCTCCTTTATGACGTAGGTGCTTTTGAAAATTTTCCCCAATCTGCTTAAAGTTAAGCACATGCTCAAATAACTTGCTGATCCAGAAGCCAAATGCAAATCCCACCTCTTCTACTTTGATATGCTATGAACCTCTCAACACACACACTATTATATATATATATATATATATATATATACATACACACACACACACTCATATTTATATCTATGTATGCTGACTGTAATTTTAAACTTGTTCCTGATGTGAGGGCTGGAAAAAAGAGTTCAGTTTTCACTGAAGGTGCCCAGATACCATGGCGATGGGTGCCCTTATATAAATCTAAATAGACTATACAGCTAATTATTAGTAGTGATATGAGTATTTAACATTAGTATTATGGAAGTTGCCTGTCAGGTTTACGGCTGCATTAGGGTAGTGCTGGGAGCTGTCCAAAGAGAAAGAGGACCCTTAGGAGTTTAGTGACTTTCCCAGTAGGATCTTGTGTAAGTTGCTATCCATTCACAACTGCGCCATAAAAGCAAATCCCTATGATGAGGCTGAAGAGAGAAGCTCTTGCACACAGAAGTCTCTATTTCAGTTTACATTTGGTTGGGATCCCCTCTGTGCCCAGCCCAGGGATTTATCTCCCAGGTTTTAGCAAATATAATTTTATATCTCCAGAATTTCTATCTTTCAGAAATTTAGCCTGTGACTCACTCTCCCTGGCCTCAATCAGATTCATCAGAACCCACATGAGTAATTATTCCCCAAAGGAAAGGCTTTTCTCCTCTATTTAGAAATATCTGGAAGAAACAGGACAGAAGAGGAAATTCCCTATAGGAGACAGACAGCAGAAGTGGGGTTTCACATGAAGCAATTCTGGTATCTCAGTTCATTATCCAAATGAGACAGAAAGTCAATGTCTACTTTTTCAAGTCTTCGGAGGACAACACAATCTTTCGTTTCACAAAAGGTGATTTTCATTTCTACTTTACCAGAATCAAGGACTGGATCTCAGGGATCATTACAACAGCGGCCTTTTCTCCAGCTGATTGTTTTGTTGTTTTAAAGGTGCTTAGGTGAAATATTCAAGCAGAAAGGATTTTTACTCCATTACTTTTACTTTAAAGAACGGGAGGCCAATTAGAGCATCTAAAGAGTTCTCTCAGGGCTTGTCTACACTACCGCTTAAGCTGATGTAACTTGGATCTTTCAAGGGTTTGAAAAAGCTACCCTCCTGAGAGACACAAGTTACATTGACCTATCCCTGTCCACACCAGCACTCAGTCAGCAGGAGACGCTCTCCTGCTGACTTAGTTTCTGCCTCTCGTTGAGGTGGAGTAATTATGCCGATGGGAGTGTGCATCTTCACTAGCTGCAGTTGCACCGATGTACACAGTAGTGTAGACTAGCCCTCAGTGTCTGCTCTTAAAAGTCAGCTAAAGAAAACAAATTTGGAGATTTTAGGCCAGTTGATGTGACAAGTCAAGTTAAGAAAATTTTGAAAAGTGAACAGGTAAATTTTAAAACCACCATGCAATTAAAAATCCTTTTCTGATTTTTAACAGGTTTCTCAGAAAAACTCTACTCTGGCGTAAGATGTGAAATTTCAGGAAGATCATTTTTTGATGGAGGAAGATAGTGGGGAAGTTGAAAATCAGGCTTACAATAGGAAGTTAGGTTCAAGTCTTAATTCCAGAGCCATGTGTTAATCCATAGAGAGAGATACCATGAACGTTAAATGAAATGTAAATTCAACAGCAAGAGAATGAAAGAGTTGCTGACCATATCTAGGTGTACATTTTATATAACAACTGGCAATCTATGAGTGTTGTGGGCAAGATAAAGTGGCTATGAGAACCTTAACTTTGTATCCTTCAATTTTAAACAAATATTAACTCGCGTATTGTAAGTTCTTTGGGGTAGGGGCTGTCTCTTTGTTATATGTCTGTGCTGTGCTTAGCACAGGGAGGCGCTGGTTGGTTTTTCCAGGAGCTCCTGAAATAGAAAAAACTACTAATACTGATAACATCACCATTGTTGTAGGCCTTGAATTCAATTTCCTTTTTTAAAAAATAGAGACAGAAAAAGAAACAGTTACGTTGACATTGTCTTTGATGTTGGCACATCACTGAGATGAATAAGGTTCACATGCAGTGAAATAAATGAGGCGAATGAGGAGTGAAGTCATGCCCTTGGATCTGGTTTTCTCTGGCTGGAGGCCTTTTCTGGAAGGCTGGGTTAACAATTCTGCAGCACATCAACAGACCTGAGCAGCAGTCATAGAAAAGGGAGCCAGGCCTGATTGTTACCTCTTCTTTCACAGGTAATCATGAGTAACTCCACTGAAGTCAACAGAGTTACACTGGTGTAAAACCAGAGTGCAGCTGGATGAGAATCAGTCCTGGCACTTTATTTTCACTTTCTGAAGGCTTTTGCTGCATGTGTTTTTCAGTGAGGTCCTGCTCCAAAGAGTCTGCAATCTAAACAGACTGGATGTGAGAGGGAGGAAGTATTATTATGCCCATTTTACAGATGAGGAACTGAGGCATAGAAAGAGTATGTCATTTTCCCAATGTCGCACAGGAAATCCGCAGCAGAGCTAGGAAATGAAGTTAAATTCCCTAAGTCCGAGTCCAGTATTTTATCCACCAACCCATCCTTCCTCTGGTAGTTGTATAGTGTGACCTACTGTATAAGGTGCTGGGACTTTTACTGACCACTGTTGTGAAACACTCTGAGATCTATGTATAAGAAGTGCTGTACTGGAGGGAAGTATTATCACTATTCGAATGAGCTGGGAACTGTTGTATTTGAAAGCATGAGTTTTTCAAAGAATACAGAGTTTAGGGAGACCTCTGACCTGGCATTTTAATCGGCAGGACAAGGACCTTGCCTCATTAGAGACAGTGATGCATCAAATAACACACAAAGGCTAATATGCCAGATAGCAAAGCTCCAAGCTTTAAAGTGGAATGCAAAACACAGTGAAAATAAAGAGCTCTTTCTGACTGCACAGGAGGAGCTGAATATATGTGCAGATTCAAAACAAGAATCAAGGAACACACTTTCAGACAAGACTTCTGAAAACAGCTCCTTTTCCTGTAACTGACTAGTCAGAATTCAGAGTTCCCTGTTTCCCCTACAATAGTGGATGGCATCACAAAGATATAGAAAATCCCAGCAGAAAAGGTAATTAAGTTAATAGAATCAATAGCACAGGAGAACACACAGCTCCGGAAAGAGAACATTTTAAAAACCAAGTGTCTCTCCATTCTTCTACATCCAGGAAAGCAAAGATAGACATCGTGCTCCTTGGAGTCCTTCCAATCACTACAGCATAACATATACCTGTTATTACCTCCGCCAGGAAGATAGGGGCTCAGGGATGCTCACCATGGAGTATCAGACCCCAGAATGGGGCATTTTTGTGCCAAGACAAAGACTACTAGAACTCTGAGGTCCATCACCAATGTTGTGTGACTGTGTTTTGTTTTCAGAGCCTCCAAAAGACAGGGCTGCACCTATACCAGCACATTTCTAGCCTGATTTTGAGCCCTTGATAGCGCTGAGATGTGTCTAAAGAGTTGGGTCTATGAGATTAGTAAGCATTTAATAAACACTACAGAGGGACATTATCCCTTTAATCCTCCGCTCACACGACTTACTTGACATTCAATTTTATTTTGTTGGTTTGATTTTCTGCAGATTGATGGCGCTGGCTACTCAAGGCTTCCCTTTGTCCATTTGTGATCTCTGACCAGGAGCGGGTCTCCTTAGGCCATTCACTGACAAGCGCTGTTACCGAGCCAGGGAGAAGACACTTTCATGCTTCTCTTGTGGCAGGCAAATCACTGTGCAAAATTTTAAACTGTGAAATTATGAGTCCTCTGGAGCTAAATTACATTATATTTGCCCTGCCTGGCCCATATTGGAGGAGATTGTCAGGGGTTGTGTTGTATGTTTGACTTCAAAAGGGAAAAATGAGGCTGTTTACCAATGATATAAGCAACTGGATAGCGATTAGCAGCTGCCCTAAGTGTAAACTCCAAGTGCAAGCTCCAAGTTATGACTCAGTTGAGATATGAAGTTGACAAATTACATAAAGCATAAGCTGAGTTTGCTCTATTTTGACTTACACAATAGTTTGGGGAATCATGGGAGAAAACAGGTGAGTTATTGCCTTCTACAGCCTTAAACAAATGGAGACTTCAAACAAAATTGCATTGCTTAGAGATTTGGAGGGGAAAATATTTACCTCTCACACAGAGATAAATGTTATATTTTACGAGTCCTATAAAACCTTTTATGCTGAAAATCCCGCTCTGAATGATGAGGATATTTTTTCCTTGTGATCTTGAGCTATCCAATTTATTTATGGGGCATTGTGATCAGTTAGTGCCCCATTTTCTATAAAGGCAGGCGAAGAAAAAATTTTAAAATGGGCAAAGCTTCTAGGACCGATGGAAGGATTCCTATGAATGTCCATTATTATTGAACGTTTTTTAGACTTAAGTCACTGGCACTCACCCTTCGGGAAAGGCTATGACACCAATTCAAAAGCAAAGGCAATGTCCAGATGGCTTTAGTAGCCGTTCTGCCATGTCAGTAATTAACAGGGATTGGAAACTCCTTGCTGAGTTATCAGCTGACTTTGTTGGAGGAAGGTCCTTTTCTCCACCTTGCTTTTTCACATCAAGGTTGTTTTGATGTGCAGCATACGGAGGTGTAGTACCAGGATGTCTTATAAGGTATCACCCTGCAGCATGGCAGGAAAGTGTCCTGGAAAAAGTAGATGGGAGGTACCGGTTTGGTCCTTTAGAGAAATGGCTGGTCCTCTGGGTTATTCCTGGATGTAGGTGGAACATAATGCTGAAGCATCAAGAATAGTTTCACCCAAAAGCATTTCATTTAGAACCTGATTCTGGCATCCTTGCCTATACTGAGTAGTGCCTTCCAGCCCAAGGAATATCTAGCTCCTACACAGAGTCTTCCTTCCAGAGATCCCAAAGCAGTTTACAAAGGAGATAATTATTGTGCCTTTCTGCAGATCTTTATACCCTCTTGAGTTACATGAAGGTGTTGCAAAGGGTGTATTGGATAAAGGATGAGTGATTATTACTGGCAAGTGAAACAGTTTGCAGGAAAGCAGGGTCTGTAATTAAAGCACTGGATGGGGACTCAGTTATCGGGGGTTCACTTCCCACCTCTGCCACAGAGACTGCGTGGCCTTGGGCAAGTGTCTCTCTATGCTTCAGTCCCCTTGTCTGTAAAATGGGGCAACTGATGCTCGGCCTGTAGTGCAGATAAAGTCGCTAGAGTTCCCAAGATACAGAGATACCACTGTGATAGGCCCAAAGGATTACCAAGACTGAGGGGCTCAGCTGTATAAAATAAGAACAATTCCATCCTGTGGAAAAGCAGTTATTGCATCAGCCTCACTCTGGACAGAAGAACAGCAATCCCAGCCATTCCTTAATGATTTAGTCTGAGAGAGGCTTTATTTTGAGCCAGTCGTATCAGAAGCCTAGGAAATTATTGTATGGAGTAACCTTGAAGGCTAAGAAATTCAATGAGTGCAAATGGAAGTCATCTTCACTGGCTTCTTCTATGGCGGATTAAGCTAGGGAGGGACATGCAATGGCAGCAACGAATAGAGTGGTTCTTGCAAAATGACTTGCTACCTCCCACGATACACACCCCCTATGTTTACATTTTCATCCAACAAATAATAGCATCTCTTTATTCTCCTTTTTCCTGTCAAGTGCAACTTGTGCTGCTGTTCTCCACAACCTCTTCATTTTCTGGCAGTGCCAGTTGTCTTCCAGTTAAGTAATGGCTACACAACTGAAAGATAGCAGGCTAACAACACTCAGTCCCAGAGTCCTCTGCTGCATCCTGTTAGAGTCACAGAGTTTAAGGCCAGAAGGGACCACTGCATGGACCGTAAGATCCCTCCTGTCTATCATTCCACCACCACCACCCAGTGCCTGCCCAGTCATCCCAACAACAGGAATGAGACTGAAGTCAATGAGACCCTCAGGAGGTTAGACCATTATGGGACCCAGGCCGAGGAAAGGAAGAACCGAGGTGCATCAGCGCTCACGGCCCCCCACAATGGTATGGAAAGGATTACATGAGACATACTAGAGGATGAAAGAGGCCCCACCAGCCCTTCATGCTAGGTATAGGCCTGAACTTCCCTCTCTGCTCACAGGAAGACAAGGGGCTGTCAGACTCCACCAGAGGAGCACTGAGCCAGGAAGTGTCAGCTGCACAGCATGGATCCCTGTTCCCTTGGTAAAGCCCTTCAGTGTGAGCTCTAGGAGTGCCTGGGCTCTGCGGTTAAAGGGGTAAGAGCATGGAGACAGGATCAGAGGGAAGCAGCAAGCAGCCACTATCCACAGCGTCATCCCCTCCAGACTCTAAGCAGCATTGACTATGCACAGCAGAGGTGAGAGGCAGACAATGGCTGGATGGCACGTGGGGTCTGAAGTCAGGCAAAATGGGAGAGAGGAGCACAGCTCTGCCTCCTCTTCTAATCAAAGAGGGGGAGTTCTTCCTGCTCTCCCTGGCTTGGCGCTTGCCCTCAGCTCCCCCTTCTCTTTGCTGGAGCAGGAAGAGCTCTCCTCCTGCTGGAGTCTCCTTTAACCCCTGGGGACTGCCCTGAGGGACGGCAGCAGCAGCACCCAGAGACGCGCGACCTCCATGGGTGCCCCAAGAGTTTCTAGCTGCAGGGGAATCTCCCCCTAAGCTGGAACGATGAGAGGGAAACTCCAAGAACTCCTGCCCCGATTTTAAATCAAGCGTTCATCTAAACACAGGAGCCCAGCCTGTGCAGTTCCGGGGTCCAAGTTGACTTGCAAGAGCCACCTGAGAGGAAAGCCAAGTGACCCTCTACCATAGCAGCACGGCTAGGCGCTCTTCCAGCAGAGGTGGCGGCTGACAGCAATAACGGAAACGCACAACATGTAGTTGATGTGTTCCCCAGGAGAGAGATTAAAATAGAAATGGCACAAATGCATCATGCTGCTCTGTAACAGAATGGATCTGCGACCCCCAAAGTTTCGTGAACCAGCGATGACCTGCAGTACACACCAGCTACCTGAAGATGGCAAGAGAACACTGTGATTTACAATACATGCAAATAACCATGTCTGAAAAATAAGGTACTCCCTACGAATAAGAGTAGGACTATATTTTCTTTGCAGCCCATGTAATGCCAGAGCAGAATTTAAATTGCAGTGTTTATGAAACAGGGCTGGGATGTTTTAGAACGCTGTCTGGATCAAAGATTTTTTTTTTTGTCATATTACTGTACTGCAGCAACCTTAGAACCCAAATGCAAAGACTGAGGAAGAAATTTCACTGCATCCAGTGGCACCAGGGAGCCATATAGCTAGTGTGTGCCTGTAATAATTTATCCTAAGCCTTCTAGTGGCATTTTATGTCTTTTTGCTGTAGAGCTATTACAGCTTTGATTACTCCATTTTTATATTTGTCAGCACAGCATATGGGCAAGATAATTTGTATTCAAAGTATTAAACTGGTAATGTAAATTATTAAAGACCCAATTCATAAAAGCATTGCACACCATATGCAGATTCCTCCTCCAGAACCCTCCCATTTTTTGCAGATGTGGCTTTGTGCACTTTTTAAAGCAAAATAGTGACTTTCTGCAGTCCAGCCATCCTCCACTTTATTCTCTGTACCTAAATACCCACCCCTCTGCTATGCACTGTCACCTCTAGGTACCCAAGAATGAAAGGCAACTGCGTTAGATGATGAACTCACTCCACATACCACAGTGTTTTAACTACCATCTGTCCAAAACATTTATCCAAAATACCAGTACACCTGTAATCTGTCAGCTCATCTCATGTTTAAGATTCTTTACAGATCAAAACAAACATTTTCCAGTTCTCCTGCACATTGCTTGTTCATCTATTTATCAAGCTCTGAAGTCTGAATCTTTAATCACATCTGTAAAAGAAGGTATTGAAACTAGAGTGGGGAGGCTTAGAAAGGAGGAATGCCAAGTGTCACTGGGGTGGGGGGGAAGGGAGTAGTATATCTATTGTGGCATTTCTTTCATGTCTTGCATTTTACACTTTGCATACACACAAAGATGGCAGCTCGTTGTTAGTTTAGTGATTAAGGCTGCATGTAAATTTAAGCTGTAAGTACCAGGCCAAAGCCTCTACTGACAAAGGACTGGGTGTATATTAAGAATTTGCAGCAAGTCTGAAAAAAAATAATGTAGGGAAATTTGGCTTTTCAGATGTACCCCATGTAATAACAGGCAGATAATTCCAGTAGCTGTTTACCAGACCATATACACTATTGTTGTGGTGAGCAGATGCTGTCTTCTGTTTTTCTCATTACCAAGATTTACTGTCTTCTAAGCTTATTATTGTCAGAGGCTTTTAGCTTTTCTTTTAGGGGTGGAGGATAAAGAAGAGTATGCAAGTTCTCAATAGCTCATTTTCAAAGGTAACCCACAAAAGGCCTTTGGACTAACTAGATGCTCTGGACTGTCACCTCTAAACCTACATCTCATCTTCCTCAGACTAAAGGCCTCTCAGCCCTGATCCTGAGCACACAGCACAACTCAGGAGGAGGGACGAATGTGGCTGGCACATGCCGCATCAGTCTTCCAGAGTAACTTGGAGCTGCCAAAGGGACGCTCAAGCTTGGGCCAAGATCACCGTGAGAGATCAGTGTAGTGATCCTGGCAACTACACCTCTTTCCCCAAGGCAGGCTCTTCCTGCTTGTGGTGTAGGCAGGGGCACGTCTATGATTTTTGCCTCCCCAGGCGCGGCAGTCAGGCGGCCGCTGGCGGTACGCAGGTTCAGCGGCGTTTCTGCAAGAAGTCCGCCAGTCCCACAGCTTCAGCTTACCAGCTGTCGAATTCGTGGGACCACCACCATGAACTCAACCATCAGGCCGCCCCCTCCATGGCTTGCCGCCCGAGGCACGTGCTTGCTGCGCTGGTGCCTGGAGCCGCGCCTGGGTGTAGGAGGTATTAATGCCAGCTCTTCACCACAGGGGCTTGCTGGCTATTTGCTTCTTAAAGTAGCCTCAGCACAGATGAGGATCAAGACCCTAACGTTTAACATTATTGAGTCTGCTTTAAATTGTTTGAGTCCAGTCATCTTGACTCTTTTCAGCATGTACAATAGCTCTGCTAGCTCCCGTTGCAGCTCTCTGATAGGAGCAGTTATTAAAAGTATCGTCCTTTCATTTCTTTACAACAGCCATTGTAAATGGGGGCTGCGGTCCTGCCATGCACCTTTCCAGCATCCATAGGCTCAGGGATTTGTAAAGCTCCATTACCTGGGTGTTTATTGTATGATTTTAATGCTCTTCTGCTGCATGTGGCAATCAGAGCGGGTGATATCTGGAACTGCTTCGGAAAAGATCTCCTTTGATAACCCATGCTTGGGTGCTTTGCCTCTTAGTAGTATTACGGTCGGCAGCTTTGCTGGAGTCCATCCCACGTAGGGGCAGGGATGGGGTGAGAAAAGACCTCAGACTGTATCCAACCTGAAGCAGGTGAAGTGTAGTAACGGATGTATTCCCTCACCTGTAGAAGCTCACCTCTCTGAATCCACAGAATGAACTGCCATTGCAGATGGGACCCAGTCTCCCAAAGCCTCACACAAGATAGGCACACCTGAATCTGGAGCCAGAACTGTTATCCCCATTCCCTGTCAATGGAGCTGTCTAACTCCACCGCCTGGGAGGAGGCATGGAGGAATTCCCATTTCCTTTCTCCTGTTGGAGTGCTGCAGGTCAGCCCCATCTCCTGGCCTCCCCACAGATGCAGGGGAAGCTACTAGAGGCCATAGAGCCTCATACTAATATACAAAGGAAGAAGTTGCCTCCTACTGCATCAGGGGATCTGGGAAGTGTGCCTTGGAAAGCAAAGACCGGGAAGAAAGAGTGACAGGCAGGAAGGAGTTGGGTGGGTTACTGTGTTATTTTGCATGGGACCCCGGTTAACTAACTAAGAGCAGCACTGGTCTATTGTAAATCCCAGACTGCCTATTTGGCAGCTATGGTCGTCTTTGCAAAAGTTCAGCTAGTTCACTGGCAGCAATAGTTCACATCAGTGTTTGCTGACCACACCACTGTCTTCAGAGCGCAATAGCTCAGCAACCACATGGGATGTATTTGGGGTACAGTATATACCTTCCTCAGTGCACACGTACGTTTGAAAGAACAATGGAGCAGCCGAAGAAAAGCAAAGGGCAGAAAAACTGCAACATTTTGGTTCAGCTTTCTCTTATTTTATTGTTGCAACATGCTTTTAACTCTGCATTTCTGAACATAATGTCCTGGCCTTTGGATCTTAATAATGTAAGTCTGCAGTCAGAGAAGTACCAGTTTTGTAACCCTGGAATAGAGGCAGGATTTTACACTACCTACAAGATTTCTCAAGTGTTATTTATTAACTGATTTACATTCCTCTCCATAAAATGTGTCCATCGGCATATCCCAGGCCACGTATAGGCAATACAATGACATCTCAATTAACCCTAGCATGACATCAGATCACCCTAAAGAGAAAGTCGGTAGATGCTCATCTGTTGCACCAGTAAGGAAAACAAAATGTCAGTATCCACTGAGAATGCCCCTGTCTCCAGCCCCGAGGTGTAGGGACAGTTGCTGCAGACATCCCAGGGATCACAACTACCAGGCAGGAGAATAATGAGAGCAGTCATTGCTCTCTCAGATAGTAAGACTCCAAACCATACCGGGCTTAATAGATTAAAATCAACACCTTGAATGCACTCTAAGCCAGAGCAAGCTAAGGCGCACCAGTGTAGTACACCAGTGAGAACAACCCCACGGCAAGAATCAGCCACAGAATATGACAAGCTGAATTTCTGAATGGCCTTCAAGTGCAGCCCCTAAGCACAGCATGTTGCACTAATCCACTCTGGAGGTGGCAGAGGCATGGAGAGCTGATAAGATACCCACCTGAATAGAAAAAGTTCACAACCTTCTTGTCAAGCCAAGATTTAAATAAAAACTACTGCTGCTGCCAGCAACTCCAAAAGTAGCTGATGATCCAATAGGAACTTCCGATTGTGTGTGTTATTATCAAAAGGCAGTCAAAGCAGCCTTTTTTGGTGGGGGTGGGAAGGGGCGTGACTTCAAACTTACTCCAGTTCTTTTCCTTTTAACATAAGGTGATTTTAATTTTCTCTTACTCTGACTTCAGACTAGCTCCTGATTTCTTGACCTAATCAGCTGATGGCAGCTATGTCAGGAAGCATGAAAAATACAATCAATCTTTGGAAAAAAAACAAAAACAAAAAACTATGCAAAATATTTTTTTAAAATACACTTGACTAAACTCTATTAAGAATCCAGCATGATTTCTTACACTCCTCCTGACTTTAATAACTTGAAGATAATATTACCATGCAAATTATTATATTACATATATATGTATATATATCCTGAGAGAAAAATGTGCATTCCCATCTGTATTACAGCAACTTCCCTGAGAAAATGATCAGAACAGTTTGAAAACAAACTGAATTCATTATTTCATTTACTCCCTCTCTATATATACATATATATTATTCCCACAGATAAATCACTGACCCAGTATTTATTGATAACAGAGTCAAAGCATCCTGATTGGTTAATAATTAAATCACACAGTGTTTTAATATCATGTGCTTCAAAGAGCTGCAGGAGACACAGGAAAGAAGCACTTGCAGCTTGCAAGCCTGAGTCTTTGTATAACTGTTCTAAGTCATATTGGAAATCATTCCACTTCATACTGGAGCTGATTCTGGGACAGCATACATCTGTACCCCTGTATGGACTACATTGGGTCAGCGACCAGAAACATACACAGCCTTACCTTTATCGCTCAATGCTTATAAGAGCCGATTCTTTTACTCCTTACTTTGCCATACCTCCCAGAGAGTCACTGGAGTTTTGTGTAAGCAATGCCTGCCACAGTTGCAGCCCACACATCTCCGTTGCTACCTACTAACGCTGGAGGGCAGGAAGCAAACACCCTGAGGTACAAGATGCTGCTGCTCTAGCAATTCCTGAGAAAATGACCACACGCTGTACAAGGGGCTGGCTGCCGGGACTGTTTGGCCCACAGATTTTGATCGACTAGCCTCTTCAAACCGATTCAGTGTGTCGCGGCTTGGAACACAGTGCAGGGGCCTCAAAAAGTTCTTGGCGCAAGAGGACACCGCAGAGTGAGACTGGAAATTAGAAACGGGAATCAGCAGCGCTTGAAGCAAGTGAAAGTGCATGTGGCTGTGAAGTGATGAGGAAGTTTTACTGCCAGAGGAGCAAATAGCCTCCAGCAGGTGTGTATCATGTAACTGGTATGGAAGGACCACGAATAGCCAAGGACAGAGCTTCTGTCTCAGCATCCAAACCTGAAAGGTGCTAAGAACTCTGACCACCCATTGATTCCCCCAGCACCAGTTGGGATATAAACTGAGGGTGGGATAGACCCTGAGCTTAGTGAGAGATGGGACTGGAGACTGGAAAATGCCTGGATTCAACTCCATGGACCCAGCGAGAGATAAGTGAAGTAGAACGTCAGATTGCGACTGGCAATGAGAAGATGCTTTACTGTAACATTTAGGAAGTAGTGTGAGTGGGTAATCCATGTGAGCAATGGCTTGTAGAAGTTACAACAATGAAATCTGCGTCTGTGAGCACTGGTATATGATGCTAATAGCGAGATAGAAGGCTCCGCACTGGTTATCCAGGCAGATGTTGGAGCTATGAGAGCAGTGTAAAGGAGATCGAGAAGCCTGAGAAGGGTAACTGATGAATGGAGCATAAACAGGGGGTGAAATAAGTCAGTCAAAAATGTTCATTCCTTACCATTTTTTCCCCCCAGCAAAATAACCTTCCCCCCACCCCCAATGAAGTTTGTTTCTTTCTACATTTTCTGGGTTTTCCAGTGAAAAAACAAAAACCTGATTTTTTTATTTGTTTTCAAAAACTGAGAGTAACTGAAAATTTTTCAGTTTTCATTCTTAGACTTTTTTTTAAATCAAAAAATGGGGGGAGATGAAACACTTCTATCCAGTCTTTCACAAAATAGATTGACCATTGTTTGATTAGACTGCTTATTTCCTCACTTCTGACAGCTTGGGGTGGGGAGCTACACAGGCTAGCACCCTTAATGCAGGTTTTCTGAGTGGAAATTTCCCCTATTTTCTGACGAATGTATGACAAGGTGGGTGAGGTAATATCTTTTATCGTGTCAACTTCTGTTGTTGAGAGAGCAAAGCTTTTAAGCCAACCCCAAGCTCTTCATCGGCATTGCCGTTTATTCAGACAGAAGGTTCTCAGTAACAATTGTATTGTTCCCATATGCTCTCCTGCAGATGCCTGTTACCTCCTTTGACCCCATCCCAGCCTCACTCCTCGTCTAGCGCCCTACACTGCTACAGTACTCCCAGGGTGCCTCTGTTCTGAAACCTCGCTACATCGTGGGCTCCCTACAGCACTGCTGATTTAGCGCACGCAGTCTCAGCTCCCGCTTTCAGCTCCGCCACCTCAAGTCCCTCCCCCCTGCCCACCCACTTACATCTCCGCCTGGGCCCCTCTGTGCAACAAGCCTCTTTCCCATCAGGCCACCTGAAGACCCCCTTCACCTCCTCCCTATTTCCCGCCCCTCCCCAGGTCACACAGCTCCACTCAGCTGTGTCAGTTCATATTTTGCTAAAAAATTACCTCAAGAGTTCAATTCTCCTCTGAAGAGCTGTTGTGCCGCAGTTCCGCCTCTGTAAAAGGACAGTAACTGTACTAACTTTCTCCCACTCTGTCTGCTGGGTCTATTTAGACCGTAAACTACTTGGGACCCAGACTGTCTATTCTGCGTATGCACAGAGCCTTACACAACAGGGCACTAGTGTTAGCTGGGGCCTGTAGGTATTACTGTAATATAAATAAATAATGAGAATTAAAGCATAACAAAGGGACTTTAATCCTGCATTAAGAGAAAATCTCAACACAACCTTAATTATAGGGTCACCACCATGCTATGGTATAAATATAACAGCACTGCAGGCAGGGTAGTTTTCATCCTGAGCTAGGGTAACATTTTCAAAAGAACCTAAGTGTACATCTCCACAGCAAAAAAAGCAGCGAGTCCCAGAGCCCAGGGCAACGGACTTGGGCTCACGCTACAGAGCTAAAAATAGCAACGTATACATTCCCGCTCGGGCTCTGAAACCCGGTGACAGTGGAGGAGTCTCGGGGCCCAAGCGGGAACATCTACATTGCTATTTTTAGCCCCATACCATGAGCCTTTCAATTGACCCAGGCTCTGAGACTTGCTGCTGTGGCTTTTTGTTTTTCAGGGGTTTTTTTTTCCAGCACTTAAGGCCTACATTCAAGAGACCTGGGCACTTGGGAGCTTAAGCATCAATGCAAGCCAGTGGAACTTAGATTCCTAAGTGGCTGAAAGGGTATGACTACCCTGAGAAGTTGTCAACAAAACTTTTGTCTTTCACGGGTACTTAAAAAAAGCCCCCCGTGAAAGATAAAAACGTTTTGCCGATACAAGTGACAGTTGTTGTCAGTAGCTACCGGTATGGTGCTCTGCTCTTGTTTGACGACGATATCAGTCGGCTGTGTGCGTATTCCCTCTGTGTGCTGTCCCAGCTCTGCACAGCTAGCTGACACAGCAGACCCCGAGAGAACCCCCAAAGACCACAGACTCTAGTAAGGTACGAAGGCACCCGGGCCAGGTTTATTGTCAAATGAAACAGTCTCTAGCTCGCTGGATTAGATATTGATGGGTCTGCTAGTTCATACGTGCCCCCAGACAATGGACCAGCTCAGTCAGTGGCGGGACTCTTCACTGCCCCCTCAGCCAGATGACGATGTGTCCCCCGGCTCCTACTTTTATACAGTGCAAAACCGATTGCTCATCTCTCCTGTCACATTGAGGTACAGCCCCTTGCCTCATTAGGGTGCTGTCTCCCCTTTTGATCATGCTGGTTCAAACGCACAGATCTATCCATCATGCTGTCCTTTTCACCCTGTCTCTGAGGTGCACCTGGCTGTTCCTTGTTATCTCTGTGTAGTGCCTTCGTATCGGGATGTCCAGGTGCTATCTTTGCACAAGTTCCTCTTATTACTACTTATGTTAATAACACGTGCTTTCTAGCAGCCCTTTGCTTACCAACTTCTGTAATTAGGGTCTGCCTCTGGCTCACAGCCCAGCTTTGCTTAGCAATGTCTGGAAGTACTTTGGTTCAGGCTTCAGGCCTCATGCTAGGCCTCTGATACAAGACTTTATGTTCAGGGCCTCATCTTACTCCAGCAGTGTGAACGCAGCTTGCACAGCTGGAAGCATTTTGTTGGCAAGAGTCCCGACAAAGAGCGTTTACACACGCTGACTTTTAGCGACAAAGCTGTGTTGAGACAGCCTTGTCACTAAAAGCTGTGTGGTGTAGAAAAGCCCTAAGTCATGGGACTTATACTGCTCAGTCACTAGGCACTTTTGAAAGTTTGATCCCTAGTTTACACTACAAACAACATTGCAAGGGGAATTAGTTGCAACAGGTTTGATTGCAATTAAAACATGTTAGATAGTTTAGACAAAACCTTAATCACAGTGCAGTGGCTTAGGCCCTCAATGATCTTTTAGTTATTACTAATAAATACAATCCAGGGCTTTAACCCATGTTAGTGTCATTGGTAAAGACCAGCTTACAAAGCAAAGTGGAATTATGTTTTATACCAGCATTGGGGGAGGAACACATTGTAGTTGCATTTCCCAGCAGGCTTGTTTTGTACTGTAGGTGGGCCTGTGACTCATTAGCTAGCAATGGCCATTCTCAGAGCGCTCGTATCTCCAGTTAACTCACAAGTTGCTGAGCAAGGCTGCCATTTCTCACAAACATGTATTTTACAGCACAGAGATGCTTATCTTCCCTTTACAACCCCTCTCTCCCTGCTACAGCCACACGTTTTTGACCATGTTACAGAGAAACATGGATAGGAAACAGAAACTGACAACATTTCAGCTTCTGCCTCCAAGATAAAATGACAGGCTGAGGAGCAGATACAATGGTGAAGAAACTGGCCAAGAAGCTACTCCTGCAGCTTAGCCAGCAACACATCATTGAATGGCCTTCAAATTGCACATCCCCACAGTAGTGATCTCGGTGGCTCATCATTTCACAGATGGGCTCACAGGATCATATTCGTACCTGGGGTAAGTGCAATTCCACTTAAAGCCTGCGGTCGTTTACACCAGGTCTGAATTTGGTCCTCAATCTCCAGAGTCTATTCAGCAATCCAAATCCATCTCTCGGTGCCAAACATGCAACCACAGCTCTATACGGTCCTTCTGCTGTCTCCAGGCCTAAATTAGAAAGAAATGGGAGCCTAAATATCTTGTGTTGGTGGACCACGGAGATAGAGTGCATTAATAATTTTTCTAAATTGTGCTCCCAGGGACCAGCTTTTTAAACAGCAAACGAAAGTGAGATGCTGGAGAGAGGCACATGCTAAACTATCTGGGGTACATCTCACCAGAAAAGCAGCAAAGGTGAGGGACCATGAATTGACTGCATGATTAAAATTATGAAAAGTGACCACTTATTTATATAATGCCTAGCATGACTGTGTGTAACATTTCATCATGAAGCCTCAGATTGAGGCTGTGCTCTGTGAAAGCCAGTGTCATAAAACCTCGGTTTATTTCTTAAGCTTCTAGAGGGTGGTCTTTTAATGTTTTGATTGTATTTTAATTGGGCTTTCATTACAATACACAGAGCTTTGGCTGTGTGGGTGAGAGAGGGGTACTTCATAAATAAAAATATTAATCGTTACACAAGACATCCACAGAAAGCAATTCCCATCCCATCATACTGTAATGTTTTGGTGAGCATAACCCATATAATGAATACACCAACGACAACAAAACCCAGCAGACAAGCTAGCTAAACAGCAGGCTTCCAGATGTCCACCCAGCTCTCCCATCTCAGACTCTTAATCCTCTACTTAGTCTGAGCTCTAGCTGATTTCTGATGCATTCAGATTATCCAGCTAGCATAACTGCTAGTGAACATCTGAAAATTTTTACCCTTCCATCTCACATTTCACCTTGAAGGAGCGGCACTCTATTGGGCTCAGAGCCTTCTTTATCAAGCCAATTAGCTTAACACAAAAGCAGTGAATAGGGTTCACTCACACAACGCTCAATAGCCTGTAAAATCTCCAATATTTCAAAATTTGTCTCAAGGCCAAATACTGCTGTAAAAACAGTAACCGGTGCCTTAAAGAACCAAAGCTTTAGACTTTCTGACAGCATTAAAAATAAACTTAACAGACATACATTTGACATGGAGATCTGGTCACGTAACGCAAAGAAAAAGTTCATGAACAGATCAGATACTTCTTTTCTAACATTTGAGGACCAAAGTTTGCAGGGAACAAAAGGAAATGATTAACGGGAAATATACATAGTACAAAAGAGACTTTATAGTCCAAAAAGGGATGTCCATATTTAGAAACACTTGATTCCTGCCATCAGGGTTCTTTGCTTCTTCCTGAATGTGTGTCTCAGCCATGAGAGAAAGAAAGCAAGCCTGTGCGTGTTCATGTCACACACACAAAAACACAAATTACCCATCGCCAGTTGATTTACTTACTGCTTAAAAGCAAAACATTAAGATTTTAGGAGGTGAGCATGATTTTTAAGAGGCCTGTTCTGTCAAATGCTTCCCTCCCCCAAAGTTCTAATCACCACCACTGCAACTAAACTAAAGCCATGATTGGAGAGAAGGGCGTGGGGGCGGGGGGGGCGGAAGACCCTGTTGCCAAACATGAATTAACCCTTTTGAATTCACATGATGTGAAAGTTCTGCCTTAGTGTGGACAAGGACAATTGCATTTAAAAAACACATTAGTTGGTCGTGGTTATCTCAAGAAGGGACCTGAGTAAAAATCACAACTAATACATTTTTAAGCACCACCTTTCCTTGTCTCGGTCCTAGGTTCTATTTACAATTTACAAGCATTTACAAATGCTTCTTAAAGGCATTTTCTAAATGCTTTTTTTCCAGTCTAAACATGACCACAAAGAGATATTAGCGGATAGGGCCCTTATGTTGTAAGCACTGCATTTGGGATTTTGTGGCTACAGCAGACCCCTGCCTACACTAGGATGTTTTTCCTAGCATTTCTCATCTTTGCTACAAACAGTTCAAATCCACGTGCTCTCGACTAATGTATACAAGAGGCTAACAGCTGCCAGCATTTTAAGCAGTTGGCCCCAATCCCTGACCCTGCTCCAAGCCCTGTTAGGCAAAACAACATGGTGTTTAAAATGCTTGTAAGCATTTGTGATTGTCTACACTAACACTCCCAACACTGCTACTACCAGAGGAAACCACAGTGGGAAATTTGAGAGAGAAAAAAAAAATTAGTTCACTCACAGCTGCCATCACAAGGTTTCACGTAATAAGCTTTTCTTTCATATCTTCTAAACCAGTGGTTTCCAACCCTTTTTTCCATTTGCAGAGCCTTAAAGTTTCAAATGGAGGTGCGGACCCCTTTGGAAATCTTAAACATAGTGTGTGGACCCGTGAGGCTATGACAAT
The DNA here is from genome assembly GCA_007922305.1 of Dermatemys mawii. Taxonomy (NCBI): domain Eukaryota; kingdom Metazoa; phylum Chordata; order Testudines; family Dermatemydidae; genus Dermatemys; species Dermatemys mawii. The sequence continues at coordinate 27,742,568 of ML677377.1, forward strand.
TTACTCCAGCTGAGGATCTGTCCCAATGCTTCTAACTAAGGGAAAGCTGCTACCAAAGGCCACCAACTTTCCCCAAAATTTGGAGCAGTGCAAATTAGTGGTTCCTGAGAAGCTCTGCTCACCTACAGCCAGTATCTGGATCATACTGGGTTTCCACAGCCAGCACAGTGCCATATAATGCAAAACTGACAGCAGTACTAATTGCATCTCATCTCCATGCCCCTCCCAGCCATCACCTGTTCCCTGATAGTTTTGGAAAGGGTCATTAGTGCTCTTTAACAAGGCCATGGAAAGAACTAAAGATTGGAGAGCACAAGAAGAAACAGGGAAATGGAGAGGTGGAAAGGAAAAGAAAGTTTTGGTAACTGGATTTAAAAGTGACCTACAAAGTGTGAGGAGTTGGTTTATGTCCTTGTTTGTTTCTTTAGGGCATATAGAAGACTGAACTGTGGTTGTTTAAGCATTTGATGTTGTTTTTTAACCTGCTTGTTTTACCACTTTCAGTATATTAGAAATGTCCAGTTTGGTTTCCCCTGGCTTTACTGGAGAACTTCTTGTTGATCTCAGGTGAGCACTCACACTTAAATTGAAAGTGCTGTGTATTCATTAGGTATTGTGGCAGGGGGGGTCTTAACAGAACTTGGAGCTTTAACAGGACATTGACCACTTGACTGGGAAACTGTAGACCTGGGTCCTATTCCCTACTCTGCCAGGAATAAATCAAAATCTCTCTGAGTTAACCTGTTCAGTCTCTTAATTCTTATAATGGCATAGTTGCATCAGCTCTCTAGTCACCATACATTCTTGCAGGGTAGAGAAGGCTGTATTTTTTCAGTAAAAAATCCAAAACTTTTTTTATTTAAATATAAAATTAAATGTATACATTTTTTTAAAAAATCAAAGCATCATAAATTCTAAAGAAGCAAGGTAGTGCCCAAGCATTTCAATAGATCATCTCAGAGGCTTTTCAGATTAGAAATATTAGGTCTGGTCTATCTTCTTTTGCTGTAAGACTGTGGACTACCTGGGAGTTATCTAGATTGTGGCACTGCAATGGAGCAAAACTCCTGGATAATAGTGAGCAGCAAGGGATAGTTAAACTGCTTAATGGGGTTTCATGGGAGTTTGCTAATATATATTTTACACAGATTTCTGACAAACCTTTGAGAGAAAAAGCTCTTTGTGGAAGATTTAAACACCCTTTGACCAAGAGCTGAGAAAGTTTCCACCAGTCACCTACACCTGTAACAAGACAAGTGGGAAGACAGAACTCTATATTCCTAAGCTAAAAAGGAAATAAAATGCACCCTACACACCTTTTTCCTTAAAACTTTCTGGCTTCCTTTATAGGTCAAAAATAAAAAAAGGATGCAAATAATTTTTCTCTCTCTTTTGCAAGGCACTCAGTCTTTCATGAATCATCCTCAAGAAATATACAGTAGGCAGGCAAAAGCAATCAAATCTCTTTCCTTTTGTCAATTGCCTTTCATCACAAAGGATCCCAAAGTACTTTACAATATTTCAGCCTTTTTCATTTTTGTTAATTTTCTAAATTAACAGGAAGTATTACATTTTACAAGTAAAAAGTACTTATTTATAACGCACTCTTAAAACTTGAAAGCTGAATCAAATTTGATTAAAAATAGAAATGGGCTGACTAGGATCTAATTTCAGCTTACACGAACAATGTATTTGGCTTCCCCCTCTCCCCTACTGAACTGTTTGTGGTCTTTTGGTGGAGAGAACCCTGTATATTATACATCATGTACCTTCTTATACAGGATTTTGGAAATTCTTCAGACAGTGCAGGTTTGTACAGCACCATCATGACAGTGCTTCCAAATCTATAAAAGAGCCACACCAGACTTCAGAAGTGAATACTGAGCCTAAAATATGGTCAGAAAACCTTTACACCTAAGAATGAGATGCTAGTTCAAAGCAATGGCACTGCACACTGTTTAATATCCTAAAAACGTCAATGCCTGTTAAAATTTCCCAGTTCCATCACAAGGCTTAATTACTATTGTATTGGCTACTCGTGTTAGATCTGGTAACCACGTGAAATCACCCATGTCAGGGGACAGTTACAGGAGGGCAGTCCGCACAGTGTGGTTTAAACAATTGTACCTTGCCGTGCAGATGGGGATTTGTTTTAATCGCTCCCCCATATACTGTGCTGTAGCCTCTAAAGAGCTAAACCTTGCTGTAGGACTGGGATTCTTGATCTCCTAAGTTTTTATCCTATCCCAAACAATGCTCTCTGTGGCCTTGGCCAAGTCACTTTCCCTCTCTGCCTTAGCATCCCATCTAATAAGCCTTATTCAGCTACCTTACAGGGCTGGTGAGGCTATGCCATTCGCCTCAGGAATTAGAGAGGGACAATAGGGTGGAAACAAAATGGGAGAGAAGAACAGTTAGTAGCTGGGAGACGCAGCAAGCACCAGAAAGTTGCAAAATGCGCCCTCCCCCCCCCCCCGTCCTGCCCCACCCCCAGTTGCAGCTACTTGGATCTGTCAAATGTAAATAGCCAGCCACTGAAAGGCATGCTGGGAAAAGAAGTTCTTATAGGAGGACAACACTGTCAAACAGAGTTAGCAAGACCAGGAAGCTTGCTTCAAGGTTAGCACAAGTGTACTACATATATTATCAGGAATGGATGTTTGCAAAGCATTTTGAATCTACTGCTTAATCTTCACACATAAGTACACAAAATGCCAAATTACAAACTAACTCTGCAAAAACAGAGAGAAGGGTACTTCATAGACCCTAAAAACTTCAGATGAGGATGTTCATGACTTGGTGCCCTTTGCACTGCACGTTGGAATACATTCAAGGAATAACTGTATTGGAACCACGTCCCTAGAACAGTTTATTTTACAGTACAGTTACAATTTACAGTTTAGTGTGTTGCTCTAATAAAAAAACAAATATGTGACTTGCTAATTCCAATTCCCCGTTCAATTACTTCCTCAGGGAGACGGGTTTGGCCTTTGTCACTATGTCTACACTGGAGCCTACCCAGGTATGCACTTGAGTGCCTAGCTCCTCCTGCTCCCAAGGACATACTTCCGTTTTTAGCATACTAGCTCAATCAGAACTAGTGTGGGACGTCTCCACAAGTTGGAATTTCTACCTTCCAGCTCCAGTGCAGACATACCCTCTGACTAACTTAAAGGATCAGAAAGTAATTAAAAGGAGCTTGACAGAAGTGGAACACCAGCAGATCAACTCCATCATGATCGAGATTAACAGACAAGACAGGCTGACCTACCATGCCCCAGGATCCCTAGGGTGTTCCTCCTATAGCCAAAAGAAAAAAATCTTCCTATGGTAAGAGACACAACTTGCCACTAGGAAGTACTTAATCCAAACTAGTGCCTATTTCTAATTTTAGATTTTGTTTTAAAAAGAGTACCAAGAAATTTACTGTTTAAATGTAGCAGTTACAGAAAATACCACATTTTAAATATGCTGACATCTATAATAGGATTCCCCAAGCAGAGTCCCACTTTACCATGGAGTTGCATTAGGATCTACATTATTGAATCAATTAAGAGCAAAATGTATTTGGGCTACAATTGTTAAGTACTTGTATTTTAGGCAATTAATAAAAGTAGCAGCTCCATAGATGCATTGATACAAAAACAGAGAGAGAGACTTTCTTTTCCTGATACAGCTTTTTGTGAAGACTGGCACTTCAAAGAATCACATGGTCTAAGCAGTAGGCTATAACACTACCATTTTTAATACATTTTTTTTAAAAAATTCATGCAAAAATAGTCATTAAGTTTTCATCAAAAAGCTTAAGTCTTTCTGTATTCACGTACATTGGGACATCATCTTAACATGCCTCATTGGGTCTTTATAATCCAGCTCTGGGTCTGATTTTCAGAAGGTGCAGAGTACATGCTGTTCCACTACCACGTTTGATGATACTGGGATACTCAAGATCTTGAAAAATTAGGGCTATATTTGCAAGATTCTTCCACATATGTGGGGCTTGTTTGGTTAGTTCATAGTACAACCTTGCCATTTATATGTGGTTTTTGAAGGAGAATGTATACTTTGCTAACATGCTAGATCCAAGTCCTAAAGACAGTGGTCCTAAAATCTAAATAGTAACAAAACAAAACAAAGGTTCTTGGACCATCACTAAATAATAGCACAGGACACGAACATGCCCTTTGTCAAGGAACTCCTCTATACTTTTTGCCTAAAGCATTCAAGTTCCAGTGATCACGCCACCCCGGCCCCAATCTGAACTCTTGTCTGTAACCTTTCTCCATCTGTGCCTTTAGATTCCAGGTCCTCTGAGGAAGGGACCTGGTATGTCTGCCAATAATCTTCCCCTGCATACTACCAGATAAACTATTTCCCTCTCTTGTTAAACACTGTGCTCTTAAGTCTGCCCCTCTACAGTGGAGTGGTATGGATGAAACTGAAGGTCAGAATTTAATTCCATTTGATTTAGAAAGTTATTTTCCCCCTCTCCTAAGGTGCATTTGACCTTGATTTAAGGCTCTAACCACAGGGCAGATTAGAGGGACACCAACTTGAAAGTCACAATTTTCTGTCTATTTTACAGTTACTATTATCTACTTCTAACACTCAAGCACTATAACAGAGAAGTTAATGGAAAAATGTCCCATCTCTCTCCCCTCACCTTGTTCAGTCTGGTTTTGAAGTCAATTTAAACAGCTTTAAGTTTGAATGAAAAGCCATCCTGGTAACCAGGAAAGCAAAAGCACCTGTTTTACTTTAAAAAAAGCAAAGCATTTCAAAAGGTTTAGAACACACTCTTTAAAAGTATGCTCCGCCAGCCCTTAGAGCTTCCGGAAGTTATTCACTTTCAAAAAATTCAAGGTGATAGCACCAACTGTAACAAAAGCCAAGGGGGAAAAACGTGTTTATTCATCCTATGCTCTTTATTAGTACAGACATCAAAGATGAGAAGTATCATTACTACTGTCAAAAGAGACCTGAAGTATAGAAGTCTACTCAGTTGCAAGACCCTTATAAAAAGCAGTTGAGTTTTGTATCATCCCAAAGCATGATATATCCTAGGACTTTGCAGGATGGTATAATAATTTGGAATAGTTAGTAATCCATACTGCAAGATTGTAACCAACTGTGGCAACATAGAAGATGGAGTGTAGCTGAAACCATGTCTTAACTGTGCACTTTTGTAAAAATAGCTGACTGCTAATTCAGTTGTTCAGATGACTGAGTGGTTTGATTTACATTGAATTAATATGCAATGACTTCCACCTGGAGTTACTGATACATTTCTGCACTTTAGTATACCAGCTGAACAGCAAAGGTAGTATTACAGCTCCTGAAGGGTACCCACCAGCCCAATGTACATGTACTGTCAGTCATGCATTTCCATTAGGAAATGCAATTTCCTTCCATCAGAAGGATCTTGGTATAGGAAAGGGGGTAGGGAAAGTGTACCTACTTTTCTGATGATGCACCCGTTTGAACTTCTAGTTCTAACTTGCTTCCATGAGACAGAAACCAGTTTAAATATCTCTTCCTCTGCATTAGATGCAAGCACTAATTGTTTGTCTACTTTGGAAATGCTGGTGGCATAGGTGCAGTGCTTTAGCATCGATGTTACCTCTGCCACTGGGAGGGTCTCCCAGCACAGCAGGCAATTCTACTCACCAAGAACTCATAGCCAACTCAATAATAGAATTCCTCCATCAGCCTAGCACTGCCTCCAGCAGGGGTCAGGTTGAACTAACTACATTACTCAGGGGGCATGGATTTTTCCCCCCATACCTTTGGGCAAAGTTGTTGTTTCAACCTGTTTAGCATAGACCAGGTCTTAGTCACAATTCATCACTACAAGAAAGTGTAAGTGACCCAATTGCAACTGAGGCTATTTAAAAGTGGTAAATGTTTTCAGACACGACCACTTGCAGTGTTCTATAAAGCATTTACTAGACTATTTCAATTAACACAGCATTTTATTGGTCAGCCTGAGTGATATTTTATTCACAGCACAAGCATTATACATTGACTGTAAACCTGCAATTTGGTTTGCTTCAGCAATGCAAATAGTAAACTGTACCCAGCTCTGGGCTACAACTCATTGTACTCTTGTAAACTTGCCACCTATGGCAATTTATAAATTTCATCACACTTAACACAAAATTCCACCTGTATCTCCATAGTCAAGAGGTACACTCTGCTCTCCTTTGTAGACAGAGCAAAGGAGGAATACAGATAATTTTACGCTAGTTTTATTCTTTAAAAAAAAAAAATCATGCTCAAAGTCAGATTAGTACTAGAAGCTAAATTAAGTTGTTGGTTTTCTCTCTTATAAAAGAGACATCGAGATAGCCTCAGTGCAGAATGATTCAGAGAGTCGTGTCAGTGGACACAATGTGTCCAACTGTTCACTGAGGGGTAATTAGAGAACCTCAACCCACCTCCCTGGATCCAATTCACATGTTCTAGTTAAAGAACGGCAAGTGTATTGGATGCCTGTGCCACCACTTCTAGTTCATCAGAGAAGTTAGGCGATTGTCTAATATTTCTCCTGCCAGTGAGCAGAATACTAGAAAAAACCACAAGTGTGAAACAGTTTAACACAGGACAAAAAAGGCACATTTTAATATGTACAGCAATGCATTTGGGCTATAAATGTACCCAACACAACTGGAGAAAAAAAATCCAATGTAACGTATGCTTTTATAATTGTTCAATGGAATCAGCCTCATTCCTAGCCACCTACCTTTCTGCATCTCTGAATGTTGCTATATACACACACACAATTAGTCATGAATGTTCATTTAGGCTCCCATGTTCAAGTAATAAAATTCAAACTTGCATAGCATCTTATGCCACTCAGCCATAAACAGGTAAGATTGCATATTAGCTTGAGTAGCCTTCTCTTTCAATTCAGCCAGTTTTAGCTAGCCACCATTTTTATCCTTGAGACAGAATGTTTCCTAAGTTACCCACCCTGAGGGATGCCACAAACTTCAAAATGAACTTTTTGCTGTTAAGGTACTTTTCAACCAGAAATTTAGAATGTTGTCAAGAACAGTTTTAAAAACGTAATACTGTTTATTTTGCTTCAAAAAACATCTCAGCATTCTAAACATACAAAAAAACCCAACATAACGTTGCAAATTTGTTTAAGTACAGAGTGTTTTTGAACTTCAATTGCTGCACTTGCTCTTCACTCCGTTGACAATGAAGAGAGGTCTACAGTTTCAGTTTAAAAAACTACCGCACTTAACTAAAAAAACCATACACTTCTCATGCCAGTTGAACCCCTTCCACAACTAAGAATGGCAGCAGAATGCTAATTTCACTATATACAGAAAGACAACTTTAAGCTAAATGGACGCCCACTGTAGTGTAAATAGATCTACTCTCACAGTGCATGCTTTGGGCCATGGCACCCTATGGAAGGTACAGCCTTCCAAAGTAATCACCCCTCCCTCAAGGCATCACAACTCTAAGCATGTACCACAAGAATTTGTCTAGTTTTTACAAACTATAGATATGTACAGTTTATAACCCAGGATTTTCTAGCCAATAACCATATAGTAACACCACCTTACAAATTAAAAAAAAATGCTTGAAACATTTTTAAATGCTTTGTTACACCAACAGCAAAGTGCACAGAGTGAGGAGAACACTAGAGCGCCTTTTCATTTTAAAAATGTTTGGAAATATGTACAACTTTGATACAGTTTCAGGGTGCTCACTACACCCATGGCCACTTCATGTAAACCAGTTACAATTTCTAGAGCACTTTTAGAAACTACAAGGTGATCAGAATCCGAATTTTGTAATTAAGCCTAATGAGGGCAACAGCACCATCTCAAATAAGAGGTGCTTCATTTATGGTGTTTCCCCTACTCTATGGTATTCACAGACAAATATTGTACAGTTTTATTCATCATCCTCATCCTCTTCATCTTCCTCTTCATCATCCTCATCATCTTCATCCTCTTCCTCTACCTTTTTCCGAGCAGCTTTGGCTGCTGCACCCTTTGCACCATCAAACTTTCCTTTAGATTTGTAGTCTGCAACATCCTGCAAAGTCAAGAGGATGTCTTAATTTGCTCTAAGCAATAAATTTACATGTGATCTATGCAATAGTAGGAGCAAGTGTAAGAGATACTAGCTTTCAGCAGCCTTCTCCCCAAGGGAAAGTCTGCTGGAGCTACAAACTATGGGCTTGTGGGTACCAAAGTGTACCTGAGTAGTCTACGCATTAGGTTTGCATCCTGAATTCAGAATTTCTTTTAAGAGAGACAGTCACAAGTTACAGGTGTTCATGTAATTTTATAGTGCTATTAGAAAGTGATTTCTTCCACAAAGCCAAAACTTCACTTTATAAGGGAAGGCGACAGGGACTGCTATTTGCCATGTATCCCAGGGAGCAACAGACTTGCCTGAAGTCTCGCAAAGGATAAATTTAATGGAAGTTTAAGCGTACTATATATGTATCCAGCATACTAGGTTTTGCTGCTAACCAATCTCTAGATGGTACAGAAGCCTTATAAACATGCCCCCTGTGTAATATGGATCTCTTCATTAAATGAAGAGTTTATGCCCACATCAGCTCTGTTACTAAGACACTCAAGCTACAACTTACCTTTTCATATTTCTCCTTCAGTTTAGCTGCCTTATTATTGTAAGGCTGCTTTTCACCATCACTGAGGTTGTTCCACATTTCACCAAGTTTCTTTGCTACATCCCCAATAGATATGCCCGGATTTGTGGATTTAATCTTGGGACGGAATTCCGAACAGAACAGGAAGAAGCCAGACCTTGGAGAAAAGTTTCATATTAAAATGAGCATTTCAGAATCTGAAACGGAAGATTAGAACTAAATAAAACTCCCAGCTCTTTCAACCATCAATCCACCCAAATGATTCACAAGACAGGAGACTATCAGCCAGTGTTGGAGTAAGGGGAAGATATTTTAAACACACACACAAACGACATTTGGGTTTGCTTATTATATAATGCTTTGCAAGCCTGATCCATAAAGTCGTGGAAGAAGTGTTTAAAAGTCGTGGAAGAAGTGTTTAAAAGTCTTGCACATTTTTTCAATTTGCATTATTTGAGGCAGAGTGTTTTAGATGACAATTGTCACTTCCTTCCTCTAATTACTTTAGATTTAGTTGATAGACGATATGAGTTTTGCAACTGCCTAGTTATTTTAGTCACATTATTTAGTGTTCCGCAAGTTGAGGATTTCAGCTGTCAAAGTTTATAAACGGGTACTAATAAACCTATTCCATGTTGTCATGATTGGGTATTCAATTTTCATCTAGCAAAAGCTACAACTGCAACAGCTAACTTTCAATTGAGCTATTCATACGTAACAGCACTGTGAGAAAGTTACTTACGGTGGCCGTTTTGGGGCATTAGGATCCTTCTTCTTCTTGCCACCCTTAGCTGGTCCATAATCCTTCATTTCTCTATCATATCGTACCTTGTCGGCTTTTGCCATTTCATCAAATTTGGACTTCTCTTTGCCTGACATGGTCTGAAAGAAGACACACAGCAGATGAGAACTCAGGTTAGTGAGTTTCCCTTTTCAGTTGGAGGTGTACGCTTATGGTGTCTTCACTGGACTGAGGCCACCTTGGAAGACAAGGGATCACAACAAAGCTCACTGTCACAAGTGGCAGTCTCAGCAAGGGCCAATAACTGAATTGGCCGAAAGCCACCTCCTTCGACAGTTAGGCTAGTAAAATAAACAGGAGGTGGCCTCTTGGTAGAGGTGTACAGGAAAAGAAACAAAGTGTGTATGGTGGAGAGAGAACCTATATTTCCAATGCAATACGAACTTTCCCGATCCCTAGAAATCGGGGGCAAAATGAAAAATGGGATATGGGTTGAAAAGAAAGTCAATCTGTGATTTAAACAAGTGGCATGAGAAGTGACGATTCTAGAAAGACAGCTGTCACGTCAAGAAAGTAATGAATTTAACGTACCTTCCACCTTTCTGAGCACTTCTTGGAAAACTCTGCAAAGTTGACTGGAACCTCCGGGTTCTTCTTCTTATGTTCTTCACGGCATGTCTGCACAAAGAAGGCATAAGCAGACATCTTGCCCTTAGGCTTCTTCGGGTCACCTTTAGCCATCTTGACTCTAAGGAGGAGAAAAACAGTTTATACCTGTGATTTAAGTAAACACTCACGTTGACTATGGACAGAACTAAGTAGTGCTGTCTCAAGAGCTGGGTCACAGATTTTAAGTAGTATGTCATTATAGAGAGATAATGTTTAATAATTTGTCTTATATTTTTTGTAATTTTATTTATAAATATACATAAAATATTTATTTGAGTTGGCTGCCACATTAGCGCTTGAACAGGCTGCATAATGCCAGTCTGAGAGTTACTGCTTCAGGAGAGCTAAAGTTCATATGTAAGTAGCTGTCACTCAACTGGAAAGGTTCCACTGACTTTTCCCCTTGTATAAATGCAATATTTTGGTTACAAAGGTGTGCAAATAAGGGCACAATATCACCTGCCAACCCCTGCAAGATTAGAAGGATTTGCTTTTGCTCCACCAAGTGATGTGGTTTAGAGGTGTTGTGGTCAGCACAAGGACGTGATTAGCAAGTTCCCAACACTAACTTTCGGGTGGTATTCAAAAAATAAAAAAAAAAAAATTTTTTTTATTTTTCCAGCCTCCTGCAGTAATATTTTCCATTTGCAGCTTCTAAGAGAGTTTGAAATTTTAATTTTTATTGGACTAACATTTTTAATATTTAATTGTGCATCCTAATCCCACACGTATAATAAAAGTGGATTCCCAGAATCATTCCCACCTCCCACCCCCCACCCCCATTCTGTAAGTTGCTACAGACAGACATTTTCATTTCCTCCAAACAAACACCTAAAAAAAAAATTGTGGGGGGCGAGGAAAAAAAATCCCGTTTTGGTCCCATATTAAGAGGCAGCAAATCTGTTTGCAAAGTTTCACATTAAAAGGCAGGGTTGTTTTAGGTTTTTACTCCCCCCCGCTTTGCTTCCCGCCATCTTCCACCCCCCCCCTTGCCAAGGTCACAGCAAAAATAGAGAACCCCCTTTTTGCATATTGCCCAGGGCCAGGGGCATTTGCAGCTGCTAAGAGGGGCCCGGGGCAGGCTGGATGTGCCCAGCTCAGCAGCGCGCTCCTTTGCCTGAGACTCCAGTGGAAGGAGGGGAGAGAGGGGGAAAAAAAACGACAGGTCACCAAGACACCAATAATTCATCTTCCATTTTGTGAAATGCTTCTTCATGAAAGAAAGTGCCCCTGAAATGAGCCCCTGTGCTGGCCTGGGGGGTGGCCGCGGGCGGGGGGGCACAGCCTGGCAGGGCTGGGGCAGAGTGTGGGGCTCTCGCCCGTGCCATAGGAGTATCTATAGCCTTGGTGCTAGGCAGGGATATAGAGAAGTGGTTGCTGTTCTCCTCGCCCATAGCCGGCTCCATTCGCTAAAATGGCTTCTCTAAGGCAGTGAGGCTGCTATGCCTAACAAAGCCGCACACCCCCCTCTGCCCAACTAACGCCTCCCCGCGGGGGCTCCCGGGCCCCCAGCCCCCCCCAAAACCTCCCCTCGCCCTAGAAAAACCTCCGCTCTGTCCTGCCAGGGGGGTCTGGGGGCCGTGGGGGCTGGGGCAAGGGCAGGAGAGGGGAGTTAAGGCGCCACCCCCCCCCGCCTCCCATGTCCCTGCCTAGCGCAATACTCTGTATAACAAAGACTCCCGTGCAGCCATTACAGCCCAGGCTGCGCTCAGCCGCGCCGAGGGGGAAAAGTGCAAAAAGCCCCCAAACCGCCCCCGAGCACCCCGCCGAGCACAAGGGGCGATGGGGGAAAAGGAACCGGGGCGAAAGCGAAAGGTCTGGGCGCTCTGCGGGGCTCCTGAGCGGAGATTTCCCCCGCGTCGAGCCCCCCTCCCGATCGCTGTGCTGCTTACACGTCTTTCTTCCTTAGCCGGAGCTCTCAAGCGCCAGCCATATTAATGCCCACAGCAGAGGGAAAGCGGCGCGAGGAAGAGGCGGCTCGGGGCTTCGGCCAGGGCACCGGGGCACGAAACCCACCTCCCCGGGCAGGGGAAGAGGAGCGGGAAGGGAAGCGAAGGGATCGGGGGCGCTGGGGGAGCGGGGTCGCGAGTAAAAAACTGCTTGGCCGGGGCACACGGGCGCAGCGCGCAGGGTTTAGCCCTGTCAGATGCTAAAGCGACAGCCATGTTAATGCAGAGCAGACAGCGGGCACAGCACTGCGCACGGCCGGCAACTTCCACCGCCGCCAGCCCCGCCGAGCCCGCCCGGGACGCGCCGCGCATTTCCCCCCCCGCGTCACTTTAGGGAGGCGAGGAAGGGAAATCCCTGCCCGGGCAGGGCAGGGGGAGCCCGGGGTTAGCCCCGGGGCAACCCCCGCACCAGCCCCACCGCTCCGGGGCACCGCTCGGCGCGCCGAGCGGGATCCTCGGCGGAGCAGGGGCACCGCGGCGGGAGTGGGGATCCAGGAGAGAAGACGGGATCTGGGGCGGGGGGGGGGAGGCGGGAGTGCGGCGCCCCGCTCCCCGCTCCCTCCCCAGCGCAGCCGGAGCGGCACCGGGCGCCGGACCCAGCAGCGTCTCTCGCCGTGGGAACTCGGCGCGGAGACACGGGGGAAGGGGGAAAAGTTTTTTAAGGCAGCAGGGGAGGGGGGGAGCCCGCGGAGAGGGAAGGGGGAGAGAAAAGGCAGCGGGGGAGGAAGGGAAAAGGGGGATCGGGCGCGGGGGGGAGGGGCGAGGGCAGCCGCCCCCCGAAAAGTTGCCCGGCGGAGCCGCGGCGGAGCCGAACGTACCTGTATTGTTCGCTAGTCTGGGCAGTAGCTGGAGCGCAGGGCACGACGCTGGGCTCCGCGCTGCTCGCCTCAGCCTCGCGTTGGCTGCCTCCGAGAGCGGCCTGATTGGCTGCCGGGCTCCGCCGTTTAAAACAACCTCCTCGCCCCGCCATTGGGAGAGCGGCTCATGAATATGGATCGCGGCCGGGCACCGATTGGCCGGCGCCGGCCCGGGTCATTCATTCAAAAGAACACCCGCCGGGGGAAGAGGAGCCGGGCGCGGGGCGGCCGGGGAGAAGTTGGCAGCGTGAGGGCGGGTGGGTTGGAGCGGCCGGGCGCGCCCGGACCCCCGCGTCTGCATCGGCCACTGCAGCCCCACGGGCTCCGCTCCACTCTCCCGTGCGCCCAGCGCCGCTCCGCTTAGCCGGCATCCGTCCGGGGCTGCTCCCACGCTCCGGGCAGCCCTGCTACCCGCTGCCAGCGGAGCAGGGGTCAGGCTCCGGCCGCAGGATCGGGGCAGCGCCAAGCAGCGGGGAAAAGAGCCGGAGCTGGCGGGCCGGGGACGGGGGGTTATTCCGAGCCGCAGTTAACGGAAGGGAAACCCAGCGTGGTGCCAAGCAGCCGACACGCGCGTTGCGTGCTAAGGATCGTGTCCCGCCAGCTGCGCTTTCCAGGCGTTCGCTTCCCGGACGACAAACCGGCTCCGCTCCCTGCACAGCGTGTGAGACGGCTCCGTTCTGGGGGAATCGACCTGGAGCGGATCAAAAGTGAGCTCTGGAGAGACAGATCGCAGAGGCACAGCTCCATGCTAAAGGACAAGGGGTTTTTAGCTGCAGTGAGATCTTTACCCGCCCCTGGGATGAGTGAAATCCAGCAGCTGGGAGGAGCTCGGTCATTATTTGGACACTGTGTACATTTTATACGCGGAGCCTACATTTGAAAGCGAAATTGGACGTGAGAGAACAGCAACAGGTGGGGACAGAGCCTACATTTAGGAAGAAATGAAGAAGAATTCAAAGGAGGAGAAGAGAGAAATGGAGAAGAGGAAATAGGGACCAAAGGTAGGAGCGGACAGAAATAAAATAATAGGATGTGGGGAGAAGAGAGAGCAAAAAAGGCATTTCATGGGACCGGAGGGAAACAGCTGGCCTATAATAGCCATTTATTGGAAATTCCTGCCCTAAACCAGTAAAGGCCTGATTCTGATCTCAATGAGTATTTGCAGAATAACGAGTTACTACCCCCTGTAAACAGTAACAGAACAGGGGGGTCTGGAATAAACTCTGCTGGCATTCATTATAAATAATAGAGAAAGGAACTAAACAGGAAAAAAATGAGTTTCTTTTAAGTTATTCATATTACTTAAACAACAAACAAAAAATCCAAAAAAACTAGAACTAGACTTGCTTCCACAGTTTGTTCTGTATAAAAGCTAAATCCCAGAATATTTTATTATTAGAGCATGTTGTATTGTATGAAACAGGTAGACAGCAACTTCCAGCTGAACAGTTTTAACACAGCTCTGTGACTCAGATAGGAAAAGTACCTCCCTTTTGGCTCACTTAAAAAGAGAGTTCTCCTACAGAGCATCTGCCAAATGGTTAAACTGGGTACTAGTGGCCTCTACCGCAAGTTGGTTGGGTGAGAAAACTGATCTGTTATTTTAAGGCTGGAGTGGTATGACTCAGAAACCACTACATACATAAAACCACTCTGAGCGTTTTGTGAGTGACAAAATAAAAATAATTGACAGTCTTTGGGAATGGCCCTGTTTCCCCACTCTTTCCCCAACATCCCCTTTTAAATAGAACCTCAGAGTTATGAACACCAGAGTTAGGAACTGATTGATTGGTCAACCACAGAAACCTCATTTAGAACTGAAAGTATGCAATTAGGCAGAAACACAGACCCCCCCCAAAAAAGCAAATACAGTACAGTATTGTGTTAAAGGTAAACTACTAAAAAAAATTTTTTTTAAAAAAAATAAGATAAGGAAACTTCCTGTGTTTCATTTATATTAAGATAGTTAAAAGCAGCATTTTTCTTCTGCATAGTATAGTTTCAATTCTATCAATGTTCAGCTGCAAATTTTTGAAAGAACCACCATAACGTTTTGTTCAATTACGAACATTTCAGAGTTACGAACAACCTCTGTTCTTGAGGTGGTCGTAACTCTGAGGTTCTACTGTAGTTTAACTGGTGTTATAAGCAAGGACAATAGAAATCAGAGAATTTTAGCAAAATCTACACAGAATTTCTCCCCAAACCTGCTAAATTCCATTAAAAATTTTGGCCAAAATGCTGTTTTGATTTCTCATTCAATTTTTGGCTTTAATTGGCCCTTGCCCTATTTCTAGGTTTTAAAACCAAACAGCATAAGTCAAGGGAAAGGGATCCATTCATGCATTTTAATGAGGCTACTCAAGTGACCATATTTTGGAGGAGGTCCATATTTGGGGGAGGGGAGGGCACGCAGCCCTGGCCCCGCAGCGGTGCCCGGCTCTGGGGGAGGGGCCAGGGGCAGCCTCCACAGGCAGGATGGGATGGTCTCGCAGGCCTGATGTGGCCCACGGGCCGTAGTTTGCCCACCACTGGGCTAACAGGAATCTCGGAACTGCCAGGTCCCAGACTTTGCTAGATCATACAACACCGGGATTTGGGATGCTCAACTCATTTAGGCACATAATTGCAGATGCCAGCAAGTGGTTCACAGTAAAGTATAAATAGCCGTGAAGTAAGGAGAGGGGCCTACGATTATACGGAAAATACGACAAACCCAGGACTTTTCTAATCAACAGAGGCATCTGCTTGCCTTAGGAAGGGATGAGGAAATTCTGAGCGGTGAAAAACCCAACTACCCGATAAAACAGTAGTAGAGACATGACTCTACTAAGAGTATTGACGACAACAACAGTTGGCATTTAGGGTCTGTCTTCACTGCACAAATAACCAGGGTGACTTGTACCTGGGTGCCATCACCTGGGGTAGGCTAACCCAGGTAAGGCTGTTCTGTACTCTCACTATTTCTGCATTCAACTATGTAGTCTCTGGGTGCATATGATGTCCCGTGGTTCTTGTGGTGAAACACTATACGGTTCTTTCCCAGCCAGTTATGTCAACTTCAGGAGACTCAGAGGGAATTGTGGGAAGGCCCTAGAGAGCTATCAATCTTCAGTTATTTAGCCTGCATCCTTATGGCAAACTGAGCAGATGCCAGCTCAAGTGAAAGTGTAGGTTTGGCTCCATCCCATTCCTGCCTTGGTTAGGAAAGCTAGCCCAAGGTTAAAGCACTTACAAACTCGATTAAAGGGATTTTCTATGGTGGTAAGGGGGATTTGGGCTAACACTCACTCTAACTGTCCAGTGAAAACATATTTAAGAGTAGGAGGTTCAAACACTCGGTTTTGTGTAACTGTGGAGCAGAATTAGGCCAAAGCTGGGCACCTTTGAAACTCCTATCCTGAACTGTTAACTTTTTGATTCCTTCCCAGCGCAGAGTGATGCAGAAGTACTTGGAAACAGCCTTTAACAGCAGCAGCAAATGAGATATTCATTGACCCTATTCATTTCAATAGCACATTAACTCAAAAGTTCAGTTAGGACAGTTTAGGGTGGGATTTTTCAAAAGCACTTAGCTCTGGCCTAACTGGGCTCCTGTGGAAGTCAATGGATTCCTGAATTAACTTGCTAGTGAGATGAATTGAAACAAATTAACACATCTCTTGCTGCTGCTGTTTCAGGCTGATTATAGGTAACCCAGTATCACTTCACACTTTGAAGGCTTTCTTTGCAACATCAATGTCTTAACACTTGTTTTTTAAATTGAAAGCTCAAATTCTGTAGAAAACAGAATTCCAAAGATCCATTACATGTCTTAATTTCTTGTAATATGTGGAAATTCTACAAACATTGATTTGGTGTCTGTGGTTTTAAGGCTGAATTCCAACCCAAGTAAGTAGTATCTCAGCCAGTGAGACTATTTCCACTTTAACATAAAAAACAAGAGTTCTTAAAAACATGCTGAAAACAGAAAATGCAATTTGCAATGGTATTTAAAGAGCATGCCTGCCCCTGCAAGTTCTGAGAGCCAGAGGTTACTATGATCCTAATTTAACTCTATGGAAACACTTAATATTGCACTAACCAAATATTAGTCCAATTAGCAGTAACTGCAGGTCCCAATATATAAACACCTCTGCATTACCCCCATTTGCACTCAGAAGTAATTATCATCAAATGTATTTAACAGGGTGTGTGTGGAAAGGAATGAATATATTTTTTAAATAAATACTTAATCAACAATAGGGTGACCAGTCAGCAAGTGTGAAAAATCGGGACAGGGCTTAGGGGGTAATAGAAGCCTATATAAAACCCCAAAATCAGGACTGTCCCTATATCTGGACATCAGGTCACCCTAAATAACAGGCAGATTAGGCAGAAGTTCAAACCCTTCCTCCAGCATAAATGCAGAGGTGTTGGGAGGGATAACAAAAGTGGACACTTATCTTTATATATAGGTATAGGTTGATTTCACCATCTGTTTCTCTGCCCCTTTCTCCCTAGTTACGTTTGATTTTTCTTTTGCTCTTTATTTAGCGCAGTTTCACACCCCCAGCATTGTTCTTTATCCATATACATTGTCCTGCTCCTGTTCTCCCCTCCCTCTTGGTTCCCCATCTCCCTCTTCCGAAAGCAGGTCCTTCTGCTGTGATTCTTTCAGATTTCTTATGTCCCGCTATCCAGTTCCACTTACCACTTCCAGCACTCACTGGAAGTTTCTGGTTCCAACACTCTATCCGTTCCTTTTATGGGACATTATCTAAAACATTCTGGACCAAAATCCTAGGCTGGTGGAAATGGATGAAACTTCATCGAAGTCAGTAGAGCTGTGCCCACTGACACTACCAGAGAAGGTGTGTCTCAGTTTGTTGTAGGACCAAAAATAGAGAAGAACCATGTAACACAAATTAAATAAGCTAAAAATCCACACCATTTTTTACTGCTTTAAATAATATGTAGACCCTTAAAAAAAAAAGAGGATATGACCAGCAGAAATAACCTTTGAAATTTCCCGTATTTATACTATGCTAGGATACAGTCCTAATGCAACTGTAAAAGAGAACTAAAATATCAAGGTTTCCATGCACTTTAATTAGTATGGTAATCCAGACCATATTCAATCCTAATAATAGTCCTTATGATCCAGCTACTACATCACATCAAGGTTCAGAGTTTCCCATATTGCACGGAAATACATTGGTATCATCTGTCTGTACCCTAGTACATTACTTCTCTGTAAATTGTCTCAGTGGCTCCTGTGTACTCTGTGGCATAACCCGGGTGTATATCTTTTGCACCACAGGAATGTACTATAATGAACAAAACCAGCAACTGACAATGGGGCCATCTCAAAAGGTTTGTACAGATTAGCACCCAGAAATTCAGGTGTTTATAGGAAGGTTATCCAGACATTTAAACTAACAGCTTAATGTTCTTATTAGAAGCAGACTCAGAGAACAGATCCAAACCTAATGCAACTCCACTAGACAGCCGATATAACTACACCTATACACTAGTCCAGCCCCTAGGAGCAAACTGAAAATAATCCCTAAATTTACTGTAAATTGTAGTTTACGAGTAATCCACAAAGCAGTAGTTCTCATCACATCAGGGCCTGCCTAACCAGTAATTGATCACGATGGGAGTTGTGCAGACTGAGCTAAAGGTCACCTATCACAGATCAATGTCATTCACCTAGAAGTAAATTCCCCAATGAAAATAAATGATAAAAGGACTTTTGCAATTTAAAAAAGATGCGGATAAGATCAGGTTTTTACAGGTTATTGTATGAAACAATCCATACTATAAATACAACTGTGTTGAAGACTCCATGACAATACAGTTGACAACTCATTTGGTTACAAGACCACTGTAGTTTGTAGTGTAGACAGAACTAAGGTCTGGGCCATCAAGTCTCTCCCTGTCAAGTTAAAAACATTACATATGGCAACAAATAGCCAATCATCAAAGCATCCATGAATACTTCCTCCAAACATGTAGCATATACTAATGATCTGCAGAATTAAGTTATCAGCCTTAAAGTATAGAGAGGGAGAAGCCAATCAGTAGGATAAATTACAGGAGATTTCAAAGTTAGTGGAATGCCTGGACAAACAGATAATTGGGTTCTAAAAGCTGGCTCCCGCACCCAGTGATGTCAGTGGAACTTTTGCATTGATTTCATTGGTTGATCCATCAATACCCTTAAAGGTAACCAGGTTTAGACACGTTTGAGAGAATTCCAGGAGAGGCTCTGGCTACTAAGAATGGCCAGTCTCCACTGGTTTTCAGCCAAAGTGTTTGGTAGGATTATATAAATCATTAGTCTATTAGCATAGTTATAAGTGGTTCTTAAACACACTTTCTGCTGGTTTTGCTCCCACAGTTTACCATGGTTTACAGATGACTTGTGCTGGATGAAGCATACAGGGAAATGGTGGGAATGCTGGTGCCAGAAGTCTTGAGGTGGATCTGATTAGCTGGCCCCTCGCTCCAGGGACTGACCTCCGCGCCAGGCTCCATTGCCTCCATGGGGGCCCACAAATATGTTTGGCACTGGGCCTACCAAAGATTAATCGAGCCCTGCAGATTAGAGTCTGATGTGTAATCCAGAGGGAACAAGCAGAGCTGGGATCAGGCTAAGGTCCTGGTCAACAGCCAGAATTCTATTCCTTTTCTTTAAAGGGTGTCACACATTCACCACAGGTTACAATTCTTCAGAATTTGCATAAAATTGGTGGTAGTTTTCCAAGTCTCATGTAAGTTCCATGAGAGGCCTGTGTATAGGAACAGCACCTGACGAGGAATGAGTGCTGCATCCAGCTCTACCAGCAGATAACTGGGACAAAATAAATCAACAGGATGGACAAGAAGAGGTTGGGTCAAATGCAGGGCTGGGGTCTAAATGTATAGAGATGTATTTTCATTATTTTTCACACAAACAACATTATATACAACTGCATACAATGATGATGTATTTAACTGTCAAACACTGACAAATACTTTTGATGTATTTAAAAAAAATAGAGGATGGGGTATGTAGTATGCTAAAAGACCAAATTTCTAAGAGGAGGGCTCACAAGCCAGCAACCCAAAATCTTTAGCCAGGTTTTTTGAATATTAACCTGACCAATCCTGAATAAGCAAAAAGTTTTGTACTATGTAGTATGTTAACATTTTATTGGAACTTTGCCTTAAAAAAAAAAAAAAATGGTAAAAAACCCTTAGAAATGGATGAACATCCTAAAAGATCTTGCAAACTTCCCAGCCTACTTTCTAGGCTTTCAAGCTTGAAGGCAGTTTTCCTCCATACCCATGACTGTTGTCTGTGGGCCCAAATCCATACTCTCTCAAAGCTCCCACTGAAATCAATACAGGTTTTCCTTGATTAAAGAATTACATATTGCAATGGAAGGTAAGTAATGAAGTAACCCAAAATTGCTTATAGTTTGTGTCTTCACCTAAAAGTTGTTGCTTATTCATCAACCAACAAAACACGAAGAGAGAAAACAAAGAAAGATAAAGAAAAGATAAACATCAGAAAGCCAACCAAATTTTGGCTTACCCAGCCCTTCCTGTACCCCCACCAAGCACGGGTCATTGACAGCTATTAGGCTTTCTTTTAAAAAAAAAAAAAAATCCATAAAATTCCCATATATAGTGGGGAAACTCTGGCATGTTTGATATGGAATTGACAATTATTTGGTCTCACTGTAAACATAGCAGACTTGGTCTCTAGCTCATCTCTTTCATTCTTTTTCTGCCTATCAGCTCTTTTGTTTTCCATTGGGTTACATATACAACAGTCCCTGGTTGTCATATGCTGGACTTTATTATTATACCCTGGAATTTATTCCCAGCTACAAAATCAGCAGGCAAAGGGAGAGACCCAAAACTACCCATTTGGAGGAACTCTCACAGTGGAACATCAACAGCTTTCCTTTTGGATGCAACTTTGTTGCCAAAAAACAAAGGTGTTCTTTTACAGCGAGATAAGCAATGCACATTAGCGATCTCCTTGTAAAATCCTAGTGAAGACAAGGGCCTGTAGTTTTTACCATCATGTGGCTAGGCAAGGGCAAGGTGAACTTCTTCATTCAGCTCCATGGGTGATAACTTTGAAGCTCAATGTTATATAATAGGACAGCAGATTGAGAGCCAGGTTAGGGTCACTCTGGATGCTACAGTGTATGATTCAGTGCAATTATTGCTCTGAATCCAGTTAGCTCCCATCAACATATTAAGAGGAAACTAGAGCGCTAGGACAGAAGAGATCCTACTGATGCAGCCTGTACAGAACAGACTACACTGCACTGTAGAGAACAGACTATACTACAGTTTTTTCAGTAAAACTTTTGTTGGTCAAGATGTGAAAACACACTTCCCTGACTGACAAAAGTTTAGTGACAAAAAGCATTGCTGTGGACAGTGCTTTGTCATCAGGGGATGCTCTCCCACCACCAAAGCTACCGCCACTCGTTGGGGGTGGTTTTATTTTGCGGCCAGGAGAACTCTCTCCTGCCAGCAAGGAGCAGCTCAATGGAAGACCTTTACAGCAGCACAGCTCTGCCTCTGTAAGGTACACAATGTAGACAGCCTTTAAGTATAATTTGCTGCTGCTATATTCCTAGCGTGTAGATAACCCTTCCCAACTTCATCTATTTAGAACTACTGAACATTACACATTTGCATAGTACTTTGCACTATTCTATTTCTTCTCTGCTTTGTCTGTTAGGAGCCAGGTCCTTTTCTTATTGACTTGCCTTTGATTTCAATGACAGCAGGATCATGCACCTAGCATGTATGTATGCACCAAGCATGTTTCACATACACACCCTTTATCACGTACATACAACTCAGTTACTCATAGTTACTGAACGTAGAAGCACACATGCACACACAGAGACAAGCCTGATGTTCCAAAAGTCTAAATGCAGAGCAATTCAGTGGCCTTTAATCTCTGGTGATGTCTTAACAACCTGTTCAAGGTCTGTGCTTCTTGTGAAAAAATAATTCATACAAGCCTCACCACATCTGACACAGTTGGCAGTCTTTGTTCAAAACAGGTACAGTGCTAAGTACAAAATTAATCACTTAGACACAGATTTATGCTGACTTTTACCTGGAAAACGACGGCCTAGTCAAACACAGGATAAAGAAGATGGAGAGGCATTCGTAGAGCAGACTAGAGGTGAGTGTGCATGGCTTCTGTCTTAGCCATATCTAACCTGAACTTGAATAGAGGGCTTCATTTACCCCAGTATTATAATGCCCAGAATGCAGTTATACTGTATCCCATGCGCTATTTTGTGTGAGCCTGGGAATGGCAAGCTAAAGACCCATGCTTCTATGGTGAGATGACAGGTTTGGGGGCCCACCTGTGAGCCTTGACCCTTTTTATTTACTAGAAAAGTCTCAAAGGAAGAATGTTTTCGATTACCGTGTGGAACCAGTCACCATACATTTAAATGGAGAGCTGGGAGGGGGACATTTTCCTTTTATACAATATTTGTGTGGGAGTGCCATTGCCTGAGGCCCTTAGGGTCATTCAGACCATCTCATTTCACCATAAAACTTGAAGCTGTAAGAGCCATTATAAAGTGTGTGGTTATTCTAAACGGGTAAGTAGTGTTACGCATCGCAGGTCAGTGGTCCAACAAATGTGTAATGCTCGGTAGTTCTGAACAGGCGAAGCTGGGAAGGGATCTCTACCAGCTAGGAATAGAGCAGTAGCAGATTGAAGTTAGTTTGTGGACTAGTCTGTTCTGTATTTAGGGCCTGGCTCTGTGTGATTTAGTTAATAGTGTTTTCATTGTGAGCAAATTGAGCCTTTGACAGAGAACGCAGTGTCCAAACTTATCACTCCTGCCAGGAATTAGCCCTCGTTAACTCAAACAATAACGCAACAAACTCAGTCTAAACCTCTTCCCCAAACACCCCCATTTTCTTGTTCTTGGGTGGAAATGTTAGAAGATGCAGCAGCAGCCAGCCCCATGATCCACCGCACGCCCAGCCCTAGACGTCACTGAGAGCCCACAACTACTGTCTCTCACAGCAATGCTCCCGCATGGCAGCCTCTGTGGGAAGAGGAGCCTACCCACTCCTGTTCTCCCAGCTTCAGCCCAGAGCCAGTCTCAGCTGGAGCAAGAATCACCAAGGAAGTGTCATGGAGTCAGCCACCCCTTTCAGGACTGCATCGTCCTGGCCAAAACGTAGAGGGACAATGCTTGGCCATACAAGGCATCCCGTGCAGCATTGAACTAGAGAGCCGAGAGGACTCCAGAGTGCTGCTTGTGTCCAGTAGCTTCAGTAAATAATCACCTCTGTATTCATTCCAAATCCTGTCTTTTCCTTTGCATGAGGAACAGGTGAATCCTTCAGCCCCCCTCTTCCTTGTATCCAACCAGGAGGATCCGCTCCTCCTTTCTCCCCAGGACGGTCCCCCCACCCAAACTCCTCGTCAGCCTGCTAGCTTCCCCTCCTCTCCATAATTACTTTATTGCTGCTGCACCCAGGCCCAGAGCTGTGGCCACTGAGGGGGCACCGCACAACTTGCACGTCCCAAGCATTAGCTATGCTGCTGCATTTCACACAGCCATTCGCCTATCAAAGATCCCCAGCTGCCACTGCCAGCCAGGAACCTGTAACACCCTGCGTCCCCCTACTCCAGCGACAGCCCCATCTACTTCACTGGGAGCAGAATTTGGCCTATTTATAGGGGAAAGTTTAATTTTCTAGGCTAGAGGAAATCTATTTAAATAAACCTAGGGAAGACTGATGCAGCTGCCTTGTTAGTGGTCATCCGGCATGATTCAGGTCGGGGTATTTTCCTAGGCTCTCCTGGACCCTTTCCTCAGTTGGCTGCTATTTACACATCCATTTGCTGAGATTGTGTAGGTAGGGAGAGAGGTGCGTGGGCTGCACCCCATTCATCTGAAAGGCCCCCTGAAACCTGCATTCAGGCCCTGACTGGCATCAGGGGACTCATGATCAGCCAGTTGCTCGAGACTCAAGGAATTCTCCTCCTGTTTAAAAATCACCTAAAGGAACAGCTCAGAAGTGCCTAACATGGCATATAGTCTAGGAGCCAATTCCTGCAGGAGCCTTGAGTGAATGATATTTGCACAATAGCAACTACAGGGAAGCTGTGGCTGTGCAGGTATGTTGAGTAAAAGCTAAAGGACATTTTCAGGCACTAAGTCATGGCAAACACTATCCCGCTGGCTGGCAGGTGCTGAGGAGAGAGAAAACCAACCATATAAGCAATCCTCTGAGAGGCCAGTTTTCATAGGACAAATTAGCAAAACGCAATGAGAGAAGTCAACAGAAACCGCTTAGGAAGTGGCTTTACAAACTTCTCATTAGCCTCATTTATTTTCAGTGCATCAATACCTGTTGCTTCTTTCACTTGGATGAGATTTGCAAAAGCACCAAAGTGATTTAGGAGCCCAAGTCCCACTGAAAGCCAATGGGATTTATGCTTGTAAATCACTCAGTCACTTTTTAACCTCCACCCCCACCCCCCATTACTCGTAAATAAACCGCCACATCCAGTTGTCACTGGAAGACTGCGGAGTAGGAGAGCTGGTGGGAGTGACAACGTTACATGCCTCTCCTCCTGTCAAAGATCACTATTTGAACAGCAGTGGAAGAGCACATGTATCGCTCCACCTGTCTGCATTAGGGATTTTTGCGAACCCCCAGAGCAGATGTGCTGCACAAGTGTAAAGTGGGGACTTCAGTGGGGGATGGGGGACTTACTTCCCAGGTTTTAGACAAGCTCTTGGTTAATGTTACAGGGGCCTCTCCCACTTGTCTAGGAATAGAAAGTTTCCCCTGCAATGTTTATATTGTCAGTCTCTTTTCCTTAATATAAGCACACGTTTTCAAATGAGAAGCAAATGATGATAAAATTGCAACCACTCCCCTTTCCTTGTACTTCTGAAATCCCAAGGTAAGGACCACAGCGCTGCGCCCTGCTGCCAACAGATCAGAAGGCACAGACAGCCCAACGTCACCTAATTCTGCTAGTCATGGTTGTGGCTGCCAGAGAGCTTAGTACTGCTAGTACCACACATGAGCCCCCTTTGCCCTTCAAAAGAACGGACTGCCTGGTCAATGGAGAAGAATTAGCTCATTGGAGGAGAAAGAATATACAGTTCTATTTGCATAGAATAGATCTATGGAAATAGATCTATAGAAACAGGTCTGGCTGCAGGTCACATCTATGTTTTCCTTTCTTCTTTTCCTCGCTGACACTTCTCTGACATTGTTGCTGTTTGCTCAGTTCTCTATTAAGATTCCTCCAGACCCTCTTTTGTCAACGGGAGTTGTCCAGCTGTCATCACGCTCCTGCAAATGCCCAATTCCAACTGTTTCTTCAAATTGTTACAGATGCTTCCAGTTCCAACATTTGCTCCTCCCCCCGACCCCAAAACTTTCTGCCTATCAGGGGAGCATAATGTCACTCTGTGCGTGGCACATTGCAGCCATCAATACTGTGGGTGAAGAACCTGATCCTCAAATTTTTTATACCAGCAAAACTCTCTAGGACTGTTCTTGTTTTGCCACAGGTACCAGATGAATGTAAAGAAAACCTCCTACATTTGACAGTCTGGCTGGATACGTGGATTAGACAATCAGTCTCTTTGGTGGAGGAAAGCGAAGTAGGATTTTCCATTGCCATAGCAAAGGACAATTGCTCCCTTTACTTCAACCAAGGGAGTGACACAAAAGAATTGCCAAAGTCCAGGGCAAATGGATCAATCCAGGCCCACAGACAGCAATTCCGGGCCCTGGGGCAGAACAGTCAGTGAGTCCCCTAGAAAGGGACGGCTGAGGTTTGGACCATACTGTTGCTCATGCCCACGGCTTCCTTATGCCTGCCTGGCTGCCTTCACTGCCGCCAGTACCACCCCATATGCACTTAGGAGCCCTGTGGCCCACCCAGGTGATTTCAAAGGGCCCGGGGCTCCTGGCTGCCACCACTACTACCACAGCAGCAGTGGTCGGGGCCCTCCAGGCCTTTTTAAATCACCCGGACCCCTTTAGGCAGTTGATCCCTTTGCCTCTCTCCCTCTCCCCCATTGGCAGGCCTGGATCAGTCTATGAAGAATGACGTCACTAGAAGACATTGAGCCAAGAATTTAGCAAGTTTCGAAAAAGGAACGGAACATTGCTACAGATAACAAGAATATACAGTTAAATTAATGCCAACCAAAAATTAACATAAGAATGGTCTTACGTGGTCAGACCAATGGCCCTCTAGCTCGTTTTCCTATCTTCCGACAGCGGCCAATGCCAGATGTTTTTTCAGAGGGAATGAACAGAACAGGGCAGGGCAACTATTGAATGATCCATCCCCTGTAATCCAGTCCCAGCTTCTGGCAATCAGAGTGTTAGCACCACCCAGAGCACAGGGTTGCATCCTTGACCATCTGGGCTAATGGCCATTGATGGACCTGCCCTCCATTCTGGAAGGGATATTAAACCTCATGCTGCAGCATTAAGTAAATCGCTAATCATTGGAGATTAAGATGAAACCTAATGCAAGGGGCAGATTACACAGCACCTGCCTATTACTAGGTTCATTCTCTGGTGCCAGTCACTGTCAGACATGATACTGGGCTTGAAGGCTCTCAGGTCTGATCCAATCTGGCAGTGTTTATAACCAAAGAGCATTGTGAAATCTTGAACCATATATCCATCACCAAAGCAACTAGATCCGTAGGTTTCCTTTGGTACTGCAGGTGCTATCATCTCGACTGGTTATGTGATAGATGTCCACCACGTTCTACATTTAACAGGAGCATCTAGTGGGATTACACAGGGCTGTTGCATCAGAGGCAGGCATCTGAGCACACAACACAGCTGATTATGAATTGCATATATATTATGTAGGTGAAGTTTCATGCCCCTGCTTCATCAGGGTCAATGAATAATTGCTCCTTTCATGCCAAACACTATTTTCACAGGCTTTGATCGCATCATCAAATCAAGCATCAGAATGTAGCAACGAAGTTAGGGAGGTTCTCTTTGCTATTATAACAAGGGCTGCCAATAGCAGATGCCAAAATTAAGACTGAAATGCAGCTTCTATTCTCCCTCTTCAGCTGCTCATAACTTTCTCAGATAATCTCCTTTTAGGCTGAAGTGTTCAATGTTGGTCTTAGCTCAAAGGTGATTTATTTCCGCACCCCCCCATCCCTACCCCTGATAAAGTTTGAGCAAATTTGAAAGTTTGAGATAAATATTTACAGTCAGCTGGTTTTTGAGTTTTGGGAGCATAAACAATCAGATATTTCTCCGTTACCCTCTCTGATCCCATGTGTTCCAGGCAGACATTTTACACGAGTAACTCAAATGGCTGCAATTATAAACTTCAAATGTTCTCACTGAGATTTATGAAACAAGACCAGTTTAAAATAAACAATATTTAAAGTATATTTAAAGATGAGTTTTGTTAAAAAGATTTCAAATAATGGTTCCACCTCACATCACTATACGTCTTCTGGGACATATTTTTAAAGATAGCTGAAATTGGGTGGTCCGAGATAAAGGTGTATTTGTTTGTTTCAAAAGCAAAATAGGTCTGATGCTCAGAGATTACAAGGAACTGCAGCTGGGCTGTAATTAAAGGGACTTTTGAGTTCTTCTAAACAAAATCATCAGAAGCCTGTCAGCTGAACAGCTCCATTTGAAGGCATTTTGGAACTGGCTTATATACTCTGAAAATGGGATAGCTCTGAGCTTTACATGTTACTTAAAATTAAAATTAACATCAATGCAATGATGAGTTTGAGAAAGAACACCCAGAAGTGTTAGAGGATGTTCTCAGACAACTTACACATGTGTAGTGGTTTTTACTCCTGTTTTCCTTGTTCAGTGCCAAACTGACCTTGCAGATTAGCTGCAAAGTGGGAACAATTGTCACATTTTCTCAAAGTTCAGAGAAACCTCTGATGCTTTGATTTGTCTCATTATTACAGACAAGTTTGGATCCATATATTCCAAAGTTTGGGACCATTCATAGCCTGTATTTTTGTTTGGGCCCCTGTCTATTAAAAATAGATGTTCTAGGTTTATAATGAATGTTTGCCATAAAATACATAGTCTGCACAATTTGGCCCAGCTAACATTATGAATAAAGTTTAACCATTGGACTTTCCAGATTTTGAATGCTCAGTATTACTAAACATTACAGTTGAGAAATTCATTTTTGCAATTTACTCACACACACAATATTACGTCTGTTGCTGCTTACAGCTTATGGAGCTCCAACTGGCATCTTACATATATATATTTCCAACACTTATCCTTTGACAACTAGGCACCACTAAACAAAAACAACAGAACTGACACGAAACACCCTCAGATAAGAAAGTGATTTAATCAAGAAGTACCAAAAATTGTCTTGAATTAGACAGCATTCAGTTAAAACCTTACTGCATCAGGAAGTTCTTACCCGAGTGTGCACTCAAGCTGACCAAAGTTGGCCACCAGGGAAGCAGGTGAGATCCTTCAACCAAGAATCCCCTGCTCCAACAATCAATATCAAAAGTACCTGAGCAGATCTCAACAGTCCCAACGGGACATTCCTAAGAGGCTTCATCTCCCACTAACTATATCCTAGAGCATTCCCTGCTTTAATCATCATCAACTATTACCTTGAATTACACCTGGAAGCAAAGAGGTAGCCAATATAGAGCACTAATGTTATATGTTATGGTTATACTATCCCTTGCACCTCTTAGTTACACCAGTTACATAGTAGAGTAATTTCATTGACTTCAAAGGAGTTATTCCTGATTTATACCACTGTGAGAGAATCAGGCCCTGTATCTTTACCTCATGAACCATTGGTCCTACTCTCATCTTCCTCATGCAGTTCATATAACTTTGTTCCAGTCAAGTTGACAGAATTACATCACTTCTTCATCTTAAAACTTTGGTCAATTTGTTGTTGTAATTCCCTACTCTCTCCCTCCTCCCCCAGAATAAATGGGTTTTTCCTCACTTTAAATATATTGCCAATGTGTTACATGTCCTGCAGCAGTTGCAGTTATATCAGGAGTGTTTGTTTATGGTACCATAATTCAGTGCTATCTGGATTGTAGGAGAAATCCATAATAACTCACCACTGCTTGAGAGAATATTATTTTCCTTTCCCGTCAATATAAAAATGTTGATTTTGTTAGTAAATATGCTGCAAGAGAGAGAGAAATGCAGCTGGTTCCCTAGCAACCAACTACCTTGTAAGTGATAGGATATTAGGAGAATTAGGCGTTAATTGTTCCAAGTGCTGCTTGTGTTCCTGGGTGGGAGTCAGAAGGAAGATTATGAGGAACAACTGGGTGGATAATAAAGAAAACTGGTCCCCAATGGCTGAGTGTGAAAGACAAGGCCAGAACCTCAAAATCAGCACTAAAGGAAAAAATAAGTAGAATCCCGTTCCTATGCTTGCAAACATTCCTGTGTGGACTCTGACAGAGCTCCAACAAGGCTTCCCCAGATCTGACAGGTTTCATGAGAGACTTTGAGAATTCAGCTCCTCCAGCATGTTTAGGAGTTCTCCTCCATCTTCTCATTCCCTGCTTGATTTCCTTCTGACTCACACCCAGTGCTGGTGGCTGCCACACTGTGCAATTCCCCTTCTGTTCTTGGCCCTGAGGGGCCACCGTGCTGCCGCCAATAGATCCTGTTTGAAAATCTTTATTCAATAGGTGGGTTAAGAATGCCTCCACTGTACAAGTCTTCCTTCTCCAGGAGGGGGTTAGACTATTAGCAGATCCCTGAGTGCCCATTTCTTTGACATTCACCTTCTCTCATACCTTTAAGCCTTTAGATATTAGCATATGTTACAAAACAGCCCTGTTGCCATGCTTGGCTTCTGCAGCTGTTCAGATTATTTGCACAGCAGAATATGGATTTCTTACCCACTACTCTCCTGCCTGCACGTGGAGATGACACACAGTGCCGTCTGCTGAGAAGTTTGTGCAATTAATCACCATAAAAGGCAGCATTGATTCCACAAAGCATCTGTGTGCTGCTACACAAACCACAGAAGAGCCCATAAACACCTGTAAACTGCTCTTTAAGTCTGGGAAAGCCAAGTCTGGAGTGCCCCTCTCCTGGAGGCCTCCACAGATGAAGATTTTGGTTGGTTTTCCTCCATTCCTTTATCTTCTCGCCTTCTATTCTCCTCTGCTAAACTGAGTCAGAGCACTGGCTAGATAGATGGCTTGTATTCTAACAGCAGTCACTATTTTCAACCACAAAAGCCCCTAGACCTGGAGAAAAGTTCCTTATTTCAACCCCTTTCTTCCATTCCTTCCCTGGTTTAAGTTTACCTGGTTCTGGTAGCTGATAGCATCCCCCCAAAGCATGCATGTGGCTAGGAAAATGAAGCTGCAACTAAAGAGCAGTTGCTTTTAAAGGGTAAGCCCCTCCCAGGGGTGGGATTATGCCAATGTGGGCTCTCTGTGTGAAGCTATATATAGACTACTCACCCTCAGGCCAAAAGCTATGGAGAGAAAAGCTAGAGAGGCTCAGGCTAGGGGGTCTTAACCTGTAGTCTCTAGGTTATCAGTGGTTTGCAATGTCTTTTCTGGGAGTCTGTGGAATGAAATAGCTTATGAGCCGTGTATTGGGGATGGGAAGTTATCAGGGAGAGGCAAAGCATCTTTTTTTTTTATGAGCTCATGTTCAGAATGAAAGAGCTGGACCTTCACTAATCTAGGCTCTTCCTGGGGCTCCCTAAAGCCACTTTCCTTTGGCTGTAGCTTCCATTTATGCATTTGTGGTGTTTCATTAATTTGTCTATTTTTTCCATTGCCTTTGTTTAATCACACTCGATAGTCAAACTTAGTAATAAAGCCATCTATCCCCAGATGTTGCACTATAAAACCCTGCATGCAGTTTAATGACACTCCATGAAGCTGGCAATCTTAATATGAACATGTGACTTGGCTGGTTTTAGGTCTGTTCTTTCCCCATGTGCAGAGCCAGGTGATGATGCTGCCATTTCAGCCAGCACCAAGGAATGGGCCTCTGATGTTAAACAGGAGAATGCTCTGTGTCCCTTAGAGTAATTATATTGTCTGGAGAAATAAAGGTAAGAAACTAAGTTTTTCCAGGCAGGGACTGTGTCCAGCTATGACAGTGTACAGTGCTTAGCACAACAGGGTTCCAGGCCAGACTGGTGCCTCTGTGTAGAACCAAGATATAAAAATTACTGATTAAATAATAAAATTACAGGTTTGCAGGTGGAACCAGGAGTATAAACTAGCTATCTGCAATCCATACATATTGGCCAGCCCACTGGCCTCCCTTACCACCTGCAGCATATACTTAACCTAGCAAGGCAAACCCCATCTCATAATATGCTTGCTGCAGTGGTGTAAGTGGCAGGGTGGGGCTTCAGAGAGGACATGAGTATATGACATAGTAGATGTAGGTTCTATTCCCTGCTCTGCCATATACTTCCTGTGCAACCTTGGACAAGTCCCTTCATTTGTGTATGCCCCCTTTGAATCTCTTTCTCCCCCTACCCCCCCATCTCAGGGGTGTCATGAAATTAAATTAATTAAAGATTGTGAGGTGGCCCATTACCATAAAACTTAAATAGGGTGCCATATAAGTATATAATCTAATTTGATAAAGACTTGTCTGAGTGATGGCTAGATATAAGGGATGAATATACACCCACAGTCCTGTCCATTTGCTGGATCAGGTAACAGGTCCTGAATCAGTTTAAACACAAGTTATTTATCCCAAAATCTTTTCTTTATCAGCTGGTCTCTACAGAAACCATTTGATGGCTTGATCTAGAGACCCTGCAAAAGATCTGTCATCAGTGTGGGCTTAGGGATATGGCAGAGTAGATCCATTTGCAGCATCTAACCTTCATACATACTGAGCTACATAAATGAATTTAGACTGACTCCTTAACACATGACTAAACCAATGCAGTTCACCTTGTTAGTAGAAGGATAATATATTTGTTTTTAGTTTTTTTGAATGACTGTTTTACTACTTTTAATTATTAAAAAAAAAACCCTAAAAATAAATTGCCAAGAATTTTTAAAAAGGTTAGTAAAGAATTAGTTGACTTGGTAAATAAATCAAAAATACTCATGCTCTTTTTGAAAAGAAGAATGGGACAGTTGCCCTATTTTAGGATCAAATCCCATAGTCCTTTCTCCGGCATCAGGATTGTTGCCTGAGGAATGATGAAGGCAGGTGGGATTTGGGCTCTTAATAAAGTAATTGTGTGATTAAATATAAGCATGCCACTGGTGTCAGTAATTTTTCCTTTTCTATGTAGATCAAATAAAGCATTTCTTTCTTTTTGGTTTAGTATTTGCTTGGATCCTGCAGGGCCTCAATGACGCACTCGCATGTGTTTAAAAGGCCTCTTAGTTGCTGAGAGAAGCTACGGAAGAGGGCTATTAACTGGCCAAATTAGGCTATTTATTTTTGTGAGCTTTGTAAGCCTGGAAAGAAGAGAGGCAGGTTTTCGCTTGGGAGAGTGGTATTTCAAATAGGTCACAGGAAGCTCCCGCAGGCTCAAGGCAAGGGAGAGAGTCAAACATTAACCAGAAACATTTTGCAAGTGCAAATCGACATTAAGGGGACTTCAGAAGCCATAAGGAACCTAAAACCTCGTTTATGATGTATAACATGGTTTTGCATCACAGTTCGGGCCCTGGTGACACACAGGCCTGATCCTGCAAGGCCTCACGTGCAGAGCTCCAACGGGAATTTTAGCCCAGATCCTCACAGGTAGTTACGCACCTAACTCCCACTGAAATCAGTGAGAGCTGAGTTCCTAAATGCCTGGGTCTGCATGCCTGGAGGGATTGTATGACTGGCAAATCTTGCAAACTTACAGCTCTGAGTAGTCCCAGTGTTTTCATGGTAGTTAATATTATGCCTGGTAAGCATTGGAAGGACAGGACATTTCTTTCAAAATGGCTTGTTTGGTCCCTTGGCTAACTCTGTCCACTGACCAGTTCTGAAAGTTTGATCCATCTTCCCCTGAGCTGGGTTTGGTTTTCTCACTTTAGAGACTCACTGGGCCCAATTTTCCTCTCCCATAATCTCATCCCAGAGTATATGAGTGACTCCCTGAAGTGCCTGGAGACACACTAGTGGAAACAAAGAAAATCAAGCCCAAATTTTTATACACATAAGGTTGGTTTGAAAAGCATCTCTTCTCTACACAAGGGCAATAGAAATGGCAAATATCCTTTTTATTACCTTCCCTTGTGAAAAGGAAAAAGTAAAGATCTTCATCTCCTAGATGGAGAGATCTGATCCTGTGTGTGGGAGTGACTTAAGTGATACAACTCATTGGGCTGAGCTGGCTCTTTGGGGTGAGCGAGGATTGTCCTTTTGATCTGGGCTTGTACAGAGCCTCGCATGATAGGGCCCTAGTGATGACTGGGGCTCCTAAGAGCTGCAATACAACTAATGAATGACAGTAATAATGTAAGTACATTTAAATATGTAAGTCTCTGCAGGACTGAGGACAAAGTTCAAATATAGAAAATCAATGAAGTTTTCCTATAAAATACTCTTATTGATTTCAATTGCTAAATAATGAATTCACTTCAATAAGTGCTTACAACGGTAAGACTATATATAGATATCAAAAATAAATACAAATACAAGATATGTTTTAGCAATGTCATCTTCCTAATTCCTCCATCAAACATATCACACCCTTTAATACTTTGGGTTACATTTTTTAGCATTCTCATTGCTATGATGTCTCAATATTTGATCCTAGAAGCTCCCTATTATAGGTCACACTAGTATTTTGGGTAAAGAATGATAAACCTCTGTCAACCAGCCTTTAACTGACTCGGCAGAGTGTTAGCAATATCAGATGCCCAAAGTCACAAATCAAAGTCTTTATGAGACATTAACTGTTATATATAGAATATAAGATGAGAACAAACAAGGAGCACCATAAACCATTCAAACTTCTTTTATTCAGATTCTGAGAATGAAATAACTCTATGCAACTCACAGTAACCTAGCTGATTTGTATAATATATACAATGCCATCAGTTAAAATAATTAAATATGGGCCTGACTCAGCCAAAAACACAATCCATCTAACTCCCAAGACAAGGCTGCACAAGGTAATCTATATTTTAGGGCAGTCTATTTTTGTTAATATTTATTTTAGTTACAGTATCCTATACTATATGCAAACAGGCACAGATTACTTTAATGATTTCAGAGTGATCTTACATCTCCTTTAAAATTAGTGAGGTCATTTGGACTACAATTCCCAGAATGCTCCTGTAAGTGATATGGCATATATCGAAGTCAGACTGATGAAATGATTTTCAAATGTCAGGTAAATGGATACTGGTAACTCTGTTGTACCAGACTGATTGTGTATGCTTCTGAACTGGCTTATTACATAAATGTTACTTCATCCCTAGGGTTGGTGAAATATCCGTCCCATATGTTGAAACGTGACTTTCAAAAAAGGCCCTATATGAGTTTTGTAACTATGCATTTTCTTTCAAAATGTGAGGTGGCTAGAGATATCTAATGTACTCCGAAGCCTGCCTACTGTGGACTGTGAAACTGCTCAGAGAGCCTTGGGAGTCTTTCCACTCACTCTAATGGGCTTCAGATCAAGATCTACAGTGACAGGGAATGTAAGTCCTATAAATCCTGCAGCTCCTTCAGTGCAGTGCAAAGGACTTTCATTGCCCTTATAATAAAGCTTCCCTCTACCTATACAAGATATTTAAATTTATTGTAAGCGAGCTCAACTTAAGAATAATAAATACTTCAAGGATCTTAGTACCTAGCCCCGATATAATATCATAATTCATACTCAATACATAGATCTGTTTCTTTGTTCTGCAAGACACCAGAAAGATATCTAGCCACAGAGGGTAAGATAACATTCTAACAGTCTAATTGCTCTATCAGTGCAATTCTGTTAGAGGAAGACAGATAAAGAGCTTGGCTATCACTTGGATTCTAGCAGGAGCTAGCAAGATTCAAATACTGTGTGTTCAGCTTTACAAAGTGAAATTGTCTCTTCTAAATGTATTAAAGACCTGCACTTGTCCTCCTTACAATAATGTTACATCCGCCTTTCATTTTCAGCCACAGCATCAGGATTCCAAAAGAGAGAAGAGATAGGAGATTCCCCTTTATCTCATGTGCCAGTGTCGGGGCTAACGAAAAGTCCTTGTTAATTAGTAGATGACAGAGGGGCCGTTCTGCAGTCATCACTGCAGGTAAACTGGCCACTCCAGTTAGGTAAAGATCTGTTTAGTGGAAAGCTGTTTTAGGTTCCACTCTAGTTCCACCAAGTCACTTTAAGAAACAAAAAAAAGTTCACATACCATCACCTTTCTACCATTAGCCTCTTATGAGGGCATTTTGTTGCATGTCAGGTTTGTTCTGTATAAGGAAACCTATATGCACTTTGCCTAGTGCAGTGTTTTGGTAGTTAACGGAGTTAATTTGTCACCACATGCACATATCAGGTACATTTGAAACTTTAACATGAACATTTCAATTTCAAACTAAAATTCTGTGACTCTCTGTTAATTCTGCTTTAATACAATTAAACAACAATGCCCAAACCAGCTCTTAATTGATCGAGACACTTCTGAACTTTGTGGAAGATCAGATTAATTGCCTGCCTGTCACCCTCACATGCCAATTGCTATTGCTGGTCAGGGTGGCATCCCGAGGTGGAGAAAGTCACGCAGCACAAGTCAGGATACTCTGAGAGATTTGGGAAAACACGTTTGGTTTGGTTGGTTTTTTTGCAAACAAACATTTAAACAAGGCATGAAGTAGTGCTACAAATGCAGAAGCCCTCAGTTTAGATAACACTTGGATAAGAGATTTGCTCTCAGCTTCTACTGGTGCGTTAGTATCTTTCTTTGCTGTATGTCATCTATTCAGGCAGTTCTGCAAAGCATATAAAGTCACAATGGTTCGGCAAAGTACCTAAGCATATGCCTAACAGCTTACAAGTTAGATATGTAACTAAGTACCTTGGCAAATCACAGTACAAATGCTTACTGTCTAAGAGCCCATAAAGTCCTGAGTGCTCTCGATTCCCATGGACTTCAATGGGAGTTGACAGCTCTCAGACTTCGAGGCCTGAGCCCAAAGCTAGAGATTTTCAAAATAATTCAGGCCTAGCGTTTCTCTCTGGTCAGCTCAAGAGCTTGCCTAGAGGGTTATAACAGGCTGTTTTCCCCGGCACAACTTCAAGGGAGTCCTTGATCAATTAATTGGTATGCCAGATGGCTTCTGGTTTTCACTGGAGAATAATTCTGGCTTGCAAGCAGCATAGCAGTATGAATGAATGACTCTGGAACAGATCAGTTTTACTTTTACAACGTAAGAGCAAGTTGCACATGGGAGGTTGTGGTTTACCCGTGACACAGTATCTACAGAATCTCCTCCTCTCTTTGGCCTGTTTTCTTTTTGTCTCTTCTCTTTCATCATTCAGAAGAAGCTTTTGCCACAACAGATGCTGATTCAGTTTCTGATATGATGGTGAGAGTGCCAGACATAACACACATTTGTTGCCAAACTGGTAAAAATGATGAGACTTACCAGCTTGTTTTCCTTCCATTGGATTATATTTCTTTTGGAAGAGAAAGTAATTTTAATTAGAGCTGGATAAGGAGGAGAATAAATACAGCGAGATGCAAAAAGGAACACTCTGTAAGGGCTGAGAGGGGAGGGAGAACCATATTCAGCAAAGTAATGTCTGAGAGAGCTCTGTATTTAGTTAGGTGGGTCTCCATAGCTTTCGATACTTCTCACTAGCATAGGGGTGGCCAACCTGAGCAGGAGCCAGAATTTACCAATGTACATTGTCAAAGAGCCACAGTAGTAGGTCAGCAGCCACCCATGAGCTCCCCTCCCCC
>ML677377.1:27779368-27828804 GCA_007922305.1 Dermatemys mawii
ATTCTAAAGAGATATGGATACAGGATGGGGGGATGGGGTGTGTGGGGGAGATGGAATAGTGCATATTGGACAAGCAGACCATTCAGGATCTTCTGCCCCTTTATTTTTTCCTGCCCTGAAGCATGCATTCAGGATGTTTTGGGTTTTTTTAAAAAAATATCCATTAACAATGGGTCCAATATGCAAAGCAGATATCAGCATGCTATCTAAATTTTGAAGCCACAAACTCCAGCTGTATTCTGATCTGGAGTTTTGGTTTGGTCCATTTTACAG
Organism: Dermatemys mawii; assembly: GCA_007922305.1. NCBI lineage: Eukaryota > Metazoa > Chordata > Testudines > Dermatemydidae > Dermatemys > Dermatemys mawii. The sequence goes on from ML677377.1 coordinate 27,779,642, forward strand.
AGATAGGAGTCAGATGCAAAGGACCAGATTCAAAGTGATGGATGAAGTGGCACAAGTTGGATCTCTTAGACTCCCTTTAATCTCTTCTTTAATCTCTGAAGTAGGTGCAGTAGGATTGTGACACACAAGTGCTGCTAAGGGACTGATCTTTGTTCCCTGACTTCCGTCGCATGGCATGGGCCAGGCTAACAAAAAATTATACCCTTGTCTGATGTCAGGGCTCACTATCCAACAGCTCCAATGAGTAATGTCATGTAAGAGAGACAATGTGGGTGAGGTAATATCTTTTATCGGACCAACTTCTGTTGGTAAGAGAGACATGAGACTGATATGTCTACAACAACACTGCATACAATAATGGCACATAGGCAGTTAGAATAAGTTACCAACAAACCAGTAGGAAGTGTATGTAAGCTGAAGTAATGAATGAAGTAATCATTTTCAGTAACTGGTCGATTTCCTATGTAGATCAGGCTATTAAGATCCATGCAAGCTGCAGCTGCTATTTAAACTTGGTGCTAGCAGCATTCTACCATGGTTTGTTAATTTTTTGCTCATGATCCCTAAAATCTGTTAGTCTATAAAGGTGCTACAAGACTCTTTGTCGATTTTGAAAGAGTTATCCAAAGTGGTTTTGAAGTTGTCATCTAAATAGCAGAATTATTATCGAGTCAGTGGATAAGGAAGAGGTCAAATAATTCAAAACCATAAAGGTGGTGGCAGGAATTTGTTAAGACAACTGAAGAATAATTATTGCTACAGGCCTCTGGCTAGATATGCACCTAGATTACATGATTAAAGTGGAAGGACTCATACGTTCTGCCTCCTCATTTAACACCAAGTAACCAATCCAATCATATGAGGAGATCTCTTGCTTTAATACTCAGTGGGAGGCTGCTCTGCTCTATGAGTTAGATGCTTGCTTGTTCTAAAATTGCTATACTAGGTACCGCATAATGAAAGGGCATGGAAAGAAAGGATATTAGTGAGTGGGAAACTTAACAGCAAGGAGAGTAAATGAAATCGGAACTGGTTAGAGATTATCCACAATTGTAATGTAGGATTTTCAAAAGCACCTAAATCCTATAGGAAGTCAATTGGAGTTGGCCACTTAGTGCTTTTGAAAATCCAATCCATATGTCTAATTACTTGTATTCAGAACCTGAATAACCCAGCCTCTCATGCAAGGACAGGGAAGAAGAGAAGCCCTATTTCTCTCCTACAAAGTTCACCTTTTTTTTTTTTTTACTTGATTCCTCCCTTACCTAAACCATCTCGTCGCCCCTTTTGTACATAGCTTCTTTCGTGTAATTTCTTCTAAAATGTCACAAACCATTAGTATTTGGTAGAAAAACTAAACATATTATGGGAGAATTACTTAAACACACAAGAGTTCTTGCGCCCTCTACAATCCCATTTTCACCTATGCTTGTAGTGTGCAGCTCTGGGCTGCATGGAATAGCAATATTACCACCACGTATTCATGAGCCAATCATCAACCATGCTCAGCACCCTCACATCCCATTGAATTCATTTGGAGGCCTGGTTTCCCAGCACTTCTAAAAAATCAGGCCTAGTAACTAACAAACTAAACATATTTACATTCATTCCTAGGTCTGTCCCAGAAACAGGACATCTTTATTCCCAAGCTTTTGACTGCAGGAACAGTATTGCTAATAGCTATACAAGGAATATTTTTCTAATGCTATGGTTCATCATTGAATTTTTATTTAATACTATATCAGAAGTGATATGCATGTGATTAATAATATCTTAACCTAATGGCTGCATTCTCATTGTAAGATCTAACTAGAAAGAACCTCATTAAAGAAACAGCGGGTTCTATTATCCTATTGGGTATGTTGCTTTTTGTGAAATTACATTGAGAGGTTTCTTTATTCAGCAATTTGGTAGTTTGAAATAACGTGATCCCCGAAACACACAGTCCCAATTTATACAACGGACTTGAATGGAAATATGATGAATAGCCAATAATCTTTGGTTTTTCATGTTTCTTTCTCTGGGACATAGCTTGAATTAGTCTTTTACCCTTGTATATCTTACACAGTGTTGCTGTTATCTGTGGGAATTTTACTTTTTTATTTTTAAAAGCAAGCCGATATAAACATAGCTTATTTTGACTGTAGTAAAATAAATTGCGCTTTTTTTGGAAACACACATACTTACCACAGATTTCTTCTTCTTGGAGATGCCTGACCCCACCTATATCCCAGTGAATGATTCACTCATGCAGGAGTACAGCTCATAGAACCTTTTATCTTCACTGATTCTCTGCCAAATAAAGTCTGTAGCAATGTTTTTCTCTTTGCTGCATTTGTTTCTAGATATGTTTTAAGGATACAAGCTCCAAGTGTGAGAAAACACTATAGCTTCAGGCCCTGATCTGGCAAAGAGTTCCATGTAGGCAGACTCATGGGCCTGCCCTGAGCCCCAGTGACTTCAAACAGTCTCCACAAGCTCAGGGTTCCATGCCCCACTGAAGTCATTGGGGCTTTGTGAGGGTGCAGGCGCTCCAAGCAGGATCAGGGCCCAGTGAAAGGTGTCATGCTGATAGCCCTGGAGGTGGAAGGCCTCCTTATCCACTGGCCAGGCCCAGCATGGGAACAGTATGCCCAAATCCTTACCCCCAGGGATGACCTCTAGGGACAAAGGAAAATTCCATCCCCATCTCTGCACAGTCCATGACTTCCCTCATAAAGCTTCCAAGAAAGGTACCTCTTGGTGCTAACAGTGGGGGGTGGTTTGGGGAGATTTACTTCTGCCCTATAGAGCTGGGCCCAAGCCTTGTTTCACCTAACCATAGAGCAGTTATTATATGGCAAGAACTTTCAGTCACTATCATCTTGGGCTTGATTTGAAGTTGAATTCTCAGCCCCAATCTCTTGAGGGAAAAGAGATAAGACGGAACATTAAGATTTGCATGCTGTTGTATCAGGAGATAAGGTCTGGATGATCACGTTCTTCTATAAGCCATTCCTCTAAGCATTTTTTATACTCTACCTCAGAAGACCCTTAAATACAATAATTTCCACACCGATTCATATAGTTGATCGTTTCCACAACAGCTTCACAGCAGATCTCCTCAGACCAAGTTTTATCTCGGTTGCACTCCTTTCATCACTGAAAAGGACTGTTTGACTGTCCTTTAACTTTATAACACACCAAGAGCCAAATCCAACAGCTGAGGCAGGGCAAGTAGCTGAAACAAGAACGCACTCTTATTTTCAAGCTTATAAAATGCACTCAGAATTGTGTGTGATGGAAAGGTCATTGTGAGGAACAGCTCAACTGGTAATTATGCCACACAAGTCCTTTGGTCCAAGTAGGTCCTCAGGGTTGTATGCAACTAGATGTTCTGTCTGTTAACACAGGACTTGTTTCTATAAGAGGTGACCTGATTCACCGGAAAATTAAATGCCAGATGCTCACAAAGGACTTGCGGAAAAAATAAAATTCCAGAAGACATGCACATTAACACAGTGCTCACAGTGAAAACCCGTGTACATCAACCTCTGCTGTACCAGCTCTCTCATGCCTGAGCTACTCTTCTCCACAGTAGGCTGCAATTACACTAGGCCCCAATCTCCTACACTGCACAGAAATGTAATAGTCTGGCTGAATCTAACCCTAGGTAAATATTATAAATCTGAGACAAGACTTTGCTTTGTAAGTCACAAATCAGAGTTTAAAGGGCAATTTATTTTTGTTGTAAAATGTTTCCTCGGATCAGTGAATTTGGCCCATGAGTTTAAACAGCTCATTCACTGCCCACCTGCTGGTGCCAAGGCAGCATGGAGGAGGAAGAGCCTGATTTTAATGCAGAGGGGACATGAGCTGGACCTCGGGTCTTGGAGGAGAGGATAGAAATGCAGGATGTGTAGCAAATGAGGCAGGGACAGAAATTGGAAGATGTGTAGTGAATGAGGCAGGGAATTACAGGAAGATGTAGGAGAGTCTCATGGTTAAGGCAGCTGAATGTTGTCCTGGATAACTGGATTCTATCCCTGCCACTGCCAAAAAAAAAAAAAAAAAAAAAAAAAAAAGTTCCTATGTGATGCTGGGAAAATCATTTAAACCAACCTTTTCACAGGTGATCATTAATTGGGCAGTCCTCATTTTCTGGGTGCCTGACTTGAGACTCTGGACCTGAGCTGCATCACTCAGCAGCAACTGAAGTCAACGGGGGCTTTGAACATTTGAAGTACTACATAATGCTAAGTACTCTGAAAAATCAGATCGTAGGCATCTGAAACTTGACACCCTAAATTAGTGGGCAATTTTGACCTTAATCTCTTGGTGCCTTCATTCTCCATATATATAATTAGGCTAATAATAACCTCCCCTTTCATAGGGGTGTTGTGAAAATGAATCAGCTAATGGTTGATTAATAACTCCAATACCATAGTGATAAGCATCACAGAAAAGTCCACAAGGAAATTAACTAACTCTGTCTTTGGACCAGGGTTTGGATAGCGTACAGTAAATAAAACCTAGGGCCACAAAGTGAACAAAGAGCATTAGAAAATGGAATAACTGTTCACTCTGTGCACTGAATGAGGCAGTGACCCTGCATGTGATCATGTAATTCAAGACTGTATTATCATCCATACACACAAGGTGGATGAATTGCACAGGCAATCTGAATTCTGGCATTTCCTAATTTTTGAGTACTTGGACTTTGCAACATTAACATTCTTTTAGTGAAGTTTTGTGTGTGTAATTTTAATTAAAATTGTTATGCTGAAAAAAATTAGAATCACCTAGAATGTGTGTATGAGTGCAATGCCACCTTGACAGAGAAAGCAGCTTGGAACAAACTCCAGCTGAAGGATGAAGGTGCTTAAAAACAAAAATGAAGGCAATTTATTAAACTCACACTGATGCCAGTGGGATTTAGTGACAAAATCACTCGGCACTCCAGAAAATCGGAACTGTTTTTTTAAAAAACTGTGACCAGTCTAAAAGAACACAGCAATTAAAACACTTAAAGCCAGTTCTCACTACTCTGTAAACATTCCTGTGAAAATGGCATACAAAAAGGTTACCACATCCATTAAAAGCAGCATCATACTGTTTAAAATCTTTCCTTGCAAGTCCACTTAAACTGTATAAATCAACCGTATGCAATACAAACCATGGGTTTGATCTTACAAACACTTGCTATCGGGTGTAGAGCTGGCTTCTCTAGGTGAACTACTCACAGTCTATACTGCATCTGGTAGGAGGGAGTTTTTAGAAACAAGCACCATACATCCCCAAGCCCGTCTAAGAAAGCAAAAGCAGTTTACATATGTAAACACTCCATGCACAATAACATCATTTTATAGATGCTGGGTAATGATCAGCAACAGCACAGGATTCCAGCCTGATTTAGCATAAGAGAAATCTAGGTGTATGGCCCCCTACTGCACCTCACAGTGCAACGTGGGTCAGATCCTCTTCCATTGACTTGAATGGCACTGGATCAAGCTGCGTGACCCTTAGCAGTCGCAGTCTTCAGGCCTTCCTTCATGTATGTTGCAGTTGGACTTCCACAATGGAGAAGGTGAATTTCTGCCAATCCCGTTCAGCAGCAATAAAAGACATGCCACATTATGCCTTCTCCCCAGCCATCAGACCTATGCAAGCAGGTTGGCTCATGTATCTACCACAAGGCTAGCATCTCTGAACCCTTCTCTGTAAATAGGTATGATTATACTTACCCTGGTGCAAAGTGATTCAACACCTATGGATAAAAAGCACTATTATCACTATTCTGCAAGGAACATCTGCAGGCCCAACCCTGGGGGACTGGGGAAAACCAGCCTTGTAGAGCCTGAATAAAAGCCTGAACACATGAAACTGAATTTACACAGTAGAGTTGTGAGGGGAGGTGGGAACACTCTCCTTAGCTTTATGGGAAAAGTCCTAGAGAATTTAATGGAAAAGGCTAACTTCTCTAATCTCTTATGAACCAGCCTGATTTTGATAGTGAATTATCATGGAATTCTATAGGATGCTTCAAAGAACCTATACAAAGGAGATCATTTGCTATGGCATTCCATGGGCCTGATTCTCCAGTGTTCCCATATGTTTGTGATACTATATAAATTATTTTTAAGTAGTTAAAAGTGATCCTGTTACCACTGAAGTCCACCTACTTCCACGTCCCTCTGCCAATTTTTGTGATTTTAAAGTCATATTTTCCTGTTCTCTAAAATGTTTTCTTCTCACAAACAGGCCCACACAAACAGCAAAAGAAACAGATTAACTGGACAGTGGTTTGACACAGTGCCATCAGATGCACAAAGTAAATAAATTGGGGACAGAAACTTTCCCTCCCACCTGATCTTACAGTTAATAATAACTCTAGGTATTCCATGTAAAACAAGACGACGTGTGACTTTGTGTGTTAATGTAGATAATGGTTCAAAATCTGCAGTATTTGCTGTTTTCTCAGGAAAAATCCCTCTTGACATCAATGGGAGTTTTGGCTAGGCAGGGACTTCTGTAGCAACACTATCACAGAGTAATAGCAATTTAGATTGTAATACTGTATGTTTAGGGCAGGGACTGTATTTCACTATGTGCATGTACAGTAACTAGCATAGTGGGGCTCTGATCTTATTTCGGACCTGTGGGTACAAGCAGAATATAAATAATAAAGCTAAGGTCAAATCTCTGTAATCCCAATAGATGTGTCTGGGTGTATACCCGTGTACATGCGTGTATTCACCATCAGTGCCTATGCCAAGTTAGATATGATGCTTATTTTATCCTCACAATTTCTCTATGGTCTGTACACTGCGGCCAAATTATGGATTTTTGAGGTTTGTCCTATGTTTTAGACTTATCTGTTTGATACTCATATATATTATTCAAGTGTAGGATTGCATACAACCAGTTTGTTAAATTTCATTTCTGCCTAATAAGATTTAGATTAAAATACAAAATGAAATAAATGAGATTACTGCAACAACAGAGTGGGAACATTAAGGAAAGTAGCTACAAATAAAGTTTGTGTAAAATTAATTAAAAATCAAATAAGCGAAAAACTTGAGGCATATAACAAAGTGCAGTGTCATTGTGCCAGACCTCAGTCTGTTACATAAATTAGCATTTAAATACCCACAAATCTCTGGCTTTGCTGGCCTATCCCTCAAGAGCTGGAGCTCCTGCCTACAGTACAACCCTCTGGAACAAGTGGATTTTTATCATTTTGGGTAATGGACATTTTGAACTTAGAAATATCTACTGGTGTTGTTACTCCATCCCACCAGTAGGGGTCAGATGATATATTACACATTACAGGTTTCATGGCAATAGCCAGAACAACAATAGAACCACCATGAACCTTAGCTGAATTTTAGTTTTTTCTACATTACATTTTTTAGTCATACTTAATAGCACTTTACACACATGCACTTGATGCTTAGTAATAAATGAAGCCCCACAGCATTTAAATGCAAAAATTAAATTCATAACTATTCCGTTAATTCAATATTTATTAATAGGCTGGCCCAAGCATTGAGGGTATAGTTTAGGGGAAAACTGTAAATTGGCCCCAGATGAACTTGTCTGTCTCTAATTTCTATTTCTTTTTTTTACCTCTTTCACCATCACAGAACAGTCCTACAAAATTTAATATAAAATTATCACTTTTCTATAGGTCTTTTTAACCACTTTTTAGAATTTAATATAAAATTATGTCCCAATTCCAGAATTTCATAGGACATTAAAAAATTAGGGAAAACCTCATTCTCTGTTTAACTGTATATGGGTTTTTTTGAGTAAACATCTATACAACCTTAGTTTAATTTCATTTATCTATTACATTTTACAGGACTTTGCCTTAAAGATACATTGACTAATAGAGTGAAAAATTGGTTATGAAAATTAAGAAAGAAGGATTAGGTTGTGAAATACAGGCCACATATTATTTAGGGGCCAACACAACTTCCTAGGGCTGTATTTAGATCAAATTGTGGTTGTGGCCTCATAAGCTCCCATGAGGAATCTACAATTTAGCTGCTTTAAAGTACAGATTTAAGAGCCAAACAATTAAATTCAGCTCTGCTCTCCTGGGCTCAAAATCCAGGTTTTGGCAACAGCATCTCCATCCCTGATTAGTGCTGTGTGTGAATCCTCTGCAGTCCTTGCCAGTGCCCACCCTGACACAACATTGACTCAGCTATGTATGTTCAATGAGAATATTAACATACGTGCACAAGGTGAGCTCAGTCAAACATCAACAGCCCTTAAAGGAAAAACACACATGTTGATGGCTTGGCACTGCCCATTCGCCACGCTTATTTCTACATGTCCCAGCTCTGTATAAAGATGTTATAGGCTGTGTGTTATTACTGTGTGAAATTCCCGACATTCACAGCAAGAGCAAAGCAGGGCTGGCTCTAGGTTTTTTGCCACCCAAAGCAAAAAAAATTTTGGCTGTCTCCACTTTTTTTCCACACCCTCTACCCCCAGCCCTGCTCCAACTCCACCCTTTCCCTCCCCCATTCCAACCCCTTCCCTAAATCCCTGGCCCTGCCTCCTCCCCCAGGTGCACCAAATTACCACTCCCTCCTAGGCTTGCCACACGAAACAGCTGTTTGGCGGCAACCATAGGAGGGAGGAGGGAAGCGGGGAGAAATGGAATGGCAGCAGCGCGCTCAGGGGAGCAGGCGGAGGCAAGCCGGGGCAGGGTGGGAGGTGCGGGGAGCTGCCAATGGGTGCAGAACACCCATCGATTTTTCCCCCGTGGGTGCTCCAGCCACAGGCACCCACCGACTCGGTGCCTATGATGGCCAGTGTCGGAATGCCATCCCTGCACCTGCTTGCTTTGCTGGTGCCTAGAGCCGGCCCTGGAGCAAAGATCTTGTTGAAACCAAGTTTGAGGGGGATTTTTTTTAAAGATAAATTCTCCATTTTAGTAACTCTGACCTCTCTGCTCTAATCCCTAGCCAACCGAAAACCACACCAGGCCTTGGTTAAATAAAGTTCTGTGGAAGTAAGTCTATTAACTGACGGGAGACACAGGCAAGTTCTCTTTCAGCAGTTCATTGAACCACTCGGTGCCACCATACATTCATAACCACTTACGTGAGTTTCAGGAGCAAGCGACCCTATCAAAAGTAGTTTTATTGGCTTTTCAGAAACATTTTCTTTGGGCCCAGGCTTCATATTCTCAGCCATCTATTTCCCTCCCTACTGAAAAATGTAATACGAAAACACTAGATCTTCTGCTTTTCAGGAATCCGAAGAGAAAGACAAGTTCCCACTGTATTTGCAAATAGCGCGAGTCCTCCCACGCAGCTCCATTGCCTTTGCTTGTTCCCACTGGAAAGCAGAGTTATTTTGAGAAGAAAAAATCCTGGCTACCTGAAAGGATACCTTCTCTGTCCTCAAGTTCTGTCATGGGAGCAGCAGTCAGATGATGTAACAAAGTGAACAAAATTCCCACCCACCCCCTTTCTGAAAATTAAAATGTACAGAGGCTGGAAATAAAAGGGACTCGACATTATGACTCCTCACATTGATCCAACAGAACTGATGCTCATCGACCTTCAGGGCATATACTGCAAGGCTTGTCTACCTTCTTATCGAGGTGATGTTATAGGGGAATGTGGAGGCCTGTTTTTGAGGAGATTGTCCAGTCCCCTAGTGGACATCAGGGCTTTTCTATGCTGGGATTTTAGCCACTAGTCCATGCCTCTCGTTTAGACATTAGTACTGCTTACCCTGGGTTTCGCATAGGTGCGCATCCTGTCTGTAATAGGGACTTAAACAGCCGTCTAAAGTCCCAGGGTAGACAAGGCCAGAGTCCGTTTGTTTTATTTTAATTGCAAGCAGGTGCCTAGAGACTGACGGATACATTTTAAAAGTACATTGCTACTCCTGCTCCTTCTCATTCCTGTTGTCTTCTGCATGCAAGCGTACTGCTCTTCTCCCCAAAGCTGTTGCTTAGCTTTCCTTCTCCCACCCTCATTTACATGCAGACAGCTGACAAAGACCCAGGCACTCACCTGGATCCAGACTCAAACTTTCACTGGACTTACCCAGCAAGAACAGTTAGACTTCAACTGGGAAGTAATGCTTGGTAGGTGCAGCCAGGATATTTACTAAAATAATAAATGAATACACCCCTTTAGTTAAATTCAATCCTAGTACTGCTAACATTTACAAATGCAGCTGAATCATCTGAATAATGCAGCGTGCTGAAGATCTAATTTTATTTTAAAGAGAGAGAGAGCATAGAAGTGCTCAAAAGCTTGTCTCTCTCCCCACAGAAATTAGTCCAATAAAAGATATTACCGCACTGAGCTTGTCTCTCTAATACACACTGTGTGTTAGATCAGAAATTGACTAGATTGGTGGCAGCTGGGAGATCTCCAAGGAACACTTAGATACTACAGGAGGTAGTACTGGTGATGCAGCACGTAGAACTTTTCCCTCTGATTCACTGCGGGACCAATGCCCCTGCGTAGTGCTGAGGAGCACTGGGCCGCTGGAAAGCCCATCACTTAGATAAGACCCAACAAAAAGGTACTGACTACCTACAGTCTCTATAGAGTCCATGCAGAGAGCAAGGGGGAAGGATTAAGTCTGGTGTCCTGTCCAAATCGATTAACATAACAATAGCACTTTGCATTGCTATGTGCCTTCCATATAAATAGCTAAGCATGCTTTATAAACATTAAGCCTCAAGCCTCCATCTGAGGTAGTGAAATATTATTACCCTCATTTTGTAGATAGAGAACTGAACTGTCAAATGTGCATCAGTGAGCTAGTGACAGAGCCAGTAGTTGAAACGAGAGTTTCCAGGCCGTGGTCTATTACGCTACAGACTTATGTCCCTAAGACTACATCACTCAGGGGTGTGGAAAATCCACACCCTTCAGTGATGCAGCTATACCAACCGCACTCCCGGGGAGACAGCATTATGTCAACAGGAGACCTCTTGGGGAGGTGGAGTACCTATGCCAATGGGAGAAGCTCTAATTACTCTAAATCAGGGATTCTCAAACCACCGCCCAGGGTGGTGTGGTTTGTGCTTTGGCTCCGGACCCAAGCAAGTCTAATGCCAGCCCTGGTGACCCCATCAAAACAGGGTCCCGGTCCCTGTGACCCCAAAGTGGGCTGATCCCCTCACTTTGGGGTCCCAACCCACAGTTTCAGAACTGCTGCTCTAAGTGCTACCGCGGCACAACTGAATCAATGCAGTTGCACCGCTGCAGCACTTCATGTGTAGACAAGTCCTGAGTCTCCTTCCTTCGCTCTAACCACTGAATATGCACCACAGGAGAAGATTAAGGCAGGATCTTTGCTATGGAGTCCAGCTTTAGCAATGACTCATTGCACAGCAGGCAGCATGGCTGCATCCTGCTGACTGGCCCCTGCTGCCAGAGGACCCAGGGAAGTTTATTACTTTCTTCTCCGTTGTCCCATGACCACAGGAGAGGCAGGCAATATCTGAGTCACACGACTCCAACACAGCCCATAGGTGTGGCATATCTTGATGGCTACTGTAACAGTGCTGCCACTGCTCGCAATTTTATTGCAAGTCTGACAATAAAGAATGCTTTTCCCAAAGCCTCAGCTCTTGCAGTCATAATAATCCAAGAATCCCTGTTTTTCCAAGGGGGATTTACAGTAATTTCCTAGCCCACACAGCTGTAGAGAAAAACCTTGAAAATGTGACCCCCCCCCCCACTCAGTGTTCCAATAACAAAAGGGAAATTTTAAAAAAGAACCCCAAAAAACTAGTATTGTTCAAATATCATGAATCAGGCTACAAAAAATTATGAGATTTGGAAGTTTGGGGTTGGGGATATTGTGTCTACGGTAGGAAAGAATTTCTGGGGAGGAGGAAAATATCTAATGATCATAGGCTGCGTGTGATTCTGTCCTACCCCCTCTACTAAAAATTACCCAGCATTTTCTACAAATATATTTCACTTCCTCTTCTAACCAACTGCACAGTGATGCCGTGGACTGTCACATAACAGTCCATTCTCTTGTCTTTCAGGGGTGGCTCAAATGATGCTTACACATGTCCATCATTTAACGTGCTCTGGAATCGAGGGAAGAAAGATTCTAGAAGTGCAACTGATTTTATTAATTATTATTATTATAGAAATGAACCCAGGGAGAAAATAGAAATAGCCCGCTTGGTCTAAAAAGGATGCCAAACATATCCTAAGAGATCAACATTATTTTCCAAGCAGCCCAAAACGTGCTAGGCTCCGAGGGGGAGGAGTCTCAAAGACACAAAGGGCAGTTGGACTCCTAACTCCTGTTGAAAGTCAGCTCCTATCTGTGCCTTTGAAAATTTCCCCCTCATCACTGCTCAGCTCACACCACTATTTAAAAATTATACAATGCCTTCCCAGAGAGAAATAAAGAGAAACTGCTGTCTTCATCTCTTCAACAGTTACTGGATTGTACTTGGAAAATTAAAAACAAAAATATCACAGAGTGGAAAAACTGAATGAGCACAGAGCTACTGCACACACAATTCATAGTCTTGTGATGTGGGCACATCTTGAAATAGTTTAGGCCTGTGAGTATCCAGTGCTCATGCTAATAAAGTCATGTGTTATTGCTCTACTCTTCATGTCACATAGAGCCTGATCCAAAGCTCACTGAGGACTCGAATTGACTCTGATGGGGTTTAGAGTGGTCATTTACATTCCATCTTCAGGAGTTAGAATTGTGTCCATCAGAACACAGTACCAGGAAAGAAAAAAATCTATTCTTACAATTCTGTAACTTTTAGTTCGCAGTAATGACATTTCCCAGGGAAGGAGTCCCTCTGATCCATAAAAGAGAGTCTTTGGGTCTCTACTGAAGTGGTTATTCAAGCAATGCACCATCTGATTTTATAGTGTACCTTAGCTAGCTCAGTAGACCTGATGCAGTCTTAGACTGCATTGCTCTGTTCCATGCTGGCCCCACAATGCATCATTGCATTGTTTCTGTGTTTCCCATCAATTAAACTGCTAAACTCATTTATTTTGTCATAATTATGAATCAAATCACAAACAATGGTGCAAACTCCAGACTCATATAGAACTGCAAACAATATGCTGTCATGACTCAGGTCAGCTGCCATCTATGTTACCGTTATCTCCTCTGACTTGCAAAAGCTGATTTAACTCTAATATAATAGCCTTTTTACCCTCCACAACAATTACTGGAAGCTTGGAGGTCTATTGAAATGCAAATAGTATATGGAGAGGTTATTGGGGAACCAGACTGTGGCAATACAAATGTTCTCTGTTAGTTTCAGTCAGTGTGAACTGAAGTGGGATTGTTGTCGTGAGAAAAACATTTTTTTTCTTCTTTTTTCCAAAAAAGGGAGAGATGAAAGAAAATGAGGCAGAGATTCAGGGCATATGTGGCTCTATGCAGCAGCTGAATTGTATCTTTTTTTACAGTGGCTACTCTGTAGTCTGTGGTTTCCTCCCTGCTTAGTTCTTTCTCCACATTAGAGTCACTGTGATTCTTTCTACCTCTGCTACAGCAGTAGAGAAGAATCTGCAACTGTAACAGTCAGAATGCATGTTCCACTACATCGCATTTACTTAATGAAACATACACTTGGGTACAGCTGCCTAGGCAGCATTTATTTATAATGTTTTTTCCATGTGAGTTTAGCGCTCATAAGATGTGCTGCTTTGACAGTAACAGAACCTGCAATCCTCTCTAGACTAAGGGCAGTGGTAGAGCAAGATTCCCCATGCTGCCCCAGCAACACCTCTCAATCCACTTTTACAGGGGAATGGAGAGCACCTTTTCATTCAAACCAGTTTCATTCATTCAGCTCTAAACAAGCTATGCTACAACACCAGTAAAGAAGACACTCATTGCAGGATTGAATCTACCACAAGCTTGTGAACATTATCCACCTTTAAATCCTTCCCCAAAACTATCCTTTGCTGATGCCTACAAAAAATTGCCAATGGGTTAGGCTGTTGGTGTGCTGACTCCACTGCCTATCATGCAGACCTGTACTGTCTCATTGTTTCATGTTGGCTCATATTGTATTTAGATTGTAAGCTTCTTGGAAAAAGGACTGGGTTTTTAGTTATATATTTGTACAGCTTTTAACACAGTGGGGTCCTGCTCAATGTTCTCTCTAATTTTTGACAGGCCGTGTGCGCAAATTTTTTTTTCTGTGCAAATGTTTGTGCATGCGGTGTTTTGCCGTGTGCGCGGGGTTTAGGATCTGTGTGCACGCACACACATGCACAGCTTAGAGGGAACAGTGGTCCTGCTTCATGATTAGGCCTCCCCTAGAGCTCGTGCAGTACAAATGCACCCCAAAGCCAAGGAACTCAGAATAAAGGTTGAAGTTCCAACACAATTGAAATTGACCCTTTGTGGCTGCACTATGTCACATATTAAAAGTGTGTCAGGATTTTTATGTTTTTTTATGCTCCATTAACATCCCGCTCAAATTCCCACTGAAGCCATGTGACTGGCCTTTAAATGAAAGAGATTTTGTGCCCAGAACAATTATTTAAATATATTCCTGGACTGCACACTCAGACAAACCCAAAAGCTGCAGAACACACAACACAGAGTCTGTGACAGACAGTATGAATGCACTGACTGCTGTGCAAAGAACAGCAAACCATCCAGACAGTTCTGGCTGTAGATAAATCTCTGTACTTTTGTGTAATTTTTAATGACTTTGGTGTTAACTTTTCATATAACCTTGTGTTAGAAACTCTGTCTTAAACTTTGGTAATATGTTATAGCCCCTAAGGTAGGATAATTAACATAGAAGAAAAATGGCTTTTTGCTAGCAGTAAAATAAGATCTTCCTCCCACTTTGTAATCGATTGCCCTATTGAATGAATGAGATGTAAATGACGAAGGCATGGACGGCGGCCCCTCCAGAGAGCTGCAAGGGTTGAAGAGGGGATGGGAGCCAGAGACAGGACAATCAAAGGTGTCAAGTGGGCTGACTAAAGAAGATCAGACATGTTTACAGCCTGGGGGTTAGCAGCCAGCACCTTCTTTTGGGAACACCCTCTCTGCAGTATTGGAACAACACCCAGAGAAAAAGCAGCCTGAAGGACCAAAGGACACAGAGACCCAGATTTTGAATCCGGGACAGATCTGCATGAGAGGGAAGTTGCTATAAAAGTGAGGTGTCTCACAGAGGATCCCGGGTCTTGTCTTGTCTACATCGGAGCATTGATCCAGATCGGCAGAAGCCTGGCTTCACTCCTCCCCCATCTAACTCACCTGGCCAGTGTAGTTAAGGGGAGCAACCAGTTGGTAACAGCAGCAAGACGGAGTGTGTTTGTGTGTGCGTCAGTGAGTGCATGAGTGTGATATAGATCATATGCATATAATAGTATTGATTATTAAATGTATCACCAATAAATGTGGTGTTTTGCCTTATTGCCCCTGAAAAGATCCTGAGCAGTACTTTAAGTACAACATGGCTTCCCAAAGAGCTGATCTCTGCACTGAGGGATAACAGTTATTTTTAATCTTTTTTACCATAATTAAATAAATTCAACTAAATAGCACAGAATCACGATAGCCCTTCATGACTGGTTTTCATTTCTTGTCTTCAGTTTTCATGTTGTGTTTATTTTGACAGTGCCAATACCTAGAACTCATTACACCATCTCTCATCAAATACACTGGGCAAGTGAAGAGAATGTGGCAGTAATTACCCCCTCAACTGGTCACAGCACTCTGCAAGACATGCACCCACATTCCAGTCCTCTACCCCAGATAAGCATCAGCAATAGGTCATGCAGAGGGGCTGCATTTGGGAGGCAGAAGGGGCCAGAAAGCATACACGAGTTAACATGCAGACCATGCACCTGACTTTTAGGCTACTCCTTGTATAGCTGCTGTGCAGCTTCTTTATGAGGGATATAAAGGGATAAGATTTCACCTTATTTTTTGCATTGCACTCCTACTGCTGGCCTTTGTTTTAAAATCAGAATGAGACCAAACTTCCTGCTCTACCATTGCTACTGATATAAGTACAGCAGCCCATTCTACCATTATTTTTATTCTGAATAGTGAAGGGAGAGTGAGCTCTTTATTTTCTTTAGCCTGGTTATGGTATGGAATTCTTGATGAGGTCAGTAGCATTCAGTACAAGTTTCACTGGGTGGGCAGTGGGGACTTTTGGACTTACCCTTGAAAATCCTGAGCCTCATTCCGTTAAGTTCATATTTTGGGATTGATGATCAATATGTTCTGGATTCCACTGGTCCTCGGAACAAAACAAAGCTGGGCCCTATTTGTGTTTGGGTTCAAAAACCAAACCTGGGCATGGACCAGGAGAAAGCGTGTGGGGAAGTGGGGTGGATTTTTTGGTCAGGAGTTTGTTCCTCATTTTCATTTCCTTGAACACTTGCGGTTCCCTCTATCTGAAAACTACATGAGATGAGGAGCCTGCTTGTCACATGTGGGTACCCAGTTAGGGTACAAACTAACAGGTGCAAAAGTGCACCTTGTACGCACCTGCTCTAAGGAGGCTACAGGATCACAAAAGCTGCCTGCCTTCCTTCGTGCCATCCTGCATCTTCCAGATTTTTCCCCCTATCTTGTGACCACTAGAGATAAAGGACGTTGGGCCCCTTTTTAGACATTTCAGAGGCGTCCAGTGCAATCTGTGATCAGCCCAGGGAAATATCTCATTCCGTGCTTGGTAGTGGAGACCCTGCTGGGACCCTCCTTGGGGCTGGCTAGGCTCATCAGCACTCACTGTGAGCGAGTAAAAGCGCTATTAGTCTGGGGTCCAATCCCACCCCCCAGGACATCGTCTGCCCCCCCAGTGCTCCAGTCACACCGCCCCGGAGCGAGCGAGCAAAGGGCGGGAAGGACGGAGCGCTGCTCACCCCCCCCCCCCCCACCAATCCGGATCCGGCCCACTTGGGGATCCCCTGTGCTGACCGAACCGCCTCCGCTACAGCACCTCGCCCCTCCCCCCCCAAACCTAGATCCAGCCCCTCCCCCAGCCCTCCCTTTCTCTCCCCCTTCCCCCCTAATCGGGGCTGGCCCCGCTCCTCGCGCGCCGCCTCCCTTCCCGCCCTCCCCGGCAGAGGCTGCGCCGCCCCGGCCGCTCGCGCCCCCGCCGGCCCCTCGCCTTGACGGCAGCCGCCTGGCCGGGTGGCTGAGAGGAGCCCTGCAGCCGCAGCCGCAGCCGCGTCGGGGTCCCGCCGCTTTCCTGCCCGCCTCAGCCTGGCCATGGCCGGCCGCGCCCTCCTGCTGCTGCTGCTGGCCGCCGCCCTCGCCGCTTTGCTCGGGAGAGGTAAGCGCGGGGCGCCGCCGCGGAGCCTCCTTTGTGGCGGCCCGGCCCGGGGGGACCGCGCGGGTTCTGCCCCCTCCCCCCGCACAATAACGGCCGCTAAAGCCGGCCGGGCCCAGCTCGTGACAGGATTCAAAGGGGGGGGGGGGGGAAGGGGGAGAAGAAACCGTTACGCCCCCCCTCCCTCATCGCGGGCAGTTGCCGCCCCGCGACAACAATGCGGGTCCCGGCTGCGAGCGGCGTTGGCTCCGGGCTCGCACAATGGAGCCCTCGCTGGCCCGCATCCCTCCCCCGCCCCAGTCAGCCTGAACAATGCCGGCAGCCCGCCCTCTCCATCCGCAGCGGCCCGTGCCCACGGCGCCTGGTCCGCTGTGGAGGGGGGGGGGGCAATCCGTTCCAGGCCGGGCCCCACTGGAGCGAGGGGGAAACGAGACGCACCCAGCGCTGTCCTGCAACCGAGACAGGCTGCAGCGCTCCTGTCTGTCAGTGGACAGCGATCTGAAGGCTATTGTCTCCTTTTCCTTCTCCAAGCTGGGGGCACGGCCGCCAAACTCCCAAATCTAATCCTGCAATTCCAGGGGTTACTCAGAGGCGACAAATATCATAAGCCCTACCACCAAAACCACCTCTACCGTGTTATCCCTCCCCCCCCTTCTTTTGTTTAGAAATCTGTGGTCTAAACCTAAAAGGCCAGAGCCCTGCACTGAATATTTTTTACTTTCCCTTGAACAATACTGTTGTAGGGGCTTTACAACCTTTTAACAGTTTTATTCAACAGCTAGAGATGAAAATTGGAGTGGAAGAGCTTCTGAGCAGGTACTGAAGTATCAGCTTAATGTAACTATACAGTAGCCAACAGGGCTTTATGCAGTTCGGAGGTATTCATATTATAAAAAACAAAGTCCTAGGTTAAAATTTAAATAAAAATGTTCTCAAGGAGGGGTTGTTGTAAACAGAACTGTGATGCTAACTGTATTAAACTTCATAGAAGCAAATGCCTAAACTACGTACCAGAACAAAGAATCTGGACAGCAAGAAAATGACCCAAAACTTTTGTCCAGCTCTAGCTTACTGTGTTCTTGGGAATTTAGGAACATCTACAAACATGACCCAGATTTCTTGAGACAAATGAATGAGAACCACTATTTTATTCTCTGCTGTTTCTGCATGACAATTGCCTGACCTCAGAGTCTGCCCCAATGAACAATGGCAGAGGTGGATAGGATCTAGGGAAAAAAGCTTCTCTTTAAGAGGAATCGAAGTCACACTGTAATTTATCACCATTTGCAACTTTTGTTGTCAAATCAAAATAGGACAATATAATTAGCAAATGTAAACGAACCTGGGAAAATCTGTTAAAACCACCATTGTTATTGGATGCTATGCACCTGCCAAATGCATATTTAATATCACAACTCAGTAAACCAGTCTAAAAAACCCCTTTCTTTTAACAGAGCACAATGCTACCATGCATCAATCTGGGGTTTAATCTCCATTTACCTTAGGTACCCAGCTGCCTGCTACAGCTGGCTTCAAATCATTTAAAAAGTGGTATATATTGTATGAAGCTGGTGCTACTTCACTCCCCCCACATCTCTACCTTTTAAACTGGACAGTATTAATTTAATTTGGCATACAGCTATATGTAAAATCTAAGCTGTAAGACAAATGTAGAGAGAAAGTAGTAGCGGAAAGCACCACTTTAAAAGGATCTCAATCTTTGGAACTTTAGATTCAAAACCCTGCACAGCTGATTTGGCCTTTGGTCCTTCTAAGGTAGATAAATTGTACAACATCCAGTTATTTTCGGAGGAGGGCTGAGATTAAAACCTGAGCTGCTTTCTGCTCTATATTGAATAGGTTCCCCCTGTTGGGCAGTGTCATTGAGCAAAATTTCCTCGCATTCCACAGCTGTGCAGTTTTCCAGGCATCTGGCTGCTGCCCTCTGCTACAGGAGGCAGCTGCTTTTCAGTGGTGCTCTGTACATAAAGGATAACATTTTTCCAAAAGTGCTCAGTGACTTAGGAGCCTAAGACTCATGGAAATTCAGTGACCTTACGTACTTCTGAGAATTTTCCAATAGTATGTCAGAGTGTTTTGGCATCTTCAAGGGTGTGGTACAGGAACACTATATATGTTACAAATCTTTTGTATTACGGTAGGGCCTAGAAGCTCTAATCACTATTCTGTTTACCTTTCTTCTTGGGTTGTCTAGCGCCATTTTGGTTTCAAGCCTTCCTCCTGGGTCCATCACACAGATCAGTACTCCAGCCATTTCCAACATCACACCCAACAGAAAGTCATTGAGGAGAACACAAAAGTATAGGAAAACTAAAAATTAAATCAGGCTTGAAAACCAAGTGACTTCACTTCACCTAATTCTACAGTAGTCCTTTCTGCTGAGTGTGTGTCTTTTGTAGTTCTGTTTTCAGCATTATTAGGTACTTGTATTGCAAATAATGCCACAGTCATAGCTTTCTGTGAATAAAGTGATGCATTTATTTACTCTGAGTGTATGGATAATTCAAATACCTAACCTTACTCACAATCCTTCTTAGCCATGTAAACACTACAAGCAAAATGTCCCTCTTAAAGAGATGCTGTCAGGTTAACAGTTTTTAAAAGCTGCATATCCTTACTTCTGCTATTAAAAACATCTTACTATTCAAATGTGAAGAACTCTAATGATTTACTTGACTTGATTTACCAGTTTGTTTGCATTCTGTGCTTCTTTCTGGAAGGACACAGAAATTAGATCAGTGTGTTTAAATTTTTTGGCTCTTCTACCCCAATACAATGCAGCAATAGTTGGATTTCAAGTGTGGCAAGAGACTATTTAGATCAATACACCTTTCACTGAAATTTTCATAAATGGTGTTGGAACAGTGGTTTTAACCTTTAACTTGGGCTCTAATTCACCCAATAACGTCTTCTTGAATTGTCTTTCAGTAGTAAAACAAAGTACAGTTACAAGCAGTCTTGCCAGATTTTTTTTTTTCCAATTTAAGCATATAATGAAGCTTAACTAATCATTATCAATTTTCATATTTGTGGGAAATTATGGGGTGGAAAACAAGAAAGTGGCCCAGCAATTATTTAATGGCAGATGCTGAATCATAAAATTAAAGCTCTATAACTTAACACTAATTGTCAACCTCCCATATCAAAAATCTATAAAGTAAATATTCTTAAATCAAACTAAGTTCTCAAGCAGCATTTTTTATTTTGCTTATCTGTAAATTTCAGTCATCATCAGTGGAAATATTTTGGTTGGTTTGTGTGTGTATGGTGAAAACAACATTTACCAATAAAAAATGGAATCCTTCCAAATCCATTTATAAACCTTGATCTGGCAAATTTCTCCACACAAAGCCCCACTGACTTCAGACCCCTGCAGAGCGAGTTGCAGGGTCATGGCCAGAGTTTTTCCCATATGGTCTCATTCCTTCTGATGCATCACTTAAAAAAGGCAAGACCTTTTGACATCAATAAAGAGAATCCTTGTGCAGCAGTCTTTTTAGAGATTAGTCTCTTTCTTAACACTTAAGAAAAAGGGTAAATGTTCTACTTGGCATGCATCTCCTATGAACATCTTGATCTACATGTTGCAGGTATTGAGAGCACCTTTGTGGGATAACTTACTGAGAATACCTTCCTCAGCCAAAGCCACAAACAGACTCAGGATGAGACTCTGTCTCTCCCATTCATGCTTACATTACTTGCATTTAATAAACACTAGAATGTAACAGGGGGAGGAGGTGGGGGGGAATATTCTGGGCGGGGAAAAAAAAAATCTGTCAGGTATTACACAGAAGGTCAGATTAGGTAATTGCTATGGTCCCTTCTGGTCTTGGAATCTGTGGAGCATTTTTTAGAACAAGAGGTTTTTTTTTCCCCTCTAAGATGAGAGTGCCATGTAAATGCAAAGCATTTCCAAAGTGCAGTATGGGACACAACTGGCAGAGGATCAGGCCAGAAAAGTGCCAGGCAGGGAAATTGTCCATTTCTTCTACCCCTTCATAACTTGATTAAGGAAGCTGCAGGCAGTGTAAAAATCATCCCAGTGGTATTTACTGTCTCACATTGTAAAAATACAAACTCCAAACCACAGAATTACAAATGAAGCAGAATGCCATAGTTTCCATTCCAAGAAAGCCCCATTTTAATACCAGCCCCACACATTTGTGGTCTCTACCTGCAGTCTTGGCTGTGCATTACAGACGCTCCCCGAGTTACGCAAATCCAAGTTATGCAATTTTGAGTTTACGGAAAAAGTTCTGTAAACTAGAAATAGTTGATTTTTTTTGTTTTCATAATGGTCAGAGATACGTTTCCAACTTACACAAAATCCAAGTTACGCAAGGCATTCCAGAACAGAACACTTGCGTAACTCCAGGAGCGTCTGTATATAATTTTCAGTCTCAGATCAGTTGCATTGGCCAGTCAACACACCTATGATTTTCAGATGTCTGAAAAGCAGCAAATTGTATTTCATTCACCTGGGCTAAGCACAAAGTTTGTCCTGGACTGCTGGATAATAAGGAATTCTTGACATTCACACAGGTAGAGTGAGACATTCCTCACCCCGACTCTCTCCTCTGCTCTGACTGCACCAGTATAGCTTTATATAAACTGGCTGATGTGTGTTAATCAGGGGTATGTGGACACCCAGCAGTTCTGAATCATGAGTTTGTCTTAGTGAACTGCAAGTTTGTTTTTAAAAGAACCCCGTTAAGTAGGTCAGGCCTATGCTTTGGATTTTGTAGCAAAATATTTCCCTCGGATACCAGTTGCAGCCCATGCTGGGCTATATTCCTCACATCCTTCCCTGCTCCATATAGAACTCTTCGCCTCTCCTGAGCTGCTTCATCTGGAATACCCAGCCTCCTGGCTCAGGACCTTCTCTCTCACTGTGGTCGTATTGAGAGACTGAGCCCACTCAGCAAGGCCCAAGTGTCCATGATGCTGTCACCTGACTGTCCTTAATCAGTCTAGGAAGCAGCAAATTAATTATGGCACAGATGAGACTGGCCCCATCACCCTTTAGAAGTGCCAGTCACTCTGTGATAGTTGCCTGTGCCTTACAGGGTTATGTCTCCTGGACCACCTCTCTTCCCAAGTGTGAACATAATATGCCGGTAGCAATTACTATAATTACTACCATAGGAAAGTAATATTAGGGAAGTAATTAGCTAGTTATGACTGTTGCACAGATGGCTCCCATCACTCCAGGCAGCAACTCTTTATGCTCTTTTATACAGCATTGGCTTCTGAGGAAGGCAGATGAAGAGAGTAGCTAGCCTGTTTTCAGAGGCTTTCATGGGTGTCCAGGCTCTTCTTTGCATGGACAGAAGTAGAAGCAGCTGCAAGCAAGGGTGGAGCCAGCACAGCATGACCTGCCAGAGCTGCACAGATTACCTTCAAGATTCAGAGATTCCAAGACCAGAAGGGACCATTGATCACCTAGGTTGACCTTCCTGTATGATACATGCCATAGAACTTTCCTAAAATAATTCCTAGAGCTGATCTTATAGAAAAACATGGAGTCTTGCTTTCAAAAACGGCCAGTGATGGTGAATCCACCACAACCCTTGATAAATTGTTCCATTTGGTACTCACTGCAGTCTGATACCCACTGTGCTAGTGGGTATCAGACTGCAGTGACCAGAAAGTGAAATAGACTAGAAGTGGAAAGCAAAATTATCCATGCTGGTTTCATTGTCAAAGCTGAGTGAAATGCAACAAGTGAATTAATTTTCAGAATGCAGTTTAATTAATATTTGATTAAAGTCCTTCAGTTTTAATGTATGTTAACATTAAATTAACCAAGTAATTGGTTAGTGTCAGTAGTGATTAGAGATCTTACTTTTAGATTTTTTTTTTTTTTTACCTTGACAGTGTCTAATATATGATAGAGTAGGAGGAACAAAAGCAATTTTTCTCTCTTTCAGCAGTCTCATCTGTGGCCAGATGCACACTAGTCAGTGCACTGCAACAAAATAATCCCAAAATGGTGGAAATAGGACTGAAATTGACAGTTTTGAACAGTCATTTCTTTTGCTTCTCTAGCTAATATTGACACTTGGAAATGGCATTGAAACTAATTTTGTGGTAGAAATGGTACTAAGGGTAATTATTCTATATCTGTTGCAACAGAGTTTGCCCCAAAGCATGTTAAAGAAAAACAACAAACCACTGATCTCCAATGCTGCCTAGAATAAAGTTTTAGCATTGCTAGGTTTAAAATAGAAATGTGTGTTTCTCCTGAGAAAATATATCCTGAAGGTATGATTTACCAGAAAAAAATTGGTTGATTATATACTGCTTCCAAAGCCACTTTAACAACAAACTATGATAAACTAGTTAATAACTTTGTAGGTTTTCTTTTGTCAACCATTTTCTCCACTGGTGTAATTCACAAACCAGTGAAAGAAATTGATTAGCTCAAAATTAGTGAAGATGAATGTTACAAATCCAAGAGCAAACATGACAAGACTTCTCTCCAAAGAGAATTTTGAAGAAGTTGGTGAGCCAGACATTTGATCTACTAGCTGTGACTTAGGTTGTGGGTGTAAGAACATGTGTATACTGATGCCTCTCTGCTCTACTCTTGGAAGCAAATGGTGTGTTGACCAACAGGTAGTCAAATTCATCTTTGATGCATCTGCATCGAATTCATAGGGGTTACACCAGGATCAGATTTGATCCAGACCTCCTGTCACTGTGCAGGCTGCAGCTGCCTATTGGATAAAGCTTGTGATCGTGCACTCTTACAATATAGTCACTTCCCCAAGAGACTTCAGGATGTGCAAAGGAAATTCTTGGAAGTAAATGAACAGGCTCTGTCCCGCTTAGAGGCAGTGTTGTATGCTGCTATGCAGGGCATTGAGTCTCATCCCACTTCTTTACTTGCTGAGCTGTGGGATCAAGTACTATACTTCAGTAAGTGTAGCATTTTCTTCTTTTGGGAGATAGAGAATTGCACCACTCAACAGCTACCTCCCCACCCTGCTCCGAATGGAGTCCTTGGTCTCAAGATCATGGCATGGAATCTCAGATTTAGATGACAAGGAATTAGAGGAATCAGCAAGATTTTGGAAGAAACTCGGAGGACCCAGACAGGGGGAGAAAAGTGGGTGTACTGTTCTCAAACTTGAGCATAAGGTGGAGTGTGCAGCTGGAACTGAGGGCATGGCTACACTGGAAACTTCAAAGTGCTGTCACGGAAATGCTCCCATGGCAGCGCTTTTAAGTGCGAGTGTGGTCGTGCATGAGCGCTGGGAGAGCGCTCTCCCAGCACTCCTGATAATCCACCTCCATGAGGGGATTAGCTCAGAGCTCTGTGTATGCAGCTTCCAGTGCTCAGAGCCTGTCTACACCAGCGCTTTAAAGCACTCAGACTTGCTGTGCTCAGGGGAGTGATTTTTCACCCCCAAGCCAGCAAATTAGAGCACTATAAAATGTAAGTGTAGCCAAGCTTAGAGAATGAGGTGCTGGTTTAAAAAAAACACAACTGCTCAGCATTTTTCAAGCTCTTTGATATGCTTTTCTGCTTATGCTCAAAGAAATCTGGATAGAAGTCTGAGTTGGGAGATCTTATTGGAAAACTGCTTCAAAAAGGATGCACACCCAGAGATAAACCGTTCAATGCTAATTCCCAGAGTTAGGGCTGCAAAGTGGAAAAACAAAAGCCAAAAAGGTTACGGAGCTAAGCTATAGCTGAGTAAGAGGATACTTAAAGTGATACCAGAAGTCTTAGTATTAGGCTTGGCAGAATTGGATTTTTTTTTTTAAAAAAAAATAATTTCAGTGGATAATATCAATGTAGCTTTTTTTGTTATGCTTATAATTAGGGTTGGGAGGGTCAGATAATTAAATGACAGACATTAAGATTCAAAAATTAAAGCTTTATAACCATTAATATCACACATCAAAATATAAAAGTAAATAGCCTTAAATCAATTCAGTTCTCAAGCAACATTGTTCTTTCTTTGCCTGTCATTTTTTATGATCATCATTTATGATCATCATTTTTTTGGTCGGCGTCTGTGTGTACAGTGAAATAGATGTTGATTGACATTTACTGAAAATTCTAATCCTTCCAAGCCTTGTTATTGCTCTAACAGGGGAATGGTAGGTTGGACAAAGCTGAGGACCTGGAGAACTTGCAGATTCCAAAGCTCTCACAACCAGGAGGGAGAGGGGGAGCTGTGGGTATGTCTAGACTGCAGCTGGTAGTGAGCCTCCCAATCTGAGTGGACAAACTCTAGTGCAGTACAAGTATCAGTGAGGATGTTGTGGCTGCAGTGACCGCTGGGGCTCTCAAGCCCATCCGACCCCTCAGTCTGAGCTCAGGTGATTAGCCAGAGTCTGCACTGGAGCCATAACATCCACATGGCTATTTTTAGTAGCTGACTTGAGTTAGTGTGAGTTTGTCTACCCAAGCTGGCAGGCTTGCTCCTAGCTGCAGTCACCCTAGACCAGGGGTGGGCAAACTACGGCCCAAGGGACCTGCCTGGCCCTTGAGCTCCCGGCTGGGAAGGCTAGCCCCAGTCCCTCCCTTGCTGTCCCCCCTCCCCAGGAGCCACACCACCACATGGAGAGCACTCTGGGGGCAGGGCTGCATGCTTCTGTGGGGCAGCACAGCAGGCTCCGGTCAGACACGCTGCTCTGAGCGGCATGGTAAAGGAGGTTGGGGGGTTGAATAAGGGGCAGAGGGTCCCGGGGAGCAGTCAGGGGACAGGGAACAGGCATGGGGGTTGGATAAGCATGGGAGCCCCGTGGGGCCTGTCATGGAATGGGGCTGTGGATAGGGGGCGGGGCAGTCAGGTGACAGGGAGCAGAGGGGTTGGATAGGATGTGGGGTCAGAATGGAGGTAGTCGGGGACAAGGAGAGGGGGGTTTGGGGATTTGAGGGGGGCAATCAGGACAGGGAGAGGGGGGAGGTTGGTTGGGGGTAGAGTCCCAGGGAGGTGGTCAGGGGTGGGTGGTCTCTGGTGGGGGCAGTCAGGGACAAAGAGCGGGAGGGGGAGGGTTGGTGGTTCTGAGGAGGGCAGTCAGGATGGATAGGGGGCAGGGGCCAGGCTGTTTGGGAAGGCACAGCCTTCCATACCTGGCCCTCCATACAGTTCTGCAACCCCGCTGTGAGACTCTCAGGCCAAAAAGTTTGCCCACCCCTGCCCTAAACATAGTCAGTGGCTCCACTGAACCCCACAAGCCAGGCAGACTTCGTGAGCTGTGCAGAGCAACAAAGCAGAAACCCCAGGGATCTCTCAGATCTGGCCCAAGCATTTGGAGAGCAGGAGTCCGGTCTCCTCACCCTCTGCACCAGGACCACATCAGTGTGCACAGGATTGGCAATTAGAAAGTTTAGCTGACTTACTTACTATATAAAGTGTGCGCTACGGGGAGGGGATTGTTTATTCCGTGCCACGCTCCTGCACAGAGGTCTTGATGTAGATGCCAACATTTAGGAAATTTTTGCAGGGGACAGTTGTCCAAATAGTGTCTGGGAAATAGGCCTCCCACGCAATGAACATGTGAAAACTACTTTCCTAGTATTAATAGAATAGTTATAACCCATAGTAGATAGCTTCTCCATCCCTAAAATGGAAAGAAATATAAAGGCAGAGACCAAGGACTGTGTGTTGATGCAGGCTCTAGCTATTGGTGGCCATCTTCAGACAAAAAGAACAGGAGTACTTGTGGCACCTTAGAGCAGTGGTTGTCAAACTGGGGAGCGCGAGACCAGGGTGTGAGAGGCCCTGCTGCTGCCGATTCCGCCTGGGAGACCGCCGAACTCCTGATCGGGCTATTTTAGTTCTGCCGAAATGCCGCAGCAGAAAGCGGAAACTTTCATTTTCCGCGGTGGCATTTCAGCAGACATACCCCGGAGGGCCGCGCGACTTTTTCCTCGGCAAGAAGGGGCTGCTGAGGAAAAAGTTTGAAGACCCCTGCCTTAGAGACTAAAATTTATTTAAGCATAAGCTTTCGTAGGCTACAGCCCACTTCATCAGATGCACAGAATGGAACGTATAGTGGGAAGATATATATCCATACAGAGAACATGAAAAGGTGGGAGTTGCCATACCAAGAGGCTGTTTAATTAAGATGAGCTATTACCAGCAGGAGAAAAAGAACTTTTGTAGTGATAATCAAGATGGTCCATATCAGACAGTTGACAAGAAGGTGTGAGGATACTTAACATGGGAAAATAGATTCAATGGGAAGAGCTAATAGTGAAAAATTGACAGCATCATGAGGAGAATGGTTTATTTCAGTTATAGCCATCCAGGGTTAGGGCTATTGTGGGTGCTGGACAAGCATATAGCAAGAGTCCCTGCCCCAAGGAGTTTGCACTCTAAAACACCAAACCCAGAAAAAGCAGGGGAAGTAGGATACAAAAGCTAAGCAAAGGGAGAGAAGACTGGTGCTGGTCTTTTTAGTTTCATCTTCATCCTTGTGCGTCTTCTCCAAAGACATACAACATACAAAATGTGCAGGAAAGGGACGCAGTTAGAATGCACAGTTTTCTATACACGCATGCATGAACTATACTCGATAGCTCCACAAACTGTCCATTCTCTGGCCAATTTCTTGTAGGCATCCAGCCCTCTGGGCTTGTAGGTTAGCCACATGCACCCAGGGAATTCCTACTGGATAGCACAATAATGCTTTTTCAAAAATGAATCTTGGAAGCTTTTAAGTGTTTCTGTCGCACAAGTTGCTAAATGAACAGGGCTTGAACAAATACTCTGATTTGACATATCCTTAATCAAAAAGATCCCACTCCCCCTTCAGTTATTGTTGAGGAAGCTTTTTCAGAACTAAAATCTTCTGGCTCTGTTGCTTTGGAGAGGTGAGGGATTTTAGTTCCTTTAGAACAGACTAAAACTAACTCATACAACAGTAGTATGCAAGTAGCATCTTCAGAAACTAAGACTATCCCCATTTTTCTCAGTGACCCAAAATAAAAGAAACCACTCTGTTCTTTTAGTACTTGTGAGCTTCACCTTATTGATTTACCCCATTTTTCTTCTACAGCATCTTTGTGTTGTCCTAGTATTGTGGAGTTGCCTTTTTTCCCCAGACACTCCTCTTTCTTTTTGTCATGGGGGTAAGGGAGATGGACTGCAATCAGAGGTGAAAGTAAGCCGGTATGCGCTGGTGCGCCGTACCGGACCGGCTTCCTCAGGAGACAATTTAAAGGGCCTAGGGCTCCCAGCAGCAGCTGGAGCCCCAGGCCCTTTAAATTGCAATTAGAGCCCCACTGCTTGAACTCTGGGGTAGGCAGCCAGGACCCCCAGGGCTCTGCGGTGATTTAAAGGGCCCAGGGCTTGGAGCCCCGGGTCCTTTAAATCTCTGCTGGAACCCCTGTCACTATGCCAGGGCTCCACGGCGCTCTGGTGGAGATTTAAAGGGCTGGGGGCTGCGGCAGCTGCTACTTGCCCTTCAAATCCCCACGAGAGCCCCGCAGCCGGAGCCCTGGGGTAGAGGCAGCAAGGCTTCGACAGAGATTCGCGCCGCTCCCCAGGGCTACAACCGCGGGGCTCTGAAGGGGATTTAAAGGGCCGGGGCGGGTAGCTGGCTCACCACGTGCCCCCAGCCCTTTAAATCCCCGCCAGAGCCCCGTGGAGTCCTGGTGTAGTGGCAGGGGTTCCAGCGGGGATTTAAAGGATCCGGGGCTCCCACTGGCCGTGGTTTGCTGTCCCGGTCCAGTGGGAGCCATGGGAAGCAGCATGCCAGCAGCTAAATAAAGCAGCTGATCCCACTAAGGGTACTTACCCTGCAGTCCCGCACCCACCGCTGACCTAGAGCCCTTTAAATTCCCCAGAGACTCGCCGCTGCTCCCCAGGGCTCCGGCCGCGGGGCTCTGGTGGGGATTTAAAGGACTCAGGGCTGCAGCAGCCGCTACCCACCGTGGCCCTTTAAATCCCCTCCAGAGCCCCACAGCTGTAGCCCTGGGGAGCGACGCAAGTCTCCGCCAAAGCCTTGCTGCCACTACCCCAGGGCTCCGGCCCCAGGGCTCTGGAGGGGATTTAAAGGGCCCAGGCAGTAGCGGCTGCCGCAGCCCCCAGCCCTTTAAATCCCTGCCAGAGCCCTGCGGCCTGAGCCCTGGGGAGTGGTGGCGAGTCTCCAGTGGGAATTTAAAGGGCCCCAGCCCTGCTATCGCCCTCGAGCCCTTTAAATCCCTGCTGGAGACCCGTCGCCACTCCCCAGGGCTCCAGCGGCGGGGCTCAGGAGGGATTTAAAGGGCTCAGGCAGTAATAGGCAGCTGGAGCTCCGGGGCCCTTTAAATCCCACCTGAGCCCTGCTACCAGAGCCCTGGGGTAGTGGCAGTGGAGCTCTGGAGGGGATTTAAAGGGCCCCGGGACTCCATGGGCGCTACCCCAGGGCTCCGGCAGCAGGGCTTTGCAGGAATTTAAAGGGCCCTTGGCTCCTGGCTGCCACTACTTCCCCAAGGCCCTTTAAAGATCTGCCAGAGCCCGGGAACCCCGGGGTAGTATCGGCAGCTGAGAGCCCCCAGGGCTCTTCAGTGATTTAAAAGGCCCGGGCTCCGCTGCCATGGCAGCTGGAGCCTGGGGCCGTTTTAATCTTGATCTAAAGGGCTGGAGGCTTTAAGGCCCTGCCTCTTCTGGTTGAGGCCACACCTCTTCCGGGTGAGGCTCCGCCTCCTGATCAGGACTTCCGGCGTACCGGTAAGTCCTTTAACTTACTTTCATCCCTGACTGCAATGATTAGTTTTATAGTATCCTACATATGAACTAGTTTTGCTTAAGACTCTACAGTGCAACTTGAACTGTCAAGATAGCAACTCCTATATTCTTTTTACTTTAGTAATTAATGAGGGTTTTTTAAAAAAAATATTTTTCATCTTGGGACCCACAAAGCTTTCCCAACTTTAATTAATACCCCATGGAGTAGGCCGATACTATCGCCACAGCCATTGTAGAAGTGGGACAGTTGAGGCACAGAAAAGGTTAAATGACTTGGTCTAAGTCACAGTGCGAGTGAGTAGCAGAACCAAAATGTAACCCTGTTCTGCAGAAAGCCAGGTGAGATGATCGTAATGGTTTCTTAAGCTCTATGTGCTGGCGAACAGAAGTGAGGAGTCTTGGTTTCCAGTCCCCTGCTCTAGCCATTACTGCTTCTCCCATCCCCTGTGCCGCACCGTAGTAAGATTTATTTTGCTATTGATAACGTGCAAAATATGCTCCTATTAATGTTGCAACAATACCCTGGCCTCTATTTCCCCTCCCCTGTTCTTTCATCTGTTCCTCAACCCCACCAGTTGTACCTTGTCTTAACAGTTGACTCTTCGGGGCAGGGACTGCCTTGGTACATAGTAGCCCCTTCTGCTAGATGGTATACTGAGTTAGAAATCATAATCAACACCATAGAGCTTCTTTGAGGAATGCCTCTGAGAAGCTATTGGTCTGTATTGTACTGATTTTTGGGAAGAGTAGCCCCTTCCTTGAAGCGCTTGGGTTGCTCTGAGATTGGATTTATCAGTTTCCTGTGTTGTGCTAGGTGCTAAAGACCAGATTAGACATGGGCTCTACCTGTCATGAGATATAATCAGATCTCTGCCCCTCCCACATAAAGGAGGTTTGACCCTCTTGGAGGAGTAGGGCTGTCACCTCCCTAGACCTGCATGTTTGCAAGGAAGTCATTGTCTGTAGAAATCTGAACTCAAGCTGCTTCTGAGTGCTTTGGTTAAGTCAGTGGACGACAAACTACAGACCACAGGCCACATCCAGCCCATACGACCGTCCTACCCGGACCCTGAGCTCCCACCCAGGGAGGCTAGTCCCCGGCCCCGCTCCTGCTGTTCCCCCTTCCCTCAGCCATGCCACCGTGCGGGCAGCACTCAGGAGCGTGCAGCCCTACCACCCAGTGGGGCAGAATGGCAGCATGTCTGGCTCTGGCTGGGCAGCTGCCAGTCCTGCTGCTCTGAGCAGCACTGTAAGGGGACCAGGAGGTGGGGTGGGGTCATATCAGGGACAGGGGATCCCAGGGGCCAGTCAGGGAAAAGGGGGTGGTTGTGAGGGGATGGGGAACAGGGGGCATTGGATAGGCACAGGAGGCCTGTCAGGGGGTAGATAGGGGTTGGAGCAGTAAGCAGTGGGGGTTGGGGTCCTGGGGGGGACAGTTGAGGTCAGGGGTTAGATGGGTCATGGATTCTGAGGGGGGGCAGTCAGGGGGCAGGAAGTGGTGGATAGGGAGTGTGGGCCTGGCTGTTTGGGGAGGCACAGCCTTCCCTACCCAGCCCTCCATACAGTTTAGCAACCCTGATGTGGCTTTCAGGCCAAAAAAAGTTTGCCCACCCCTGGGTTAAGTGTTGATCTCCCAAATGACCAGTCACCTTATCTCTGTGTTTAGGCATCCTACGTAGCTCTGAATTTACATCTCCTATTCAGAAAATGCAAGCTGTTGTGAGGGAAGCTATGTCAGACCCCGTCTACCTTGTTTGGAATAAAAAGAAACCTTTCAGGGTCCCCTTCTTTCATCAGTTACACACAGTGTTTATCACAGAGGTTTGTATTATTTACACTGCTGAGACACATTACACAGCTGTTGGCCAGTTCATGTGAAAGTGGCACTTGGTCCTTCACAAAATGCTGTGCATCTTGGAGGCCTGGCAGCCTTGTGTGGAACATGCATTATGCAAGGCAAGTGACAGATGGACCAGAAGGGTTGCATTTGCTAATTGGGGACATTTACAGGTATTCTCCCAAAAGGTAGATCATTCATTGGAACAGCTATTACTGGAAACAAGTCACCATTGTGCAATCATTGTGGTTCACACACCACATTCTGTAGTGCCTATAGTCTGACCTTGTGTGTATGTGTAATAATTCTCCGAGCAGTGGAAATCTATGCACCATGGTCATCTTGTTACCAGATCTGACCTATGAGGAAAGGTTAAAAAAAATGGATACGTTTAGTCTTAAGAAAAGAAAGTTGGGGTGGGGGAGGAAGGAGACCTGATAACAGTCTTCAAATATATTAAGAGCTGTTATAAAGAAGACTTATCAGTTGTTCGCATAATCTGCGGCAAGAGAGGTTTAGGATAGATATTAGGAAAAGCTTTCTAACTAGAAGGTAGTTAAGCTCAGACTAGGCCTCCAGGGGAGATTATGGAATCCCGATCATTGGAGGTTTTTAAAAACAAGCTGGACACACACTTGTCAGGGATGATCTAGGGCTCAATGGTGTCCAATAGAAATTCGATGTTAGCCACACTGCTAGCCATGCTTGTGGTTTTGAATGTTTATTAGCCACATTATAGAAAAACCACATGCATTAGCCACAATTCAGTAGCCTATTAGCCACATGTGACTAGTGGTGAACGTATTGGACACTGCTGGTCTAGGTTTATTAGTCCTGCCACAGTGCAGGGGGGCTGGACTTTGATTTCACAGGGATCCCTCCCTACATTTCTAGGATTCATAGTCTGTACAGCTTTGCAGGATGCTCTTTTATTTCAAGGTGGGGTTTATTCCCTTTTCAGCCTTCACAGCCAAAACCTTCAGGATAGCACGTGGCATCCATTTTTTTTTTTTTAAAAAAAAAAAAAACAAAAAAACAACACAAAAAAAACCCACAAAGTACAACAAAAAACAAAAAGACCCACCTCTCTGCATAGCTTCACAGACAGTAGAAACTGTGATACCGTGGTCTGAGCTGGAAAACCAAACAGGACGTATAATTGTTGGTGACAAAAGCATGCTTTTCTATCCGCTGTAAAGCTGACCCAAAAAAGTGGAAATCTCCCAGAAAAAAAATTTGCTTTTGGGGGAAATTTTCATCCCAAATTCCATTTGACATTTCAGTTTTGCTGAAAAATGTCAATTTTCTCATAAAAAGTTTCGGTTTCGTGAAAAGGGCTTTTTTGTCAAAAGAAAAAGTTACCCAACAAAGAAACCTTGACTAGCTCTAGTCCCCTGCACCTATGTTTTGTTTTATTCCTGCCATAAATAAATTACATACACCAAGTCAAGGCCTGAATGAGCATCAGCACATACAAAGCCTCTAAATGTGTGAGAACTGTGAGATGTAGACTCAGGTAGTATGAAGGGAGAGAGATAGACTCAGAAGCAGTAAGAATATAGGAAAACATACAATGTTGGAATGTTAAGTCCCATAGGAACAGAAATTATTTAAATTAGAAAGATTCTTTTACTTCAGCCAGGAGTTAGATTGTTATCAAGTTGTAAAAGCCCCATCATTAGAACAAGACTATCTAGGTTGGATAAAAAATTTTCTGGGCTGGTATAAGCCTGTGCTAGGCTTCTAGGCTAAACTCTGTCTTCAGAAGCATGAGCAGATCTGTCTGACAGAAGCACCCAGGCCAAACTAACTCTTTCAGTTAGTGCCAGCTTTATACTCGCCACTAAATTCCAGCGAATCGGCAGTCACTCCCACTTATGGGCCATTCCATTCCACCCACTGTCAAGAGATGCAAATAGAGGTGTGGCATCATTTGGATAATTATTTTTAACAAGATTGACCAGCATTAGCCGGCCCTGGGAAAGACAGGCTCAACAAAGTTTGGATCTACACTTTTAACCATTTGGTCTTAGAAAAATAATGCAGTTGGAGATTGATTTAAACTGTACACATTTAAAGAGACACTCCCTCTTCTTGGTAAATTTGAAGTTAATTGAGAGAATAAGTTACATTTTTTCACAAGAGGAAAGCACAGAGAAATGATCATTTGTTAGAGTTTTCATCTAAAGATTTTGTAAGGTAGAAGGCAGTTAGCTCTGTGTCTGTTGCCCTCTAGTGGCAGGCTCAGTAAGTGGATAAGGGACCTACTACTAATAGCAGCTAGTGGAGTTCTCCTTTAGTTCAAATGGCAGAGGATTGTGTTCCAGCATTCTGTGTGTGTGTGTGTGTGTGTGCGCGCGCACAATTATCTGTTGTCAGAAGAACTTGAATTAGTAACATTGTGCTGAACAGGTTTGTAAAGATGACTACCATAGGAAAGTCAGCAAACATACTGGTGGATAAACAGTTCTCTCAAAGCGTGAAGAGCTAGAGGATTTCTGAAGTGTTAACAACTGTAGCCAACAACATTGGTAGAAGCCTTTGACCCAAATGTGAGAATTGTTGTTTAGAAGCAAAATCTTGTCCTTCTATTCAAAATCTGCAACAGGAAAGTCAGCAGGACATGTGGCTTTGAGGCTTTGGAATTTCCCCTGAATCATGCTGTTGGCAGAGGTGTTAGCCTTCCAAATCAGCCAGATAGCCACGATCCAAGGAAGGAGCACACATGGATTCTGTCAGTGTCTCATTTCATTTGCACGCTAACTTAAACTTCATGCAATTCCCATTGACTTCCCTAGGAGCTGGTATGTGCCCACTTGTGAAAAATCAGTTCACTTATACAGGAGCCTAAAATCAAGATTTAGAAGTCTAACTTAAAAACCACCACACACCCAGAACCCTATAGTGTTGGGATTAAATTGAACAACTTGAGTAGCATTTACAAATAATTAGTAAAAGTCTAGCCACAGCAGTTTGCTTGCAGCATGTTCACAATCTGCAGTACTGTTAGTTGAAAATAAGGTTTGATGTTGTAATTTATGCAGCATGTTATATCGCAATCAGGAGAAGTAGTAGCTTTAGCAGTATCATTTCAGCTGTGTAGTTTGAAATTAACCAAAGAGGTTAAGGGATAATATGCCCCACTTCTCAGCTATACCAGCCCTCTCAGCTCACTGGTTGCCCCAAGTCCCAGCCAACAGAAAGATTTTGCAGCATGTCCTGGAGGCCAGCAATAGATCTGAGCTATTTCAGACCAATGAGGAGACAGAAATCTAAAGTTCACTCAGAGAACACCCTGCCAGCAGCCCCTTCCCCTCTGAATGGGGAAATCCAACATGAACTCCTCCTGCCACAGCTTCAGCAGTATCTTATGGGGAAAAGAGCAGCTGTATCAATTAGGTGTTTAGTGCTTTATATTTCAAAGCCAGCACCTTAACAACCAGTTGTAACCAGCAAGCACTCAGGGCAGATCCTGGCACATTAGTGATCTATACCCACAAAGATGAAGTACTCTGCCCAGCAAGTAGGAGGATGCACTGTGTACTAGTTTCAGTCTTCAAATGGATTTACAGTGATGCTGCAAGTAGTTTCTGTTGCACTAGTCTGTTCCCAGCATGACAAGGGTATGGACCATGTCACCAAAGACTGACTTCAGAAGAATCAGTTGCAACCTCTTGGCTAGACACAGATTGGGGAGGTGGGGAGAAGGAAGCCATTCTGGATGCTGCATCTGACAGCAGCCAGGGAATCGCAGCAGACCCCTGCACAGCAAACTTTAGTGACAGACCACAGAAGTATACCTTCAACCTTACAGGTAGAATATAACTCTTTCTATGCCTCCTGAGATCTCCCCTGCCCCATCCATCAACTTCACCTAAATCTTAACTGGATTGAGGCACATTGTTTCAGACAGGCAGTAAGTCAGTAAACAGGAAGATAGGAACACTGCATTCCAAATGATGAGCCAGCATTTTCACTGTCATATACCCTATTTGCCTAGATCTTTATCTGCTGAGTAAAATCTCTTTGTTAGGCATCTGGTGATAAGCATGTATTTAATCACAGAGTTCACTCACCGCTAAGGCACCTTCTCCTGGCTAGTCAGGGGAATAGTTCCTCCTCAGTCCAATTTTCTCTTCTTGTCGCTTGTTCATGTGCCTGCCACTCTCTCTCTGTGACTCAGAGTGCTTTTTCCTTTGTGACTTGCCCTCCAGCCACTGTGCATTTCCCCCTTCCAGGGGCTATCAGTCTTCTCCCTCACTGCCCTGATTGTGCCTCTTCCCCAGTGGCTGGGAGGGGAACTAGGCCTGACCTCTGGGTTCCAGCTCAGGGACGTTCTGATCAGCAGCCAAGTTCTTAAACATTGCTGCTATTTCCTTAAGACTTTTGCTACACCTCTATTTAGGTATCCTTCCTTCCTGCTCTAGTGTCCAAAGAGTGGCTAGAGGCACCCTCATTACATCCCTTTTTCTCCTGCCAGCTTCCTGGCTTTATACTGCCTCACCTGTTCCTTCTCAGCTGGGCTCCGTCATCATCTAATTCCCCTCAGATGGGTCCTATCCAGTCAATTGGCCCTTAGCCTTTGGGAAAGTGTGAGGTGAACACCCTGTCACACTCCTGGGCTCCTGCATTGTGTAACATCTCAGGCTGTCTTCAGCAGTTCTGTGCTGGCTGAAAGAAGTGTATTTGTGTCACAACTTGTCATCTGGCTTATAAACTGTCCTCCATGGTTGAAGGGTGTAAGCTTGTGACTCACCAGCCAGCACAATACAGACCTCCTGGTGGTGGGGTGAGACTTTGCATGCCTCCTGTTGCACCCCCTGCTGACAGCTCTTCCAGCCATACTGTGGTCTGCCTTTTGCTATTCTACCTGGGTCACATATAATCCCACTTCTTTCAGGGTAAATCCAACAAATAGTCCATCAACTTTCCAGTGGACTCTCAGTCAGAGTCTGGACTCACTAGTCCTTACCCATAGCATCAGGGAGGTTTTATTAGTCCTAATGCCTTGCTGAGGGCATTTTCCCACAGTCCTCAGTCAGCTGATAAGGAAACCCAGGCCTTTCCTCTTCGCTGCATTCCAGTCTAAGCACCCTTGAATAGATAATCAGGGTCACTGTACACGAGCCTCTGACTGCCTTCTTAGACCACTTCCTACCTCTCCCTGTCTTGGGCCTTTGCCACACCTTCTCCCATCTGTCAGCTCCTCTCTCTGTGAGCCTCTTCTCTTGACTCACAGCAGAATTTGTTAGCACTTTCTGGTATCCATCTGATTCTGTCACAGAAAAGTTTTCTCCACTCCTGGGGTGGGCAGTCCCTGACTCAGCAGGAGTTTTCCTGCTCCCTGCAGGCCCTTCAGCAAGCTCACACAACCCCAGCTGAACTCACTTCCCACTGCTTTCCTTGGCTCTCAGGTGTAGATATACCTTCCATCAGAGAGGCTATGTCTGCCATCAAGCAACTCAGCTCCCTGGCTCCAGCCACATCTCTTACGGAGTGGGAACTAGCCATTCTTCCTGATCAGCCCCACCTGAGACAGGGTCAATCCTTTTATCGTCTCCCTCCAGGCTTGACCCCAACTGCAGCTGTAAGAGGAGCAAGGGTGATTGCACTCAGAGGCTCTCATTGATCCCTTCAGGTCCAGCATGGGGCTAGTACATGGCATCATATAGTGAAATTCAGTTGTTGCTTATTGCTTGTCCTGAACAGATCATAAGTCATTTTATAAGCCTGGACAGAATGTGTAAAATATGTTTAAATGCCCACATTTTTAGCATTTCCAATGGAGTCATGTTAAAAATCTCTTCCCTTTTTCAGCACTCTCCATCAAGATATCTCAAACTGTCTCTTTAATGAATTAAACCCCAGGCCTTCCATGTGACACAAGTATTGCCATCTCCATTTTAAAGATGGGTAAATTGCTGCTGCTATTATTTGTATGTTGCCAACAATGCTTTACAAACAGATACTAAGACAAGGTGTCTGCCTCTGAGTTTGGTTTGAAGATTGAACACCAGTTTGTGACAGCATCAGAAATAAAACCTAGATCTCTTATTTCCTAATTCACTTCTTTAGCCAGCAGACTCTGCTTCCTAAAAGAAAAACCCAGGGCCTCATGAGCCTTTCAGAATTCTCTATTATCTAGAGGAAGCATGGTCTAGTGCAGCGGTCCTCAAACTTTTTTGACCGCGGCCCCTTTCTGCGGCGTGCCGTCCACTCACGGCCCCTGGGGTATGTCTGCTGAAATGTCGCCGAACAGAAAGCTTCCGCTTTCTGCAGCGGCATTTCGGCGGTACAAAAATAGACCGCTGACGAGTTCGGCGGTCTCCTGGGAGAGATCAGCGGCGGCGGCGGGGTCTCGCGCACCCCCAGGGAGGCGTGCACCCCACTTTGAAGACCACTGGTCTAGTGAATAGGGGCCAGAGTTGGGCATATTCATGTATCTTCAGTTGATCTAAGCAAGTCACTTACCTTCCCTACGCCTCTTGCTCTGATCTGTCAAAATGCGGGTGATATTAATTACCCACCTTTGCAAAGTGCTTTGAATCTATGGATGAAAAGTACTTTAAGTGCAAATTGTGTGTTACAAATTGTAATTATTTGTTTTCTCTTAAAAAAAAAAATAGCAAGGAGCCCCAAATAGGAGGACTCTGTCTTTGGCACCTGTGTCAATCTCACAAGCCCTCAGGGTGGGTCTTCAATCCCACATCCCTCTAAAGATGAGGAACCTTAAAAATTGTGCTGAGACTCTTTGATCCTTCTCTCTTCATATGACTGATCTAGTCACTTTAATTGGAAGCAGTTTTCAGAGTAGATGAAACACTGGGGCAGAGATGTCTTTTTGACATTAATAAGATAATGGTTCTTTCAGATTTAAGTTGCTTAGAAATTTGTCACCCACTTTTAGTCTGGAGCCGTAAGAGAGTCTGAGAAATCCTGAAAGATTTGAATGTTGATATAAAAGAAAATCATTTTGACGGGGATTTTGTTTTATTTGAACAGCACTGGGTAATTTTGGATAAGTGCAAATAAAGACACAAGGGGCCTGATTCTCCTCTCAGATCAGTGTGA
Organism: Dermatemys mawii; assembly: GCA_007922305.1. NCBI lineage: Eukaryota > Metazoa > Chordata > Testudines > Dermatemydidae > Dermatemys > Dermatemys mawii. The sequence goes on from ML677377.1 coordinate 27,818,553, forward strand.
ATCAGGAACCACTCCACTTCATCTAGTGGAGTCATGATGCCAGCATGAGTGAGAAGAACCAGACCCCAGTGGTTTATTTTCAGAGCATAATATGGGGAATCCTTGCATATCCCTGTTGTTTATTAATATTCCAACTGATACATTATGCCTCCTTAAATTCCCCACTAACAATTCTTTGCTTTCTATCCTGAACTATTTGTGCAGCATTGTTATGCATCATGTACAATGATACGAACTTCCACACCACAGAGATGGCTGCTTTTCAATGATGGGCAAAGCAGACGCACCCAGTTGGTAACATTTGTCTAGAGTTTAAGATTATCGCATGAAAGGTGCTCTGCTAGCAGTTGCAAATTGTTATAGATTCATAGGTTAAAAAAAAAAAAGCCGTACAGTTCCAATATGTTCCTCCAGTCTGAGCTCTCACATAACATAGGCGGCAGAATTTCACCCAGTAATTCCTGCATCAATCTCGTACCTTCTGGTTAAGCTAGATCATAACCTTGTCATTAGCAGTCAGTGTCAGTGTGTCCATATTCACCCTTTGGTCCACCCACATACTCCAGGCTAGTATTTGCATAGGTGGTGATATATTCTTGCAAGTTTCTAAGTACCAGGGCTATGGTACAACTTTCTGCCTGGCTGCAGGGAGAATGCTGCCTCTCAGTCTCTGATGTATTAAGATGCTTCCATTGCATCACTGCTGTTTGCACAGAGTTCTATCACATCAAGTGACCTAAGCCAATGTGAAGTGACATATGAAGCTGGCTTCTCTCCTCCTCCTACTTTGTGAGTGGCGTTGGGTTGGGTACCCACAAGAAACAGATGTTCTGTTCCTGCCCAAGAGCACTGACAATGTCACCTCTTGCGTTAGACCATATTTAGTAGAAGAGCACATCACTGTTTTAAGGGCCACGTGACATTTTCATTCTAAACCCTCCACTTCTGAGGTTTAATACACTGACATGCTGAAATTGCCACGGTGAGTGATACAAACTCTAAGTCCATCATCTCCTTGAAACAGAAAATTTGGTTCAGAATATGTAAGTCCTGAAGCTTACACAACAAATTGTTCACTAAGATTGGAAATGGTTTTAGTCAAGCTCTGGGTAGGAAACAAGCACGTTAGTTTTAAGGGGAAAAAAAAAAGAATTTGGCATGTAGTCCATTGCTAAAGTTATTCCCTGGAGCAAACAAACCATTCACATAACTCCCTCATTGTTCTAGTTGTTTTTAAACATAAAAATATAGTAAACTGAATATCGCCCCCATTCCTTGTCCCCTGACTACCCTCTCCAGAAACCCTTTGACCCTAACCACCCCCGAAGACCCCACCTCTATCTAAGCCCCCTGCTCCTTGTCCCCCTGACTGCCCCCTCCAGAGACCCTCCCACCTGCTAATCACCCTCCAGGATCCCACCCCCTATCCAACCCCCCTGCTCCTTGTCCCCTGACTTCTCCGCCCCCAGCCACACTCCCGACCCCTGAGAGGTACTCTGGGACTCCCACACCCTATCCAACCTCACATCCCCTGACTGCTCCCCGAGACCCTCTGCCCCTTATCCAAGCCCACCCGCCCCCCGCCCCCTTACCATGCCGTCAGACACGCTCCCGTGACTGATCGCCAAGAGTGCTGCTCACATGGCACGCTGCGGCTGCGGGGGATGGGGACAGCGGCGGAAGGAGGAGGAGGAGTTAGCCTCCCCAGCCAGATCTCAGGAGCCGGTTAGGAGTTTGTCCTGTAGTCTGTCCACCCCTGTACTGGAGGCTTTTGCCAGCACAGCTGTCAGTCAGATATCACACCTTTTAATGCCCCTGACTGGCAGAAGTCTGCAGTGTAGATGTAGCTTTAAGTTGTTCATTAGCAATAGGTTGGCTCCTTCATTTTCCTGGTGGGTGGTAGATGCTGGGTTTTCCTTTTCCCACTGTCTGGCTGGGATTCCTTTGACTCTTGTAAGGGCAGAAGGGAAACTGTAGTTGTTTTAATAAGTCCTTTCAAGGCAGAATTTAGGGGAAGGACAGAGTGGTGAAATTGACCTTAGTACAGACCTTGGTCCAGAGCAGAGGAGCTTTTTGTGTGCCCCTGTTACAAGGCAAAGTTCAGGAGGGGAGTGCTGGCATCTCCACCATTCACTCGAGTTCTCTACATTTGTCTTGTGAAGTCTCTGCAAATTCCAGTAAAAACCTGTGGGCTGCACTGCAGACTGTTGGATACCGATGTTATGCTCAGTGCAATACACAAAAAGAGAGGGGAGCCTTTACCCTCAAGGAGGTTAGCACTTCTGTGAACAGGGCACAGTGCAAGAGAGGGAGATGGCAGGACAGTGAGTAGTAGATGAAACTCCCTGCACTGTTTTTGTCTGGACTATGGGGAGGTTTATAGAGGGTCCTGATTAAGCATTGAGCTGCAACAGTACCTATCCTCTCTATGTGGCTTTTGTATGTGAGCAGGAAGAGGGTCTGGATGTAAACTAGGTATCGGAAATTAGTAGATTAAATAGCTTTTTAGCTGTCAACGTGCACGATATGATTGGGTACATCACACCACGTTGTAGAATGCCTTGGGTGACAGAGGATAAGCCGTCTGAATATTCCCATTTTGGAAGGTGGGCTCATTCTGTGGCTGGATGGTTTATGTAGTGAGGGAATCTGCGAGAGATAGAATCTGTTTCAGATTGTCTGGAAGAAACTGAAGATATTTTCAGGAGAGTGGAGGATTGACTTTGCTGGGAAACAGAGGACCATCTGCTGATGTCTCACAAAATTTAAGGCAGATATACTACAGGTTGGTGTCTGGAAGGCCTCATCTGCTAGTTTACCTGGAGTATTTAAACACTTTCTGGGGAAATTCCTAGGAATTATTTGCCTCTATCTGTTCTCTCATTGGATGATAGTTTGTGTGGATAGTTTCCTGTTAGTGCTTCTGGGAGAGGAATTCAAACTAACTGAGTTTCATGTACAGTATAGTCTGTTGATGTATGGCCTTGCTCTTCTGGTTTTCCCCTTTTCACTGTGCCACCCACCACCTTCTGAACTGTACATCAGCCAGTCGTTCAGTCCATTAGATTGTGCCAAGTGCTTCCTTAGCCTCGCCCTTATGTGAATGGCAACTTGGGTTACCTGATCACTCAGTTGCAAAGAAAGTCCTGCACAATGGCCTCCAGCTATGATAATGGCAGGTGTTTTTCTGAATCATGGCTAGGGCTGAGCCAACCTGGCAAAGTTCTGTCACAGGGCCAGCCCCTGAGGCTCATTGGAGGTCTGGGCTTTATAAATCCAAACACCCCATTACTGGCTCTCCCCACAGCTTTGCCTTTGCTTTCCTGTGATGGAAACAGACAGTGGCCTTACACCACTTGTCCTGTTCCTGGCCAGAGTCCAGCACCCTCTTCGTGAGGTAGTCTTGAGGATCAAACAGTCACTGCCATATCATGCTTCTTCACAAGCCGCCGGGGGTGTATCCCCTTCCCTTCCCAAATCCACAGGGGTTAGAAAGCAGCTTGTTGCCCTTTGCCGATAGGCAGCAGAGGTAGGAGGAGACAGTCCAGTGCCAGCCACTGCCAGATAGAGAGGCCAGGGCAGACAGAGCTAATAAGCCCCAGTGTCGCACCCTATTGGCTCTTCCTGTCACATTCGCTGTGGCTAGCAACAGGGAGGAAAGGCGCCATTCTCAATATCTAGTGGCTGCTTTGGTAGAGCTCTTTGGTTCAAAGAGACCATAAAGAAAGAGGATCTGTCCACGTGGGAATATCATCACTAGCACAGAGGCTTCATGGGGGCTACATCTGCACTATGAGCTAGGGGGATGAGTCCCCTTTTCAGATCCAGCGTGTTTCCCCTCTCTTGCTGACTTCAGAACAGGTGTGTTTGACAGGAGGCGATCAGACTCTCCAGTTCCCCCATCCCCCCAGGTAGGGAGATAAGGATTTTCTGAGGAGGTATCTGGCTGTTCCCCCAACAGGGAGGTCCCGCCAATAATAAGCATGATAGGATCAGATCACTGGCCACCCTTGTCCAAGAGACAGTAAAGGTAAAATTGTGTTGTGGTCCTTGTCCTACAGGGGAAGTGAATGGAGCCAAACCTTAGTGGGCCTATGCCAGCGTTCACATGCTTGGCTATAACTGCCCATGCCCTGATTGGGTTACTGCCAGATATTTTGCAGCAGCCTAACTATGGCTTTTAATGCACAAAGCATTATGTGGCTGCTGGGTCTACAAGAGAAGGCCCTTAATGTAAATCCTCTGCATCAAACGTTGTAGTAACTACACAAAGACCCATCAGGCTTATTAGGGATATAGACAAAGCCATGTTTAAAAATTTACTCCTGGCAAGCATTGAATGAATTGTAGCAGAGATCTGCATTCAGTAAGGTTTCCCACATTTACAAAATCTACAAGGGCCCTGTGAATTGAACGCAAAGGACATGGGTGCATGGTTGCAAAATAACACAGAAAAGGTCACTTACGTGTGGAGGTTTTCCGGCTTGCGCTGTTGTTACCAGAGATTTTGTGTAGATGTGTGCAGTAGTTTAAGTTAGTCTGTGTAATCATGTCTCCCTCTAGTGGCTAGCCCCAGTGTGTGTAACAGCCTGCTAGCTATGTGTAGCTGAAGAAGGTTTTTGGTATCTCAGGCGAGGTTTTTGATGCTGAAAGTCCTGTAGTTCAGTCGCTGCTGGTGACCGCAGTCTGTGCATTTTCACAGCCATGATTCATTAAACATGGCTCAGAAATTTAAACCCAGGCTGTGCTCTTTAGCTGGTAGATTGGAGGAGAATCCAAAGGTCATGGAGACTGTCTAGGTCACAGCCTCCCATTGTCGGTTTGCTGACTTTAGAACAGGCTTTTAAGCATTGCTGTTAATAGCCTTGAAACAGAACCACCATTAGCCTATCCACAAAGAAAAAGTCTTCATTATGCAAATTTTGATCTTAAAGGTTTATTCCTGTTTTTCCTGGCAGACTTTTCTGTTAGTCTCAAGAGCAAGATTGCTTGGAATTACCATACACCCTTGTTAATTGCATAAAAAAATTAAAGCAAAGGTTGTTTTTGCCATAATCAAGAGTGATTTTGATTAATACTTCTGAAGTCAAATGTTCTGCTGGCAGTGGGGAGGAGTACAGCCCCCCCAAAAGGCAAGGAATTGGATTAGCCTTCCTCATGGGGTGGGGAAGAGCTGTCCAGGAGCCAACAGCGGGGCCCTGACCACACACCTCCCAGCGTCACTGCAGATCTGAGCTGCTGCTGAGCAGCACTGATTTATACCACTGGTTTGTAACCTTATGCCAGCGGAGAACTGGATGTAGAGGAGCTCCACTGCATCATGTTTTCTCTCCACCCCGCCCCTTTCCCCAACAGAAAACAGGAGCCGGGAAGTTTCGCAACCTTCTCTAGCTTTCCACCAACAGATCTCTCCTACGCAGGGGGAATTTTCTGCTGTCCCTTTCTGGTCAGTCTAAATCTGCTTTGGTTCACTTGAGCAGTGCAGAATAAGTTTAGTGGATTGGGATATTTGGCCCTAAATATTCGGAGGTTCTTAAACCACATTAAGCTGACACTGAAGTTTTTAAATTAGTCTCTTTCTGGTTAAGAAGCAAATTCCTCTGGAAACTGCTCAGGCCAGAGTTGTCTTTCTCTTACGTGGGTGTAAAGCTGGAGTAACTGCCTTGATTAGTCTGGATTACCCCAAATAGTTTGAAGAGGAAGGTGCAAAGAGCGGTGTTTCTGGGGGCCTTAAGGTGGGGGGAAATGTTGGTTCTTACTGAAGCCACCTCTAAGCACACAACTAGTAGGCATCACCTCCTTACCAGCTTCCTCTTAAGTGACTACCTCAAAAGCATCTCAAGGTTTCCAGTACTATTGTGCTAGTCCTCCAGTTAAAGACCCGGCTACACTAGGCAACCAGTTTTTTCTGGTGCTCTGGATACAGTGAAACCTGCCCTGCCTTAATGCGACTGCTCAGCTCTATTTTGTGGTGGTTCTGCTTATCCCAGTTTGCCATGTGAATCTGAGAAGATTTAGCTCATAGACATTCTGCCGAGCACATACCATTCCATAGACCAGTGATCTTCACGGAGGAAAAACTCATGTGGCCCCCAGGAGGTTTATCCGCCGAAATGCTACCACAGAAACCGGAAGCTTCCACTTTCCGTGGTGGCATTTCGGCGGGACAAAAATAGACCACCTGGGAGTTCGACGATCTCCTGGGCGGAATTGGCGACGGGGTCTAGCGCACCCCGGGGTGCATGCACCCCACTTTGAAAACCACTGCCATAGACTATGGGCCCCTCCTGTTCCTTATTTACATCAATGGTTAAACCTTCCGTGATACTATTGAGAGCAGAATCAGGCCTACATCTAACTCATTGGATACATCCCTCTCCACCAGGTCAATATATTCATAAGGGGCTAAGGGCAAAAATTAATTCCTCCGCCAGGTATTGATTTATATTTGAATAGAAAATGCTGCTGACTCTAAGATTGCAATGCTAGAAAAGGTTACAAGAGCTTGTAGTTTATATCTGAGGAGCTGCATTTCCTTGGCAGCCCTTTGAGATTAGGCCGTTCCACCAGAATTCAAAAGGAAAAGCAAACCATGTTTATTTCTGGCTTTTAAAGCGGAGACACATTTTAAATCTCCGTCTGGAAAACTTCAAGTGAAGTGAAGACCATAAAATTTTTTTGAAAAGTTTGATTCCTTCAACGCTTTCCTGAATGTAGGTGTCCCCTAGGCACACTTTCCAAGTTACTGTGAGATTTTAGCTATTCTATTTAGGGATGATCTTTCATCCCTATTTAGGGATGAAAGACCATCCCTAAATAGAATAGCTATATTATTATAGGAATGAGCTCACCTGTGTGTATGTGACTGTCATCAAGTTCTGGTATATGGGAGGAGAATCCCAAAAGCCCAGATAGAACCTGTTAAATGTTACCAAGTTCGGACATGCTCCTCTGCGTCCCCATCCCAAGATCAGCTTGTCAGTGCCGTGCTACATGGAGAAGCTGGCTGGGATAACTATTTGAAATAAGGTTTTCTGGAATAATTATTCTGCTTTGTAGCTCACTAATCATTGCAGAACAAAGTGATTTTTACTCCGAGATAGAGTTTCCCAGCATAGACTAGCCCTCAGCTTCACCACATCTCTGCACTGCAAGCTGTGCTCTGGCCTACACCCAGGAATGTTTGGGCAGCATGATGAGGTAACCTCCCCCACGGGGTGGGGGAAGGCCCAGGAGTGAGTTAACAAGCTTCATTCCCGGCTCCTCCCTCACCAGTCCCCTTGCAGTAGGTATCAGGCTTGGAGGGAGAGATTAAAGGTGAGAACACAGCTCAAATTAGGGGTAGATGGGGAAGGAGAGCAGACTACAGGCTCCCTATGAGATGACTGGCTGAGGCCAGGAACTGCTTGAGAGACTGCTGCTGGTTAGCACCTCCCTGAGACAGGAGTAATGTCTGCATCCGTGAGAGCCTGCTGCCTGCCAGACCTTCCCTGAAGGAGGGTAAGCGTGACGCAGGGCCGGCTCTAGGCACCACCAAACCAAACATGTGCTTGGTGCGGCACATTTTCAGTGGCGGCAGGGGTTGTGGGTGGGGTGCGGGAGGGAGAGCCCAGTGCGGGGGCGGCAGAGAGTGCGGAGGGAGGGGAGCCCAGGGCTGGGGGTGCGGGGGGCAGCCAAAAATTTTTTTGCTTGGGGCGGCAAAAAACCTAAGGCCAGCCCTGGCCTGGGGCAAGACAGTTGTTTGCTACCCGTGCCTTGCTTGCTGCTGTGGGGTAAGAGTGGGACAAGTGGTGTCCCCGCCGGCAGTGGGAACAGCCAAATAAAACCCCTCTTGGTTGGATCTGAGAAAACCAGAATTTTGATAGTGTTTGTCCTGAGCCCAGGGGTGACCACTGGCAGTCACTGTATCATGTGCCAAGGGAACAGGAGTGGCTAGTTAGGGTTGCTGTCTGGCACAGAAATGTCCTGCAAGGCATGTCACTAGCTATCCCACCAGTAGTTTCTCCATGTGTTGGACCCAGCTATAGCCTGTCACGTTACAGCCTTGCTCATGATCAGAGTTCAAACACACCGCAGGCACACGGTTAGAAACTGCGGGTTAGGTTGTTGCTCCACATGCAACGTGGCTGTGTCAGCAGCCCCTGCAATCAGATCTGGATGGGCTGTACTGTGTGCACATGCAGAGGCCCACTGAAGTCAAAGGGGCTCTCTGCTAGTGCAGGGATTCATATCAGATTGCAGGACTGAGACCCAGGTGGAACTCAGCCATGTTACAGACTCTGTAAAACTAGATGGGCCTGGGAATGTGAAACATGGTCTGAGACTAAACATATTTCTTAGACATTGTAGAACAAAGAGTGGAGATCCCGTTGAAGGAACATCCCCACAGGTTAGAGGCGCCCCCAAATTAAGAGATCCTCACTAAGTCAGAGAGGCAGTACAGAACATGTGGTTTTGAAAATTTGCAACTAAGTAAGCAAACTCCAAACAACAGTAAAAGTAAGGGGAATGTCACAAAATTACATGAATTTGATAGTTGTAGTCCATGGTTTTTTATTAATTATAACTCATATTGTGACAGCACAGGGAGGTCCAGGGATAAGGGCCCCAGTGTGCTAGGCGCTGTACACACCTATGCCAAGAGGATGTGCCCTGCCTCCAAAAGCTTACAATCTATTTCATAACTGTCATGCTCTCTGGAATGGCTCACTACTGTGCATCCCTCTCTCTCTGGACAGACTGTCAAAAGCAGGGCAGACATCCCAAACTATTCAATAATTACATTTCACCGACCCAGTAACAAAATGTGAACTCCTGGGTCATAGTCTTATCATGGAGTCACAGAGCCCCGTTAGTCTCTCCAAGCTGTCAGGCCACCCATATGAATGTGACTTAGTGATAAATGGTCACTTACATCAAAAAAATCACAAAATATTCAGGTTGCTTCTACTTACCCCAGATCAGTTGGTACCCTAGATCTTATACCAAAGACAATCGTAGTCAGTCCTCCAATAAACTATCTAAAGTGTATCAACTAGGAAAAAAAAAGAGAGTTATTTACAGGTGAAAGCAAGCAAACATATACACACAAATGACTTAACATCCATAGTTTCTAAAGGTGACAGAGATGGAATAATCTGTCAATTCAACATTTCTTTTAGGGTCAACCCAGGTTAACTGCAGATTTCTGTGTTATTTTCGTTCCTCTGGCCCTGTGAGAGTTTAAACAGCAAAGAGATGAAAACATTTCTTGCAACCCTGTTTTATCTTTTACATTTGGACTTCAGTCCATGAGAGGAGCTCCCCTTGCCGGTAGCATTTCTAAGGTATGATCGGTGAATGGCCCTATCCTTTGTATTGTGATGGTCTTTAATGGCCTGTTTGATCTTCATAGGCCTTCTTAATGGGGCGGAGGGACAATTCCTATACCTGGAGTCACAAATTCAAATCAAAGCAAACATTTTCAAAGTTATAAAGGAAAACTTACATATTTCCTTACAGCACTGAATACAAGTGAGATTAATGCAGGCAGCACCTTAAAAGCATTTCATAAAGTCTAAACCAGGGGTGGGCAAACTAGGGGCTGGGGGCCACATCCAGCCTGCCAGCTGATTTAATCCAGCCCTTGAGCTCCCGCTGGGGAGCGGAGTCAGGCACTTGCCCTGCTCCTGAACTCCGCCGTACCACGCGGCTCCCAGAAGGAACAGCATGCCCCCCCTCCGGCTCCTACGTTTAGGGCAGGCCTGCACAACTCAGGAAGCAGCAAGGGCCATATTACCGCAAAAAAAACAGCTGCGGGCCGAAAAGCCCCGCCTTCTCCCCGCCCCCATCCGCTGCTCCCCACCCCACCGCTTGGCTTGCCCCACCCCTACTAACCTCCCGCAGGCCGCACAGTGAGCCCATGCGGGCCGCGTGTGGCCCTCGGGCCGCATGTTGTGCAGGCCTGGTTTAGGGGCAGCCAGGGGGCTTTAAACTCCGCGCACTGCCCCCGCCCCAAGTGCCTCCATTGGCCAGGAGCTGTGGCCAACAGGAGCTTCAGGGGCAGCATCTGCAGACGGGGCAGCGCACAGAGGCACCTGGCTGCGCCTCCATTTAGAAGTCGGAGGGGGCACATGCTGCTGCTTCCAGGAGTTGCTTGAGATAAGCGCTGCCTGGAGCCTGCACCCCTGAGCTCCTCCCATGCCCCAACCCCCTGCCACAGCCCTGATCCCCCTCCCACCCTCTGAACCTGTCAATCCCAGCACCCTCCTGC
>ML677377.1:27828814-28071297 GCA_007922305.1 Dermatemys mawii
CCCCAACCCCCTGCCCCAGCCCAGATCCCCCTCCCACCCTCTATACCCGTCAATCCCAGCACCTTCCTGTACCCCAAACTCATCCCCAGCCCCACCCCAAAGTCCACACCCCCAGCTGGAGCCCTCACCCCAACCTCCTGCCCCAGCCCGGAGCCCCCTCCCACACTCTGAACTCCTCATTTTTGGCCCCATCCCAGAGGCCACACCCCCTCCTGCAACCCACCCCAATTTTGTGAGCATTCATGGCCCACCATACAATTTCCATACCCAGATGGGGTCATTGGGTCAAAAAGTTTGCCCACCCGTGGTTTAAACACTGAATACATTCTTATATGACTAACACATATTTTGAACAAAAATAACATACAGGTGAGCTGGTTTGATTTCCAGCTATGAGTTTGTCAGTTCGTAGCTAATGCCTCTAGCCTTGGCCAGAGCTGGTGCTTGTTTTACCAGCGTCACAGTAATATCTTAGTAAATGTTTTGAACGCCACTCTGTGAAAAGAGTGATATTTTGGTAATGGGTGGTCATTGCAGAATGCTGCAGTTTTACCTTTGCTGAAAAAGTGGGAGAACCTAGAGTGTGTCAGAGAGATATAGGTGGAGGTTAGTTCAGTTCTGCTATAAACAGTGGCTTGGCAGTCTCCTAAAGGATTGGTAATACAGTACAGAGTCTTTCACATTAAGATCACCCATTCAGATCTGTGCCAGGTGTGGAAGTTGCTACCTTCTCGGATACTGTTGTATCGCCAGGTCTTTTTGCCTGGGTCTTCCAAGTCCAGTCTCCACTGGACAAGGGACCAAATTGTGTAAGCCCCCATTGCCTGGTTGCTTTGCGGTGTGCAGCATCAGCAGAGAAGCTGACAGTGCAGAAAGATGTAGGCCATCCTGGAAACTGATGGGAGTAGCTGGACCTCTGTATGTGTGCCTACATGTAGCACAGAGGCCTGAACTGATGCATTTATTCGCAGGAGCAGCACCATATAGACTCAGAGAATACTGAACAACTTTCATCCCATCCCTCAGAGGGCTGACATGTGGGCAAGGCAAGGAAGCCCAGTCTCTGGGGCCATCAATTTAGTACCTTCATAACCATTAAATTCCAAAGTCCTTGAAAAAAAGATGAATATATATACTACACTCAAAAACATGAGGGCCTGAGCTATAGAAGAATACAGTTCACACCTAGTAGCATAGGTCGCATAACAATATGCTACGTGTGAATTACGATGCTATAATTCAAGTCTTGTCAAATAGTAGTGCTTAATTAGAATATATATAATTGTGAGGGAAAAAAGCTGACTAGGGCAATTGGTTGTTTGAGGCCTCCTGCTACTGAAAATAATGAGAACAGAATGCATTAGCTACAAAATAGCTTCCACCTTTAAAGAGCATTGAGATCCGATTAAAAATATCATAGAAAAGCAAGGGAGATCAAAGACCACACTGAAAGCCAAAAGCAGTGGTTCTCGACCTTTCCAGACTGCTGTACCCCATCAGGAGCCTGATTTGTCTTGCATACCTCAAGTTTCACCTCACTTAAAAATACTTGCTTACAAAATCAGACATAAAAATACCAGTGTCACAGCACACTAGTACTGAAAAATTGCTGACTGTCTCATTTTTACCATATAATTATTTTAAAAAATTATTACAATATAAATATTGTACTTACATTTTAGTAATGTACTTGCATGTAGTATATAGAGCAGTATAAGCAAGGCATTGTTTGTATGAAATTATAGTTTGTATGACTTTGCTAGTGCTTTTCATATAGCCTATTGTAAAACTAGACAAATATCTAGATGAGTTGATGTATCCTCTGGAAGACCTCTGCATACCTTCAGGGTTACCTATACCCTTGGTAGAGAACCACTGTGTGACAAATCAGCCTTAACTCACGTCTTTTGTTTGTTGTATTTTTTCAAACTAACTATAAGTTGCAACTGCAGAGTTGGCTTTGATTTGCTACCTTAAGTCTAAATGTCCTATGCAGCGTTATGGTAAATTGTGTTGGTCCCATGTCTTCTGCTGGACCAACTTCTGTTGGTGAAAGAGACAAGCTTTCATGCTACACGGTGCTCTGTAGTTTGAAAGCATGTCTCTTTCAGGAACAGAAGTTGGTCTAATAAAAGATACTACCTCACCCACTTTCTCCCTCTAAATGTTCCAGCTTTTTTAGAGTTAATGTTGCAGTTCAGCATCCTTTGATTTAGTAATTGTTATAGGAGTCTAGAAAGTGTGGCTTTCATTTTGCCTATTTGTCAGGTGGAAGAAGTCATTGCAAACTACTGGAGAAATGCCTGTTCAGGCTCTTCTTAAAATGCTTTTTATTCAGCCAATCGGGTCACTCTGGAACAAGGGAGGGCCTAAAAATGCAGACTCTCCAGGCCAAGCAGGCTCAATGGTTCATTCCTGCGGGGGAGAATTTTTTGATCCAGAATAGAATTTTAATTTAAGGACTGACCACAACAGCTTTAAAGCAGCTGTTCTGCTCTGTTGTGTTACTGCATACATGCAGATGAAAGGGCAGATAACAGCCTCTCAGGGCTGGTAGTCTGTCCTGTCAGCCTGCTTAGAGAACATTGGGTAGACAAACTGACCATTGGGTTGACAAATAGGAGGTGCTGAGCCACTGCTGTTGTATAAATCCAGCTGTCTGAGTGTTTATTAATAGTAATAGTATTATGGTAGTGCCTAGGAGACCCAGTCAAGGACGTCATTGTACTAAATACAAATAAATTTGATATATTATGGTATTGCCCCAGCACCCTAGTCATGGCTCAGGAGTCCATTGGGCTAGGAGCTGTACAAAGAGTGAACAGAAAGATGGTCCCTGCCCCTCACTGCTTGCAATCTAAGTCTTTGCTTTTTAAATTTAACTGAAATTAAAAAGGCTGGTGCCCATTTATGGTAAACCCTTGATATGGCAGAAGAAATAAAGCATGATTGGATCTATCCAACCTTGGTGTTGGAAAAAGGAGATGATGATGATAAGGACATGCCTCAAAAATGGCTTCCAAATAGCAGAATAATAGCATATAATGGACACCAACACTTTCAGGGTTCTGTTTGAAGGATCTCCTTGACAGAATGGATTAGTAACCAAGCCACACTCCAGAACTGGTATGGTGCAGGAAGGGAAGGAGGAGGACAAAAATCAGTGGAGACTAGGTTGTGTAAATTTTATAAAAATTGTCCCAAAATCTTAATGGGCTGTACCCCCTTTCTACCAGCCCTTGTACATCAGTGAAGGATAGAGCTGTGTGTAGAGGGGTTCAGCCAGGGCTTGTCCCTTTCCGGGGTGATGGGGCACCATACAGCCTCGCTACACACCCTCTCTGTTGCGTTGGGGAATAATGAGTCTATGGCCCAGGGCCTCAGGCAGGGCTGAGCAAACAGTTCTATATCTATTAGCAGCCCAGGCCCTGAGTCAGGGCGGCAAACAGTCAGTGCTCAACCCGTCAGGCAAAGGGGCTGAGCAAACCGTATATATTAGCAAGCCCAGGCTCTGAGGTGCCTCGGACAGGGGGAGACTGCCACCTACAAGTGGGGTGGCAGCAGGGAAGCAGGCCCTCCCACTCCACTGCATCCCGGGGCCCTAGCACCTGCTGCTGCGTCAGTGGGGATCCTGGACACAACATACTGACATTGGCTCTGGCAGTGCTGCAGCCTGACTAGGGCTGGCTGCCCCCGGGCCACTTCCAGACTCCCCCTCTTGTGGTACCTGGGTTGCGATGGTGTCCTCGGAGGGTTCCAGCACCGTGGGTTCCTCGGGATCACTAGCACAGCGTAGGCTCAGCAACTCCTCCAGGTAGCTGGCGAGAGGTAAGCTCGGCACCTCCTCAGGGTAGCTGGTGCAGGGTAGGATTGGCAGCTCCTCCGGTTAACGAGTGTGGGGTGGGTTCAGCCAGTCCTCGGGTTCACCACAGGCCACTGGGGCTTCCCAGTTGCGGTCTAGGTCGGCAGCATCTGGTCTCCCTGGCGGCTGCTCCCTCAGTGAGCTCTGGGGTTTGTTGGTCTTTTATGCTTCCTGTCCTGCACCGTGACCTCTAGAGGGCGGGCGCAGGACCCACTAACTCCGCCCACTTTGGTGTCTGGGGAGGCTCGTCTCTCGCCTTGCTACACAGTGGCTGTCTCCAAGTCTTGCTCTGCCACTCTGCAAAGCAGTGTCTGTTTGTCTTGTACCATTCCAATACTGCAGGCCACAAAGTCTGCAAAAACTAACAAGCCCACTTTCGCTTCCCTTGTCTTCAGTTGGAGTATTCCCATTGACTCAGATGGGGACAGGATGAGGCACAACAGCCAACCTTTTACTGGCGTACAGCAAATGATAAAACTGCGCCTGAAGGGAAAGGCATCGGGCACAACTTCAATCCGCTGTGAGCAGGAACAAATTGGCAGTGAACATCACTCAAGCGCAGCTTCTAAGGCCTGGATTTTTTGACAGAACAATGGCCTAAATAACTAGCATCAGGAATTCTGCACAGAGCTCTATTAATGGCAAGGAGGGAGGGAGCTGGAAGAGAAACCAGATTTTAGACCAGCAAAATTCAGGCAACATGGGTATGTTTAAAGGAAAAACAGCTTAAATATATTTAGTGTGTGCTCAAGGCCTTGTCTACACTAAAGGGAAAAGTCGATCTAAGTTACGCAATTTGAGTTACATGAATAGAATAACTCAAATCGATGTAGCTTAGATTTACTTACAGAGGGGTCCACACGACGTGATGTCTCCTGTCGACTCCCCTTACTCTTCTTGATCAGGTGGAGTACAGGATCCGACGGGAGAGCAATCAGTGGTCAATTTAGCAGATCTTCACTAGACCCGTTAAAATGACCGCCGATGAATCGATCACCGCAGCGTGCATCCTCCAGTAAGTGTAAACAAGCCCCAAAAGCAGCATTTCTAAGACTTAGGAATATAACTACATACTATGAGCTTCCTTGAAGAGTAGAAACAAACTGTAGTATAATACTACTTTGTGCTTATGTAGCACCATTCATCTGAACTTATACTTTACAGAGTTGTAGAAGTGCTACTGCAGTTGCATTATATGGATGGAGAAACTGAGGCAGCTCGCAGGGAGTCTGTTAGGATCAGGAATAGAACAGATTCTCCTGAACACAAATTCTCTGCCCTAAATACCAGGCAAAGGTAAAAAGTATGCATGTGTGTGTGTGTTAGCTGAATTTTGAGCATTTGGCTGGGAAGTACCAGAATAAGGAGAGTAGTGTTTTTATCTATTAGGGTGAGCACACAGAGGTGTGCAGTGTATTGACAAGGTGCTTAGGTATTGATTCTTAAGGTTGTAATATGTCTCTGTTATCGTCCTTGGCTGAAACAAAGATGTTGATAGCTTTAATTAACTGGCAATATATTATTAATGTAGCCAATACCCAGGGAATTCCTCTGTTTAAGTTGCCCTGGAAAGTGATCTTTGTTGACTTGCATTGGGTATCAGCAGGAAATCATTGTGAAATGGATTGTGCCAAATAGAGTAATTCATAGATAAGATTTAAATGAATAAAGACATTCCGTATATTGGCTCTTCCCAAATCCTCGTGGAAACTTTGGGGAAAAAATAGCCTGACCCAGAGAAGTGTCCTGATTTCATATTCTTTATGTCACTTCAGGGCAGGGTATGATGCAGGGTTATGTACCGCTTATGTCCCTAACACAGTCCTCTTCCTTGGGTGAGTTTCACCCAACATGGAGATAGCCTCTATTCACTAGGCTCTCCAGCTGTGAAATTGACAAGACTGTCCCACTCCTGGTGGGGAGTAAACCATGGTGGTTGGGTGAGGAGGGGAGCGGGGAGAGGGGAGCAGCCTGCCAGGAGTTTGTGGGGCAGCTGGGCTCCAATTAGGGAGCTGAGAGACTGGGCACTCAGCTCCACAGATTGCCCCTCTAAGTTTGGTGGAAGCGCTCCTGGTGGATACACCACCGACCCAAGGAGGGTAATGTGGACATCAGCCACCGCAGTAATTAATGCAATGGCTTTAAGTAGACCTAATATAGGTTGACCTATCTTTGTAGTGTAGACATAGCCTAACACAGACCAGTGTTACCAGGTATCACAGATCTTCCAATTAATGGGGCACTTAGCCCTCCAGACTTTGGAGATTGCTGCACTAGTTTACAGCTCCCCTGTAATTTTACACAAACTCCCACCTCTGATGAGATTAATGGCATGTTTAAAGTGCTGGTGCACCTTCCTGAACTGAAGCCTATTCGTAGTCGGGGGAAGGGAGGAAGAGAGCATTTTTGGAGAGGCTGTTTCTTCCCTGTCCAGGTCACCTTCTCTTTTCACTGTATTTTTTGCATCTGGGTGTTCAGTGTTTGGGTTTTCTGAAGGTGGGATTGTTCATTGCCTGTTACTACTGCGTAGGTCTCAGTGGTGAGTATAATACCAGGTTATGTTACTACTAGAATATTAATGCTTTATGGCAGCTGCCAAGAAGAGTGCAGGAGCAGATCTTTAGTTAAACTTGAGTAGGTGTATGAACATTGTTCAGCCGATGGTTCTTGGCAGTCAGAGTTTATATCCACATTCCCATCTCAAGTCATTTATGCTCTGTTCTTTGATCTCCTGGTAGATCAGTAGAGGTGGGGAGGCTGACCCCACACTGCTGAGGCAGCACGTTAACTTTCACAGTTTAAATGCTTGCCCTGGACTTCTCTGACTCTATCGCTCCTTTCATTCCACAGTCTGCAGTGATGAATAACCTGGCTGTGGGAATGGAGTGTGTGGTGGGTGTCCAAATAGTCACAATATCCAGACATTTGGTCACTTTTAACTGGAAACTGATACTTGAGCAGTGAGGATGCAAATAAAACTCTCATTGCAAGAACACATGGAGCTGCGACTGGGCTGCAACAGACACTTAACTTCCTTAGGCCTCTTTGAAAGTCTCAGCCAAAATGAACAAGATGACGAGGAAAATATAAAGGGGTTATTTTTAAAAGGACCGGGCGCTTTGTGCCAGGTCAGGGGAGCTCTTACTCAGACATGGCTTTGGATTTAAACTCAACTAATGTCCTGACATTTCAGAGTCTGGGAAATTCTTCGTAGTTATTACCAGTTATGGGCAGTTTCCCTCTGCCCCTGCTGCTCTGAGCTTTGTGAATGGCAGGGTGGGGGAGTGCTCAGTACAGCCAGATGCTGAGGCCTTGCCTATACTGGCAACTTTCTGCACAGTAAAGCGGCTTTCTGTGATGTTACATAGGGTGACCAGACAGCAAATGTGAAAAATCAGAACGGGGGTGGTAGGTAATAGGAGCCTATATAGGAAAAAGACCCAGAAATCAGGACTGTCCCTATAAAATCGGGACATCTGGTCACCCTAGCGGTGTAACTCTTGAGGTGTACAGACTGCCAAGCCACTTAGTGCACAGTTGCAGCGCTGCAAATAAACCGCCCCAATCAGAGGCATACAGCTTTCTGCACCGGGGCTACAGTGCTGCAGTGCCAGCGTACACACCCTGATAAATTACAGCGCTCCAATTGGCCTCTGGGAGGTGTCCCACAGTGCCTGTTCTTGCCTCTCTGGTCATCAGTTGAACTCTGTGAGCCCTTAAATTCCTTGGGAATTTTGAAAGTCCCCTTTCTGTTTGCTCGGTGACGCATGCAGTGGTCTCAGCACATCTTTCCAGGTGATCATGCCTGCTCCATGCACCAGGCAATCCCCCACTTGGAGCAAGGCTGAGCCGCTGGACCTCATCAGCATTTGGGGAGAGGAGACTGTTCAGTCCCAGCTGCGATCTAGCAGTAGGAATTATGATACCTACAGACAGATTTCATGATGCATGATAGAAAGGGGCCATGACCACGACACACTGCAGTGCAGGGTCAAAGTGAAAGAGCTGCGGAATGCCTACCACAAGGCACAGGAGTCAGACCGCTGCTCCAGTGCTGTGGCCAGTGCTGGTTCTACAATCCTCGGTGGCGACCCTACCTCCACTGCGAAGGCCCCTGTTGATACTTCCTTGGCTTGCACGGCGGTCAAGAGTGGACCGAGTCAGGAGGACGAAATCTTGGATGAGGATGAGGAGGGGGACCCAGAAGCAGAGGATGACTTGGAGGTCAGAGATGCATGCAGCCAAGAGCTCTTTTCTATTCCAGTGGAGGCTAGCCAGTTGTAGCTGTTGGAGCCTGGCAAAGCACAAACAAGAGAGGAGGTCCCTGGTAAGTGGATTTGATTGCGGGAATTGCTGAAGCGAGTTGTTGGGAGCAGGAGGGTTGCAGAAAACAGGCTTGTGTCTGTGTAATGCGCGTACCACCACATGCCTAGTCTGAGCGGTGGAACAGGGTGTTGGTTGACTCCCTAACTTCACGGGAATCTGCCTCAGAGATCTCCTCAAAACTTTCATGGAGATACTGGGCAATCCGCTGCATCAGGTTCTTTGGCAGAGCTGCTTTGTTTCTCGCCCCATTAAGGGTAACTTTCCTGTGCCATTCTGCTGTCACTGCGGGAGGCAGGGACCTTTGCTGCACACAGGCAAGCCGTATAAGGACCAGAGTGGAAGCCGCAGTCTTGGCGAAGACCTTCCCTTGATTACCTGCAGCGAGATATCTTCCATAATCAGCAGTGAAATGTCTTCCATAATGAACACAGCCTGTGGAAAATATGGGGACAGTAATGATTATAAGCCCCCCCCGCACAGTGCTGGCTCTCCCCAAGAGCCACGTGCCTTGTGGACAGTACAGTCCTGGCACACTGATTTCCTCTATCCCTGCAGTTACTCACCATTTTGGGGGTCTTGTGGCTCATTTGTGCTTGCCTGGGGTCAGCCAGTTAGTGACAGGTATATAAATAGTGGCTGTGTTTTAAATCACTGAATCAGTGGTCTGTGTATTGCAAACAATACTGCTTCTGTAAAATGTTGCATTTTGGCTTCACGGATATGACCTTGGGAGCCCAGCCTCCCTCTTTGTTATCACTGGCTGAATGGCTGCTCAGAATTAGAAAGCGGACATGAAAAAATAAAGAGGATTTTCTGCGTGATGTCATCATGCACTCCACAGCCGAAAAACAAGAATTGAAGGAGTGTCAGGACAGCGAGAAGGACTAAAAGGAGAAGGAGGTGCGACAGAAGGAACCCAGGGAGCAACTCTTAAATGTTAGGGAGTGCCAAGTGGACACACTCTGGGGACTACTAGCACTGCAAACCGAGCAGCCCTGTGCCCACCTTCCACTGCAGCCGCTGTCACAAAATCCCTTCCCATGCGCCCCCCTCAGACACCGCCAACACACTTTTATCAGCCTCCTGGCTGCAGTCTGTACCTGCTACATTCCACTCCTCCCCCGTCACAGGACAGCATTGCGGACTCTCATTACCCACTGCACTCAATACCCATCCCTCTGCAGTTTAGCCCTGCCGAAGTGCAGTACTCACTGCACTGTACTCCAAAGGAGAAAGTTGAATATGGTATCTGGACACACAGAAATCTTTAACCATCCTGGGACTCTCCCTTCCCCTGTCCCTCACACTTCTGATAAGTACGTTTGTTTGTCTCTCTCCTCCAGCTGCTGTTTTTAATAAAAGAATTGTTTTGTTTTGAAAGCAATCTTTATTCCATTAATGGAAAGCCAACAGAGCCCTGCAAAGCAACAGGCAATTTTCTTAAAGCTTCACAGTGCATTGTCTACTCCAATCACAATCACCTCCTAGTATTACAAGCACTGCACTCACGAGAATAGTAACAAATATTAGTGACTTTCAGCTTCAAATTGCTGCCTCAAGGCATCCCTAATCCTTATGGCCCTATGCTGCGCCCCTCTAATAGCCCTGGTTTCTGGCTGTTCAGATTCAGCCTCCAGGCACCGAGCCTCAGCGGTCCAGCACTGTGTGAAGCGTTCATGCTTCCCTTCACAATTATGGAGCATACAGAACATGGCTATAAGCATAGGAATATTGTCATCAGCCAGGTCCAGCCTTCCATATGGGTAGCACCAGCGGGCCTTTAAACAGCCAAAAGCACACTCAGCACTCCTTCTGCTCTTGCTTGGCCTGTTGTTGAACCTCTACTTGCTGCTGTCAAGGTTTCTCATGTATGGTTTCATAAGCCAAGGCATTAAGGGGTAGGCAGGATCTCCCAGGATCACAACAGGCATTTCGACATCCCCTGTGGTGATCTTCTGCTCCAGGAATGAAGTCCCTGCTTGCAGCTTCCTGAACAGGCCTGTGTTCCAAATGATGCATGTATTATGTACCTTTCCGGACCAGGCTGCATTAGTGTCTGTGAAATGCCCACAGTGATCCACAAGGGCCTGGAGAACCACAGAGAAATACCCCTTTCGATTAATGTACTAGGTGGTCTGGTACCAGGCTAAGTGGTCTGGTACCAGAACTGGAATATGTGTGCCATCTATCGCCCCTCCGCAGTTAGGGAAACCATTTGTGCAAAGAGTCCTGTGGCACCTTAAAGACTAACTAAAGTATTAGAGCATAAGCTTTTGTGGGCTAATACCCACTTCATCGGATGCATGCAGTGGAAGTTACTGCATACATCCGACGAAGTGGGTATTAGCCCATGAAAGCTTATGCTCTAATACAGGCCTGCACAACATGCGGCCCAGGGGCCGGCCCGCACGGGCTCACTGTGTGGCCCGCAGAGGGTGAATAGGGGTGGGGCAAGCCAATTGGTGGGGTGGGGAGAAGTGGATAGGGCGGGGCTTTTCGGCCCACAACTGGTTTTTTTGCAGTAATATGGCCCTCGCTGCTTTCTGAGTTGTGCAGGCCTGCTCTAATACTTTAGTTAGTCTTTAAAGTACCACAGGACTCTTTGTCACTTCTGCAATTCCAGACTAACACGGCTACCCCTCTGATTCTTGACATTTGTGCAAAGCCATCCACAATATCATGCACATTGTCCACAGTCACGGTCTGTCAGAGCAGGATGTGATTAATGGCACTGCACATTTCTGTCAACATGGGTTCAATGGTAGACATTCCCACTCTGAACTGGTTAGCGACTGATTGGTAGCAGTCTGGAGTAGCCAGCTCCCACCGTGCAATCGCCATGTGCTTCTCCAACGACAAGGCAGCTCTCATTCATGTGTCCTTGCGCCACAAGGCAGGGGTGAGCTCATCACACAGTCCCATGAATGCCGCTTTCCTCATCTGAAAGTTCTACAGTTACTGCTCGTCATCCCAAATACGCATGATGATGTGATTCCACCACTCAGTGCTTGTTTCCCGAGCCCAAAAGCGGCATTCCACTGTGGTCAGCACCTCCATGAATGCCACAAGCAATCTCGTGTGATAGCTAGTATGCATAGCAAGATCAATGTTGAACTCCTCTTCCCTTTGTAAGGAATAACTCCTCTGCCACATGTGATGTGATTCGCTAGCTAAACTGCATCAAGGATAGGAGAGCCACAGGATCTGTGGGCACATGTCACCTTTATCTGCTAGGGAATTTCTCTGCAAAGTCAGTATTGCCAACCCCAAATGTTCATGAGTCAGACTCACCAAAAATCGAGATTGGCTTTAAAATCATGAGATTAAATAGTAAACTTGGTGGTTTTTGCCTTCTGCTTGTTGAGCTTTTGTTGTGCATTGGAGTCACATTTTAAAGCATTCTACACAACCATGAGGGCTAGACACTTACTTTTTTTCTTTTTTTTTTTAAGAACGAAGGCTGAAATCATCACATATCCGCTTGACTCCAGGAGCTGGGGCTTTAAAAGAAAACAATAATTATCATTAGACTCATGACAAAATCTTGAGAGTAGGCAACATTGCAAATGGAAAGCTTTGAAATAGACTCAGTGGAAATATGACATAGTGCATGGAACAAGAGGCATTTTCATTGCCATGCACAGGAGTGGAGATGCATATTTCTCACTTAGTTTTCAGCGCCTAAGGGTGAATCATGCCTCCTTTGCTTTAACTGTTTTTCTTCCAGTAAGAGTTTGGCTATTCTCGGCATTCCTGGGGTAGCTAAACATATTGCATGGAAGTAAGGCCCCTTTATGTTCTTTAAAACAAAAGAAAGCTATAACTGGACATATCTGGCATTGTGTTTCCACATGTTTCTAACTGTTTGATAGAGAAGCTACAATCTGCCTCTGACGGCACATTTCACCAACTGCATTATCATACGTAAAAAGCAAAAGATCCTGCTGAGACCTGTTAATTACACAGCCTTGGTGTACAGCAAATCAGTGCCCTTAACATTTATTAAATCACTGAGAACGGGGTCGGGGGGGGGGGGGCGAAGGAGGGGCAGGGAAAGGCTTTTGGAATACAAATGTGAATGTTAGTATTGCTACCATATTCCAGCCTTCAATTAGCTTTGCACCTACTACAAACTGCCAAGTTAAAAGGGAATTCAAATAGAATGTAAGATGGTGCATTCCTACTGGGTGAGGTTTGTAGCATTTCTTTTTTCTGTCCCTTGTCACTCTGGAGATTTTTATGGCATTTCTTTCGTCTTTGTTGCATGTTTCATTTAAAACGCAGACATCAAGCAACACTGCACCACTGGGAAAAAGTGAACCCCTGCAGAAGAATGAAGGCTAGAGAGAAGGATACAATATGGGGAAGGCAAATCAATATAATACTCAAAGATATAAGAGGTCAAGGCGGCGATGTTCTCTGCAGTAAGCTACAGTGCAAGCTTTCTGGAGCAGGCACAGTGCTCTTTGTACAGCCTCTAGTACATCGGAGCCTTGATCCTTGATCAGGGATCTTTTGTGCTACTATAATAATTCTAAAAATAAGGTGGGTGAGGTAATATCCTTTATTGGACCAATTTCTGTTGGTGAAATAGACAAGCTTTCAAGCTATACAGAGCTTTTACTGAGGTTTGGGAAAGGTATGCAGTCACAGCCACAAGTTGGAATAGATTGTTTAGCATAAGTCGTTAACACATATTCTAAGGAATGATTCACGGTGAAGTGCCTGTTAACACCTCTACAGTCATGGAATAAAACCAGGAGTGAGGGGCCGGGGGGGGGGGGGGGGGAGAGTTACTAGATTACAGATTGTTGTAATACGCCAGAGACCCAGTATTTTTAAGACCATGATTTTTAGTATCTAGCAAAGTTGTTTATTGAAGCTTCCAGGCTTGTCCTTTGAAGGTGTTGTGCAGGTTTCCTTTAAGGATGAGGATTGAGAGGTCAGATATGGAGCAATTGTTTTATGAAAAGTGTTTGCTCATGGTTGATAACTTTGCTAGACACTAAAAATCACAGTCTTAGTGCTTGTTGACACTTGAAACACTGCTGCAGTTGCATCGCTGTAGCACTTCAGCATAGACACTACCCACACTGATGGAAGAACCCCTCCCATCAGCATAGGTAGTCCATCTCCCTGAGAGGAATTCTTCCATTGACCTAAGAAGGTCTACACCAGGGGTTAGGTTGATTTAACTACGTTGCTCAGCGGGGTGGATTTTTCACATCCGTGAGCAATCTGCCTGGGTTGATTTAACTTTTGAGTGTAGAAATTCCCGGCTGGTCCGCGTCAGCTGACTCAGGCTCATGGGACTTGGGCTAAGGGGCCATTTAATAGAGATGTAAACAGTAGGGGTTTGGGCTGCAGCCCAAGCTCTGGGTCCTTTCCATCTTGCAGGATCCTAGAGCCTGGACTCCAACCTGAGCGTCTACACTGCAATTAAAACAGCCCCTTAGCCTGAGCCTGAATCAGCTGGCACAGGCCAGCTGTGGGTTTTTAATTGCACTGTAGATGTACCCTGTGAGTACCTTTCCCAGACCTGAGGAGGAGCTTGATGTAGCTCAAAAGCTTGTCTCTCTCACCAACAGAAGTTGGTCCAATAAAAGATATTACCTCACCCACCTTCTCTTTCTAATGTCCTGGGAACAATGTGGTTAAATACTGCCATCTGTAATAATATTGTCAGATGTAACACATTGTCTGTCCCAGTATGGCAGATCTGTTCTGAAGGCTAGTTTTTTTCTTCCTGAACATTCTGGAATTAAAGGTCACATGCTCAAAGTTCTTCAGTTTGTGTCATCTTTATACACCACTCCTTGGACTTCAGTGGAATATTCACCAGCTTGAAGTTAGGCATTTGCCTATACACCTTGATGAATTAGGGCCTCAGTCTCCAGCTGCTATATGCACAGTTCCCTGCTCAGTTCCCCTATGTGTTCAGCAATGGGTGCTTTCTACTGCTGAAGTACCATTTCCTTTGCTATAAGTGTGAGAGCATTTCCTGTCTCACACCGCAGAACCTTTATTGGTAGAAGGGCATGGGGGAGACAGGTTTTTTGGGGGCGGGAGGGGAGAGGAGAAATGTGCTATATCCAGTGGAAGGTGCAGTACAAGCAGGAGTACTATAGGCTGGTGGGCAATGATGTCGATTGGAGTTTGAGGTTGTATTCCATTCTCCAGACCAAAAGGTCCTGGTATCAGTTTTCTAAACAAAAGGATTTGTTAAGATTCCACTTCGTCTGTGGTGTTGTATCTAGTACCTTATTGCACCCTGCCTGTCCCGCACGGCTTGCTTTCCACCATAAACATCTCCATTCTCATATAACGAAGGAGGCTGTAAACTGTTCTAATTCATCTATGGACCGATCTAAGAAAAAATAAATCGCCCAAGCAGCAGCATAATGCTCCTGAGTGCTTCCCTGGAAGATACAAAAATACATAGTAACTTAAAAACCATAGACCCTACATTTAAATCGTTCCCTTGTTTGCCAAGTTTACATTTAAATAGATGGTAAATGGAACAAGATGTGATGTGTGAATAACTGAAATCAGAGCTGAATAGGTTATAATACTTTGTGACTACCATGTGTAAAAGTTTTTCACTGAAATGCTGATACCTGCTTTCTGATGGACTAGTGCCTTTTCATTGTTATTGTCCTTGTCAGTAAAGCTTTAAATTTATTCATGAAGCAAGCTGGAGATCAGGTGGCAACAGCTAAATCCATTTAGCAGTAAGAATAAGAGGAAAGCCATTTTAATGTTCTCTTGCAGTGCTGCAGTACTTAGCAAACCCAAAGGATATTAATTACTCAGCATGATCTGAGATGTAAAAGCATGAATTTATCAAGACAAATGCATTCAGAACTAGGCTAAGTCAACAGTAATTAATGTGATGCAAAAAGACAGAGGAAGGAAGGATTAGTGGACCTACCACATTAGAATAGCATATAGTTTAGTGGCATCATTGGGATATTAAATGATAGGAGATAGCGAAGATGTTGTGGGGCATCCTTAATAAATATACCTTTTGTTTGTTAGGTATACTCTTTGAATATGGGTATGTCCAGTATTTATATTGCCTGGGCAGAGTGAATGTTAAGTTGTACAGTGGAGTCACATTTTACGCGGGGGGTAAGTTCCAAGGTCCCCGCATAAGATCAAAATCGTGTATAGTCGAGTATAGCCCGACGCCATACCCTCTCAGACTCCTGCTGGATGAGTGAACGGGACCCCAGGCCAGTGGTGGGCTGAGCAGGGCCGGTGGCGGACTGAGCGGCTCAGTCCGCTGCCATCTGGGGTCCTGGCTTCCAGCCCTGCTCAGCCTCCTGCTGGGGTGAACGGAACCCCAGGCCAGCTGTGGGCCGAGCGGGGCTGGCGGCTGGGATCCTGGCTGGCAGGAGCCGGCAGGTGGGAACCCCAGACTGACAACGGGCTGAGCAGCTCACCCGCTGTCAGTCTGGGGTCCCGGCCGCTGGCCCCACTCAGCCCACTAACGGTCTGGGGTTCTGGCTGTCAGCCCCTTGCCAGTCGGGGTCCCGGCTGCCATTACCGCTCAGTCTTCTGCTTGCTTGGGTGAAGGGAACCCCAGGCCGGCAGCATGCTGAGCCACTCAGCCCGATGCCAGTCTGGGATACCAGCCCCAGTCCCACTCTATTTTTTTTTTTTGCAGAGCACGTATAGTTGAATTCACGCATGTTAAATGTGCCTATGATGCAACTCCACTGTATATTTAGCAGGCACAACAGAAAATTGTATTTTTTAGTATAAAAATCTTTGCTATTTGAATGTACCTTTAGGAGCGGAGTAGAGAGAGTGTGTACGTTTTGCACAAACATTATCTAAGCCACTCCAATATTTTTATGGTGTTTAGCAAACATATAATTGTGAGTACATCCACAGATGAGTGACAGCTAGAGAGATGAATTGGTAGGCTCCACTAGACAAATTTAAGTGTAGCATGTGTATTTATACCAAATCCATTAGAGCAGACAAATGGAAAATCCAGAGATGACTGCTCTGCAATTTAACAGTCACAGAATTCTGAGAAGGATGATATCTTCTTCATTGTTAGCAATGGGTCAGATTTAAAAATCTCTAAAACTAAAGCAATTTAAGGGAACAAGTCCAGCCATGCGTATTGAAAGTTGTTTTACATTGTCAGTGAGTAATGAGTTAATCCAATGCCAATTCTTTATCTCTAGGATATGGCGATGATTTTGACTTCAGTTTAGAGGATGCACTTGATGACCATCCTACCAAGCAACGTGAGTACAGTTTACAGGAAAAAGCAAATAGCGATTTGTGTGTGTAACTACCTGTGTGGATTATACACAGGTAAAAGGTCAGGGGCTTACATAACTCAGTCATCTTTTCCTTGTCAGATCCAGTTTCCTTAACTGTCAACAGCTAAAATAAACATTCCCTCTGTAAAATTTGTTTCTAACCTAGTGTTCCTTTGTGCTGTGATGCTGGTTAACAAGTTACATTGATTTAGCATTCTGACAGCCTATTAGTATTGAATACATGCGTTTGTGTTCCTAATTACTTGTGTTGTCATTCATTCATTCATTCCCATGTTTGCCTGGAATGCATTGTGTAATGCTTTTCTCTTCCAGCAGGTGTGAGCACTATTTCTGAGAGCTTGATGTTCCTACTCTTACCTTTCTTCATTCCCTGCTTGCCTTCCATGGGTATGTGTACACTGCAATTAAACGCCAGGCCGGCTGACAAAGGCTCATGCTCACAGGCCTGTTTAATTGCAGTGTAGATGTTCAAGCCCTGGCTGCAGCCAAAGTCTGAATGTCTACACTGCAATTAGACAGCCCCACAGGCCAGCTGCAGATTTTTAATTGGTGTGTAGACATACTCCATGGCTCAGATTTTCACAAGACTCTCCCTCTTGCCTGTATTGTTTTGCTTCCACAGTTGATTCCAGGAGCATTTCAATGGCTAAATACCCTATTTGCAACCACAAAGCAAGCTCCTAGTTAATCCCTTCCTGAAACAATCAGGGATTAGGAGATCCTCCCACTTATCCCCAATAAGTGGGAGGATCTCCTAATCCCTGATTGTTTCGGGAAGGGATTAGGATTCAGCACTGCAGAGACTGGCCCCTCACCTCTGCCCTCCGTGAGTGCCACATGGGTTTCTGCAGCCCCATTAAATATACACATCTGTCCTGGGACCCTGGGGAGAAGATGGGTTAGGGGCCACAGCCCAAGTGTTTTGGTGAGGGTGAATAGCCAACCAGTTCTGCACCACCCAGATGTGCAGCAGGTGCAGATGCCCTCTTCCTCCTTTGCACACCTGGTCAGCCCTGAGGATTGGCCAGTCACTCCTGAAGCTGGCATATGCAGTGGGAAGCTGCTACCCAGCCCCCTTTCTGCCATGGCCTCATGATTTTCCCTTTAACAATAAGAGACAAGATGTATAATAAAGAATTTATAAATGACTTAATGGTTTAATATTTATCGTGGCTAGGTGACATTGCAGGAGCCCAGCTGTTGACACAGCCAGTCCTCAGATACTCTCTTACACAGAATAGTCCTGGGGACAAATTCTGGTCAGTTTTTCACCCATGAACACTATGTGGCTGCATTTTTTGTAGAGAATTTATGAATGGCTGGAAGAAGTATTTTGCTTTTCTTGTCTCCTGATTCTGCTTGTGCACAGAGTAGAGGAGTTCAGCCATATTCATACCACCTTGAACCTCACACTGCACTTGGCTGGATATTCCTAATCCCCTGTGCAACCTCCTGAATTCTATCCAGATAATTCAAATAGCCTTATCTCACAACAAATTACATAAAGCACAAATTATTTTCTTCTGTAAGGATTCCAAATAAAAATATTACCACTTCCTTCAAAGTCAGTCGCAATGAAACAATCTGACATGACTGGCTCAGTTGCATTGGCATGTCTCATATCGTGATGCATAGTGTAAAGGAGTGTCCTGCCAGCAGAGTCATTTCATTGCACCACTGTCCACCAGGAAATCTCTAGAGCTGTGATCCCCAAACTTTTCTGAGTCACACCCTCCCACTCCCACCCTGATTGCCTCCTTCTCCTCCTCCCCCCAGCCAGGGCCAGGAATGGGGCCACAGCTCATGCCAAAGAGATGCAGACAGTGGTAAGAGGGCTGAGGCTGGGGCTGCAGCTAGGGCTGGGACTGGGAGCAGAGCAGAGCTGGATGGTGCTCCCTCACCACCCCCTGCGGGGGCTGACTTGGATCCACCACGCCCCCACCAAATGTTCCTCCATGCCCCCCTGGGCCTCTGCTGTAGAGAAGGGTAGTGCTCATTGTGTAGAATGAAGATCAACTCTTTTTCTAGGACATTGTCACAGGATCCAGGTATCATTATTTGAAATAGAGGATCAACTGCATGATATTACAAAAATGGAGGAGCAGACATACCCAGAATAGAGCAGTGGCATTCAGATTTATCTTAATTATCAGCCAAAGAAAGAATAGCTGATTGCTGTATAGAGCAATTATATGAATTCAAAGAAATTTGGACCCTGTGTCTAGATACATTTGGATAAAATCAAATGTTGAGATGGCTCAAAGCATGAGGCGCCTCCATTCCACCTAACCCCTTTGCCTCTTCCCCCTCTTTCTTCCCCCTCCATCTCTCTTTCCCTCCTGGCTATTCATCCATGTCTTCTCCTCGTCTGTTACTGTGACCTCACCCTAAAATATTATGTATGTGTGAGATTGTCTGGTTTTGTGTTGTTTGGTCTTTGACAAATTGTAAAATTGCATAATTGCCTATTTCTGTTGGGTATCCAAATACTGCATGTGCCACAGGAAACATATATAAGCTGTAAGTCATTTACTGTTTGTAGTTTTCATTGTATGTTTCTTTATTAAAATCAATAAAAGATTAATCACCAAAAAAGCATCACTTTCTCTCACGCTTATGCAGCATTGGGATAGCACTATCCAGTGACAAGGTCTTACTCTATTTATATCATCTCTGCAGAGCACTCCAATTGCACTGCATTCAAAGTACTTTTACCAGCTTAGCAGTTTAATATTCTTGATGTAGTTTCATGCCACATAGATCTTTTGTACACTTAAAAAAAAAAGAATCTGAACAGTCAAAGGTTCCTTCTGTAGATTAAGTTTTTCTTGGGATTCCAAATCCCCTTTAAAAATCCTGTGAGCCATTAGTACCATTGCTAAACAGGATCTAGGGAAAATAAACTATTTTAGTTATTCTCGT
Organism: Dermatemys mawii; assembly: GCA_007922305.1. Lineage (NCBI taxonomy): Eukaryota > Metazoa > Chordata > Testudines > Dermatemydidae > Dermatemys > Dermatemys mawii. Next base: position 27,848,228 of record ML677377.1, read on the forward strand.
TGTATCTCATCATTAAGAGCAGATCACTTCTAAGAGGGGAATCAGATCTGCACTTGAGAAGGCAAAGAAAAAAACAATTTATTATTTTTATGTTAAGGTATGGCTTAATATCTTTCATGGCTAGGTGACACTATTGCAAGAGCACAGCTGTTTGACAGTGCTGGTCCTTAGATATTATTTTACACAGAATAGACAGTTATACAGATTCTGGTCAGTTTTGCCCCAGTAAAACTCTGTGGTATTCAGTGAAAGAACTTCTGATTTACCCAGACCAGACTCTGGACCATAGTCTTTCCCTGATATATAAATGCAAGGAAGCAATCACAGCATGAAAACCTGTTGTGTTCCCGATCCTGTCTGCTACTAGGACTTCGCATTTCTTTTCCATGCATTTATGGACACGTCAAGAAAATAAGTCCATATCTAATACCTTAACCAGCATAGATTATTGTGCAACCCTGAGAACACAACCAGTGATGAGCCATATTCTATCCTAGAATGGGTTTGTGTGGCTTCCACTGACCCCAGTAGGAACTGCTGAACATACAAGAACGTGTCCCATGGTGTGCAGAAAGTGTAGACCAGATCCTCAGCTGATGTGAATAGTTTGCTCCTCAGAAGTAAATAGAGCTACATAGATATACACGAGCAGAGGATCTAGCCTACAGAGGAAAAGACCGCTCTACTTTTACCAGAGGGCTCCTTGAAACCCATTAAGATATCCAGAATTCAGGGGGTCAGTTTTCCCCCTTTCTGATCAGTGTTCCAGATGGAGCACTTGAAGAAATCCCCAAGTCCTGAAAACATGTGTACTAGTCCAAGCCAGGCAAGTTGTCAGATACAAGACTACTACAAAATCATGGCATTCCTATTAATATGTTGCTTCCCATCACACACACAAGCTTTAAAGCAGTGGTTCCCACACTATAGTCCTTAGACCACTGCTGATCTACACACCACATATTGGTGATTCAGAGACAGCTGACTGCTCACATGGTGCTGCTTCTGCTTGTTTCCAGTAGCAATGTCACACTAAAGTCCACTGAAAATACATCAAATGTTTCCCTATTATCACTGTGCCACCTAACCAATTGTCAAGGTGTCATTGTGATTGAGCCTGGTCTGGATTAACTACGTTCTCAGGGATGTCAAAAATCCACACTCCTGAGAAGCACAGTAAGCCGACCTAAGTCCCGTGTAGACCGATAGAGCAACGGAAGAATTCTTCCATTGACCTAGCTCAGGGGTGGGCAAACTTTCTGGCCCAAGGGCCACATCGGGGTTTCAAAATTGTGTGGAGGGCCGGGTAGGGAAGGCTGTGCCTCCCAAAACAGCCTGGCCCCGCCCCCTGTGTGACCCCCACCCACTTCCCACCCCGACTGCCCCCCTCAGAACCCCCGACCCATCCAACACCCCCCCAGCCGGCTCCTTGTCCCCTGATCGCCCCCTCCGGAGACCCTCCCACCCTAACTTCCCCACCAGGACCCCACCCCCTATGTAAGCCCCCCCATTCTTTGTTCCCAACTGCCCCCTCTTGAGCCCCCACTACCCTAACCACCACCCCCTGGAACCCCATCCCCAATCTAAGCCCTCGTGCTTTGTTCCCTCACTATCCCCTCCTGAAATCCCCCCACCCTAACCCCCGGCCCCGGAAGCCCCCCCCCCCCACATTCTTACCATACTCAGTCGGTGCTCCAGCCCGAGTGCGGGGCACTGTGGCTCGCTGTGCTGGGTTTGGCCGCAGGCCCGGGAGCACGGGGCCCCGCGGCTCCCCTCACGCGGCCCGGGAGCGCGGGGCCCCGCAGCACGCGGCGCTGGGCCCAGTCCCCGGCCAAGAAGGGCAGTGCCCCGCAGCATGCGGCGCTGGGCCCAGCCCCTGGCTTGCGCTGGTGGGCTGGATAAAAATGGCTGGTGGGCCACACATGGCCCGCGGGCCGTAGTTTGCCCATCTCTGACCTAGCTACTGCCTTTTGCAGGGGGTGGATTACCTACTCCAACAAGAGAATCTGTCCTTTTGGCATAGGTAGGGTCTACTCTGAAGCACTCCAGCAGCACAGCTATGCCATTGTAGTGTTTCAAATGTAGACAAGCCCTCAGAAGAGGAGGGTAGGTGTTATACTCTGAGAATTGAAAGGGAGGTGAGTCCATGTGGTTGTGAATGTCTCTGGTGACAGCCCATTAAAGGTGCGATCCAAGCTATGAAAAGATTTGAAATCCCTTGCTTTACAGTATAAGCACAGATTTCAGGCTCCAGCAGGGCTTATTTTAACTTCCGCTTTCTTGTACTGGAATTCACATGGGGAAGAAAAAATAACACATAATCTGAATGGGGCGGTCTTCAGATCAGATACCTTCTGATCTGCTAGAGCTAGAAATGCATACTCCATCCCATTAGAAAGATGATGGATGATGAGGTATTAGACCAGTGATCACTGTAAAGTCTTATCACATACTGATCGAGGACTGAATGTAGCAAGCCCTAGACCTCTCCCCTGTGTGATTTTCTATCCCTGCAGAATTACAATGACCTACACACCTGCTGCAGGAGAACATTGCTCCAGATTACAGACTAAACACTGAGACCTGGAGAGCTGTGGTTCCGGTACAAGGTAGCAAACATCCCGAAGTCCCAGGGTTATCAAGTCAAGACATATCTTGAACTGCATCCTTGGACTTGAACAGATCAAGCAGGAGAAAGCAAGCACCTGAAGGAGGCTAGCTGACTTAAATCATGACACGCCATTAGAAATCTTGCCAGATCAGAGGCATTCTAATATTCAGAGAGACAGGCAGAAATTAGTAGGAACAGGGTAGCTACAGCTTTTGTTCATATTTTATTTATATTCAATTTAACATGGCCCATTACTACTAACATATCATCAGTGGCTTACAATATTAACCCTCTTTGCCCACCACACTTTTTGACTAGGTATGTCATTAACCAGAAACCAATGTAAGATAAATTCTTCCCTTAATACATAACTATTGGTTACTTGATGTGGTATGGTGTGCTGTAGATCTTCTAATGTCATTGATTTGAGAGACCCAAGCAAGTGAGAATTAAACTTATGACCCCTCCATGTTCTCAGGATGATCATTTGCTTTATGTGCTAGACAAGTCCTGTTGCGTTAGCAGTTGGTTTGCTAAGTCTGTTTGAAGTACATAGTGAGACAGGGAGTCAAATTTTGCTCTCTCTCACATTGGACAGCAGCATGCATTAGGGTAATTGAGGGCAGAATTTGACTGTGTGTGCAAGACCATCATTGGTGTGAGCAACACGTAGGCCCCAATCTTGCACAGGTGCTTAACTGTACATAGTCCTGTAATCTTCCACATCACATATGGGGTATAAGCATTCTGTGATGAATAAGCTCTTATAGTTTATTTCTAAGTCACAGTTGACAGATTTCCAGGTGACACTAGTAACTAAGTTTTTTTCTCTTTCTTTTAAATCACAGCTACTCCCAAGTTGCCCAAAAAGCCATCGGGTGGAACAGGTGAGAATTCATGTTGATTTATCATTCAGAATAATGGGTTGTTTCTCTTGAAAACATTTATGGTGAGCAACTGTGAAGAACTGGGAAACTTCTGGTTTATTGTTGTGAAAGAACGTTACTCGATTTCCCCATACCTCATACTGGTACACGCACATTCATCTACCCACCCATCCTGGGAATGAAAGCATTCATTTCTTTCTCGAAACAAGACATTCAACGGAGTTAAGGTGGGAAAGTCACCTAAAGCTTGAATGAACTATCAAAAACTAAAATTACTATAGAGTAATTAATGCAAATCTTTAGACCATTAAACAGGTATGCGAAAGTACTGCTCTCTGGGGGAAATTGCATACACTGGTTTTGCCTGGGATCAAGAGGTCCTGAAAGCCAAGAATTGAGTGTGGTATGAAGTGGTCTGTCTTATATAGAGCAGGGTCACATGAACCAAGGGCCAACATGACACAGTAACCGAGAGGGACGGACCCTCCTGAAAGGGTTTGAAGGACATGGAAACCTACCAGGAGCTCCCTATGTGGAAGATGGGAATACCTGGTAAGACAGGCAAACATGTATAAGCTGTTCGTGGTTGCCAAGATAGAGAAAACCTATAATGCTTTTGGTTCTGACTAAATCCTTTGCCTGTGAAGGCTGGCGGTCACTGGTGAGCTGTATCACAGCAGACTGCAAGAAGCATTGATGGTATGAGGAGAAACAGGGCTAGCACGATCACGAAGAGCAGGACGAACAGCAGCAGAGCACAAACTTCTACATTGCAATTTTCATTCCTGCTGTCAAAGCCAGAGGCACCTGAGCTGGGCCAGCTGCAGCCATGCCCCAGGGTTTCTATTGCAGTAGAGACGTACCCCAACTTATTATCTTATTTTAGAGAAGAGGTTGACATGGATTTTTTTTAAAATGCTCTTGAAATTGGGTGTGAATTGAACATGAGAAGTTTGGGGAATTCAGAAAAAAGAAGCTATGAATTGTGCTGATATTGCAACCCAAATTAGGGTGTGTATAAGAAAATGGGGCGCTAGCTGAGGAATTACCACAGATGCGAAGCTTATGAGTTAATGAGTTTGGAACAGTCCACCCGGGCTATGGAGGAAGTCTAGCCCTCTGCCTGCCCACACCAAGGAGGTTGAGGCAGTGCAGAGCATGAGTGTGACTGAGTCCCCAGCTGCAAGAAGGGAAACTGAGGCAGCTAAAGAGCACTGCCAAAGCGAGGATACCAACTCCAGGATGGAAAGCACACAACAGCGGCTTGGGAGATTGCAGAGGTGATTACAGTCAGGAAGCGGGAGGCGAATTACTCTTTCCCGTCTATAGGCCCCTGATGGGCTGTGAGAATGTAAATGACTGAATAGGGTAGGAGAGGAGTCGCCGCTCACCTAGTCTCTGCATTTGGGAAACTAAAGGCAAACCCAGTGGTGGATGTCTCTGTCTCTGCCTTCTCCCCAACAGAGAGCTGGAGGTAAGGCCATGGGGTCCAGAGTCCCTGACCTACAGGGCAGTTGGACATAGAAAGAGATTTGCTCTGGGGAGGGTTGAAGATTCTTGCTTGCCAAAAGTTTGGGGGTCCCTCAGTGGCTAAAAGCACTGCATGGTTAAAAAGCAGCTTTGCAAGGAGCCATGCCTATCTGACCAGGGAGTAACTGCCTGTAATTCCCCAGTGGTGGAACCTCCAAGGCACCACCAGGGTAGCCGACCCCTTGAGGAAAAAAGGGTCGCAATCCTCAGTCCATAGACGCCAGATGAGAGGTAGGAGCGGAAATTCTGGGATGACAGGAATAAGCAGGGGCAGATGAGAACTTTCCCTGGAAATGCACTTAGGAGATTCTGAAGGGAAAAAATAGATGAGCCAGGTGTCAAATGGCTCTATACTGCTTGATGACCAGTACGCCAGGCGTAACAAGTAAAGCCAACGTCACTTCTTTATCTGTAGGCTATGGGGATGGTTTGGACGATTTCAGTTTGTCAGATGCACTGGATGACCTTCCCACCAAGCGACGTAAGTAATGTTTTGACAGCAAAATCACAAAGAGTGGGCGGTGGTCAAAATGTCAGATACTATGATTCTTCTTTTTGTCCAGGACTGATGTGTCCGTGATTTAATAACTCAGCTGCAGCTCTTGCACAACAGGGCTGGGCCAGCTTCCCGCTCTGGGCATGGTGACCTGGCACACGGGGCCACAGTACCACTCAGGTTTGGCTCAGCTGCCCTGTGGTCATTAGGGTGGAGAGGTGGCCAGGCCAAATTTGAGTGAGTGTTGCTGAGAGCCCATATGCCAGGTCACACCACCACTCACTCAAATATGGCCTGGTAGTTGGCCTCCCCTTCCCCTTCCCTGCATGTCATGACAGAGAGGTGGCCAGGCCAAACCTCACGATTCTTGGAGCCAAGAACCAGTCTTAGCTCTGAGAGAGAGAAGCTGGCTTTTCAGGGTGCGTGTGGGATGGGCTTGCTGGGCAACCGATCCCTGGGGGCAGGACCCAGTTTCCCATCCCCCTCCCCTAAAACCAACCCATCCCCGGAACAGGAGCTAACAGCCCCACCCTGCATGCCTGTCCAACTTTAAATGACACTTTACACACTGTTTCGCCCATAACCCTTGATCTTTACTAAATTTATCATGACTGCTCCTTGATAAAAATGACATGGCAATCTGCAGCCCTAATCATGACACACAACTGAAAAAAAATCACCAGCTTAAAGGTGTTCTAGTATTCAGAGACAAAAGCAGAAATTAATAAGAACAAGGCAGCCATACCTTTTGTTCATATTTTATTCATACTCATGGTAATACTGCCCATTACTAACAGACACCAGACATTTACTATATTTAAAAAACAAAAACTTTGACCTTATACAATATTGACAATATCAGGAGTTGCAGTGTTTCCTTGTTATTAGAAAGCTCTCATTGACCAGAAATCCATGTAAGATAAATCCATGCTGTAAAACATCACCCTCTGTTATTTGGCGAGGTGTGGGGCACTATAGATCTTTTATTGTCACTGATCTGGGACATCAAGCAGATGGGAATAAAAGTTTATGGCATCTCCACATCCACAGATTTGTTATTTGCTTTATGCATTGGACAAGTCCTGTTGTGTTAGCAGTTGATTTGCCTACTCTCTGTTTGAAATACATAGTTTGACAGGGGATCAAATTCCACTCTCTGCTGCAGTAGACAGCAGAATGCATTAGGGTAATTGAGGACAGAAGTTGACTGTGTGTGTGCAAGGCGTTACTGGTGTGAGCAGCACATAGGCAATGTCTTGTACAGGTGCTTAACTGTATATAGTCCAGTTGATTTCAGGGGGATTACTCACATGCTTAGAGTTAAGCACCTGCATGAATTTTTGCAGGATCAGGGCCCGAGTGAGGTCTGCAAATGAAATATAAAAGAGAGCTAATACAATGGTTTCCAATTCATACCATGATTTAATTGATGTTGAAAAGCATGTGGTTTAAGCATCCTGTAATCTTCCATGTCACATATGGAGTATAAGGAACCTGTGATGAATAAGCTCTTGTAGTTTATTTCTAAGTCACAATTGACAGATTTCCAGGTGACACTAGTAACTAAGTTTTTTCCTCTTTCTTATAAATCACAGCTACTCCCAAGTTGCCCAAAAAGCCATCGGGTGGAACAGGTGAGGATCCTTATTGATTTATCATTCAAACAAAATAATGGGTTGTTCTTCTTGAAAACATTCATGTTAAACAATGGGTTAATTTTCTGCTGTGGAGAACTGGGAAATATCAAATTTATTTTTTATGAAAGAATGTGACTCAGTTTCCCCACACCTTGTACTGTACCACTCTCTGGGTGAAATTGTCTACAGCTGAGGGGTTCAAGAGGCCTAGCAAAGAAAGAACTGAGAGTGGTAGGAGATGGCCAGTCTTGCATAGGGGAGGAAACTAGGAACTGACAGGGGCTTCAGGAGGAAGATGAGGGTCAGCTGGTAAGCCACGTGAATAAGTTGTTTGTTTTTAAGGTATGTGTTCTCTGTGTTGCTGTTGGTTCTGAGTTAGTCCTTTGCTTTATGAGGGCTGGGTGGTTGCTGGACATACTTTTAGTCTCTGCTGAAGAACAGGACTGTAGGTGCTGCACTTGCTAAAATGATCAGAGCAGCAGGAGGAAATTGCAGCTGAAATCCTGAGTCTGGAGGGAGACAGACAGACACCTGTTCCTGTCTCAGGCTAGAGGCCTGAGATCTGAGCCCCGCCTCAAACAAGCCAGGAAAGGGGTCAGAGGTGCAGTTACCACAGGAACTGTGCACCTACAAGAGATGTGCCCCAAAGCTTGTGGACATAACAGGAACTGCCACATTCAGAGGCTTCAGTGACTTGTTACATTAACACACAAGCATCAAGATTAGAATTTCCAAGGGTTTAGAACAGCTGTGCTAGCAGGACACTGTTATGTTATCTGTGTTCTCTTAGTACCTGCAAGCCCTAGTCTTGGTCCAGCCCCAAAATGTGTGGTGCTGCATAGACACAGAACAGACAGTTCCTGCTCAAAGAGCTTGCAATGGACAGCGCAATAGATGCCATTTTTCAAAATGGTTCTAAGCTTTTTTGAAATCTGCTTCTGTAGTGAAGGATGGACGTGTGGGCAAGGCCCTGAGTCGGGACTCAGGAAATCTAGGTTCAGTTCTCAGCCCTTCTGCTGATCCCTTTGTGACCTTGGGCAAGTCTCTTAACTGTTTTGTGCCTTTGTTTCCCTGGTAATAATGCCGTACTGCCTCACATGTTTCTTGCTCAAAGAATGGCAGCCCCTTGCTTTCCTTTGTTGTAAAAACAACAAACTATTCTCGGTTTTATTTTTCTCCTATGTGTTTCTGATCGTCCCTGGCACAGGAAATCTCTGTGTTCTGACTAGTTGTGAGGAGACACTTCCTCCACTCTTTGCCTTTTCAAATGCCTTTGGTGGTTAGATACAGACACAACTGAGTGTCTGCTCAGGACCCATTTGAGGAAACTTGCGTGGTTTCATATTGAAGTGAAAGTTTTACCATCTGCAATTTCTCCAGTTCAATTCCAGCCAGATGTCAGCTGAAATGTAGATGGGTCAGTTGAGTAACAGCTCAGCCCTTCAGCTTGAAATAAACTGCAACAAGTGAGGGAGCTCCAGAAACGAACACACTCACCAGCCAATGCAAACCCAATCTAACCCTTTGGCCAATATGGCTTTCATTAGGATGCCAGGAAGACCCAGGTGGAAACAGCATTATGTAACATCTGCTGAGTGTTAACTGTATCTCTGAGCTTTAAGAACAACTCCAGCAGAATAAAGAGATTGAACTTTGAGATGAGGGACATCAAAACTATTGGAATGAAAAATTGAGAGTCAGATCCTTCCCTGGTGGTGCAAAGGAGTGGGAAAGCTAGTGTAACTGGCCATCTAGCAGTTCCCCCAGGATGAGGGAATCCCAGGAAAGTGCAGGAAGCAGCATAGCCGGCTCCTGTGTCCCTCAGTGGAGGAGGTATGTTCGGATGTGGCCTGAGCTCTGGTAAGTCTTGAATCCCCAACAGACTTCCTGCAGCCCTAGCCCCAGAAGCTGCTCTGAGATATATCAGGGCCTGGGCTAGCACAGAACCTGTGGAGGATCAGGAAACCAGAAGCCATTGCTCCTGCTCAGTTTCATTCTCCTCTCTTTAAACTAAAGGAGGAACAAAAAGCCAGATGAGAGCCACACCATAAGCTAGTACCCAACAAAGCAAATCGCTGTGCAGAGAGGAACAGTTCAGCTGCATTTAACTGTTAGTGGGCAAACACATATAAGCAGGGGGAACAAGGCGAGTACATTAATGGGGAATGGGAGGAGAATGGGAGGAGAAGGTTCAGAAGCTTCCCATATTCAGCTCAGATGCCACAGTGATAGGCACCTTACAAGAACTTACATAGATAGTTATCACTGGTCCCTGCCTGTGATCCAGCACCAGTCCTGGCATGCATAATAAATACATGCATGATCCAGAAACGTCACACTATGTTCCATTTTTCAAAGTCAGCAAGTTTACAGATGGTGTGAAATCCTGACCCCATTGAAGTCAATGGAAAAATTCCCGTTAATTTCAATGTGGCTAGGATTTGACCCCATAAATCCATTTGATTTTGTTCAGTGGATGCAGGTGCAGGGTTGATAGTAAGGATCAGTCTGCCTAGCTTTATTTCCATATGTGGCAGGGAACTGCTAGTTATATGGTAGGATTTGCACTTAGCAAACTGACTCTAGCATTCAGATGACAGTTCACATCTGGCTTTCCCATACAATGCAGTTCTGCAAATAGCACTTGCAGAAGAAGTAGTTTAGAGTAGAATAGAGAAGTAGTTTGATTCAAGATGCCTTGCTGAGAACTTGAACTTGTTTCCTTTGCCCCAGAACATTTTTTAAAAAGTATTCTTATCAAATTGGTGTCATTCTTGTTCTGACCCGAGTCTCTCCAGTTTCCATGTCTAGCTTCCACATGCTTTTCCTGCTATGAAATTGTTCACACAGCCAAGGTTCTTAGCACTGTTCCAGAAGCTAGATGGGCATTTACAACTAATTCTCTTTAGTGAGCTCTGCCCTTCAAAGGTTCCCTCCGAACACAGCCTGGCAGATGTGCCAAGGCACTGCATGTTCTTGGGCTGCCCTCCCTTTAACATGCCATTTCCATTCTCAGGCTCGTCCTGTGCTCTGAGCTTTCTCTGGTTGATTAGACTCTGAAATCCCCATCTGTCCTCACTCCGATTTGATAACATGTAACTTGCTCAACCCTATGTATGGAGGACACCTCTATGATCAGAGGTGATTGGGGAAAAACACACACACACACCCCACATTTCTGTCTCTACTGAGCAAGATGGCTCTGTTCTAAAGAAAGCCTTTTTCTGGGAAAGTATGCAATTAAGTTATTCCTTGTATTGCATTTCCAGTATTGCCTTGACAACTGCAAGCATTTTTCTTGACACTTTTCACAGCATTATGTGTCCATTAGACGAGACCATCAGTGGGAGGAAGGGGAAAACCCTTTCCCTATTGCAGTACAATGGGTGCAGGACACACATTAGGTCCAGATCTAGGAGATAAGGTGGCAAATTAGGTTGTAGTCAATTTAATCTGAAAGTTTTCCAATTGAATTGTATTCTGACAAGCAGAGCTCTGGGGTATTTTTTCTCAGCTGACCTATTGTGAATCGTTGTATCTTACTGATTAACTCACACTGATCTCTGTACAATTTCTCTGTGGGAGAAATGACAAGGCAGCCATGAGCCCATGTTTCCCAACAGGCACTACAGGTAAATGTCCTAATGCCGCCTTTAAGAAACAGAATTAAGGCTGCAGAGCTCCTGGGAGGTTTGCCACAGGAGTGGGCCACATGTGGGTTCAGGGCCATTGATAAGATTCCGCAGATAATAGACCTGCACAGTGCAGGCTCTTCCCATTGATGTTGAATGGTTTGCATTGCCTGCCTGGTGCAGTCACAGAAAGCTTTTCATCAGCAGACTCATGCTGACAGAATCATGCTGTTTACACAATGGTGAGATTTGTTTTTTCCCTTTAAAAATAGGGGACTTCGATTTATCTGACTTCTTTGACACTCCACCAGAGACTACAACAAAATCAGGAAAGGCAACCACTAAGCCCTATCCAAAGAAGCCAGGTAATACTGCATTACCTGAGGCACTGTGAGGAATACATACAGACCATCCCAGTGCCCAAGATTCCTCTCTGGGGCATGAATGAAGGAAACTGCTTGTCAGTGTAACCAGGAGAAGCCTTGCCTAGTGTTTTGAGCACAGGATTCAGAGCAAGGAGACCTGGCTTGCACAAATACTTTGGCCTTGGTTACACTGTCACTTTATAGCGCTATAAAGCCGCCAGGAGCGCTATAACCTTCTACCTATTCAGACTGGCTATAAATCCGCGGTTATAGCGGTCCTGGTAATCCTCCCTTCCCAGAGGATTAACAGCTTTTGTGTATTGGGTGATACGCTTTAGCTCCAGTGTAAACGGGTAGTAACAATACTGCGCTTTGAGTGATGTCTGGAAAAGCCCCTAAGTTATTTAAGCCAACTGACCTCTCTTCCCTTTGTTTCGGACTTGGCTGGAGGAATGCATAAGTACGTTTTCAGAGCTTATCTGTAACTCGGCAAATCAACAATGCAAATATTTACCGAGTGAGTGAGTAGCAGATTAGTAGGCTCTGCATTTTAAAGACAGTGTGCTGACACACTCTAAGCACTCCAAAAATCCACTCGCTCTCTCTCTCCTGCATACACAGAACACACTCCCCCGCACCCCGTTCGTTTGAAAAGCATGTTGCAGCCAGCTGAATGCTGGGATAGCTGCCCATAATGCACCACTCCCTGTGCCATTGCAAGTTCTGCAAATATGGCCACGCCAGTGAGGTTGTGGCTGTGAGTGTGGACACGCTGGAGCGCTTTCCCTGGAGCTGTATCCGAAGGCGGGTAAAACCAAAAGCGCTATAAAGCTGTAAGTGTAACCATGGCCTTATTGTGTTATCACTTAATCTGTAAAATGCTGGCATTAGAGCCCTACTCAGCAGGGATACAGAGACTTAGTTTTAGTGTCCATACAGTGCTTTGAGGCCCATGACTGTGTCCTTCCCGGCTATTAAAACACCCTTACAGGAGAGACTTGGTAATGCACAATATTAACCATTGGATAATCTTTTTAACTAAGTGTGTTATTTCCTCCTCTTTGGGCAGAAGATAATGGATATTCCAGCACTGAATGCAACTCACATTGGAATCTAATCTCTACTGATGGAGTGCCCATGGTTGGGCAATTGCTCATATACTATAATCATCATCTTCATACTCTGGGTGACAAAAGTGCACAGTACAGTAACTCCTCACTTAAAGTCTTCCTGGTTATCGTTGTTATGTTGCTGATCAATTAGAGAACGTGCTCGTTTAAAGTTGTGCAATGCTTCCTTATAACTTTGGCAGCCTCCTGCTTTGTCCACTGCTTGCAGAAAAAGCAGCCCTTTGGAGCCAGCTGGTGGGGGCTTATCAGCTCTCCACTCCCCTAAGTTCCCTGTGGGGCAGGCACCCTGCAGGCAATCAGTTGCCAGGTAAGTCAGCTGTCCCTCCCCCCACTGCCATGTGCTGCTCCCACCCTCTGCCTTGGAGCTGCTCCCAGAGCCTCCAGCTTGCTGTGCAGTGGCGAGGGTGTGTGGGGGGTGGCGGGGAAAGAAGGGTGCTAATATCAAGGTGTCCCTCTCCCCTTGCTCCTGCTCCCCGTTTACTCTATCTCCCTAGAACGGGGTAGAGGTTAGGGAGACACGACAGTGCTCAGGATGGAGGGAGCTTGCTGGCAGCATCTGCTGTCTCAACTCACTGATCTACTTAAAAGGGCAGTGTACTTAGAGTGGGGTCAGCGTACTTAAAGGAACAATGCGCATCTCTCTCTCTCTCTCTCTTTCTCACACACACGGTCTATGTCTCTGTCTCTCTCTGCCATGCTGTCTCCCCTCCCTCCATTTGTGTTGCCTTGTAGAGTGTGAGGCTACATTAACAAGAGTGTGTTATCCCTTGAGGGCTCAGTTGAGTACAGCATTTAGCAGTAAGGCATTCTCTGGGAAATATTCCACATTCTGACTCTACCACCTCAACCAAGCTTCACAATCATCATTGCTGTGTACAGTATTAAATTGTTTAAAACTTACTGTGTGTGGATATACACACACACAGAGATATAAAATAGTCTTTTGTCTGGCAAAAAAATTTCTGTGGAACCTAACCCTTCCCACCCCCCATTTACATTAATTCTTATGGAGAAATTGGATTTGCGTAACATCATTTTGTTTAAAGTAGCATTTTTCCAGTACATAACAACAACGTTAAGTGAGGAGTTACTGTCTTGCTAAAGAGCAAATCTAGAACCCTCCTCAAGAGTTTAAAATGAGCCTCCCTGACCCCTTCCTATAATTCATGGAAGGAGTACTGTATGCAACAACAGGCCTGTGATATTCAGCCATGTCCTCTGGCCTTAGCAATTACAGTTTTCATGGTATGTGTTCTAATAGAGAGATACGTAGCAGTATATTCTGCGCAGGTGGGTAGTTGAACCTAGCTCTGCGGAACAGATTGTAGGGAGGAGTGTCTACTAACCTCAGGTGAACAAATCCCAGAGTGCTAGAGCTTTGTGAGTGCCCTGACTTTGTAGCACAGGCCCCTGGCTTATATGAACATATACCCTCCTGCCCCCAGTGTGATGTGCTGGAGCTACAAAGGCCTGATAAGGTGTCTTCTTATTGCTTGGTGAGCTTTTGTAATGTAACTTTGTTGTGGTCTTGTTCCTTCAGATGATATTAGTTTATGGGATGTGATCCTCACCACCACAACCAAGAAGCCAAAAACCACCAAGGCCCCACCCAAAAAGAATCCAGGTAAGTGCTAGTTCTTGAGTGGCACAGGGGGTGTCAAGAGGTAGTTCCAAAGGAGGTGAAACTAGCAGTATACAAACTGGAGAAGTGGTGTAAGACACAAACTCTTCCAGCGCTTGACTTCTGCCACACTTATACCCAGCCCCTTTTATTTTCATCCTTCTTTTATTTTGTTCACGCAGTAGTCCTGGAAAGCAGAGGGTCTGGTGTATCCGCCTTTACCCCATGGACACACTGAGCTGGTCCTACCTGGGTAGCTCAAGCAGCACTTCGCTGGTAGCGCCAGCTATTTTGGAAGAGTTTTACTTTGCATTTAAAAACAAAACCAACAAATTGTGTGTAGCCCTGTCTGCTGTGAAGGAAACATTCCAGATGTAAAGCAATGAAGTGCTGTTTCAGGCGCCCCACTGAAGTCAATAGAGGCGTCAGTGGAGTTGTACCTGGTTACACCAGCAGTGAATTTAGCTCCCAGATTCTAGACAGATAATCTGAAAAATTATTGTCACTGAGACTCTCACGTGTGTTTCAGTGGTGGTGTTGACTCTGAAACCTAATGACCCCAAGCACTATTTCGTAAACAATCATTTTGCCAGGTGTTGTGGGCAGAGTTTTGGTGATTTTAAATCTTGCTCTGCTTTGAGAGAGCAATATTACTTTCCCGCCAGTGAAAGAGTCAAGAAATTCAATTAGCGCAGTTAAATTTCTTCAGTAGTCACTTAATAAACATAGTAAGAGGCTATTCTGTTTAAACTTATTCTCAGGATACACAGCAGTTCATTTTCCTTTATCCTTTTGTTTTTCTCCATTACTGACTTTCAGTCAGAAAAGGTACATCTCAGAAAATACTTCCTTTTCCTTTAAGATTCCCCCCTTTCCCTACCCGTGCCTTATTTCCACACTCTGAACACATAGAATCGTCTATTTTGTTCTGCCCTTTTCTTTCCTGCTTGATTTATATGATTTCCTGGCATTTGATCCACTATGCAAGACAATTTCTGCAAGAAGAACATGACATTTATCACAACATCAGGGTAAGAACACAGAACCAAATGAATTGCAAATATCTCCCATGACGGAGTGACCAGACAGCAACTGTGAAAAGTCAGGATGAGGGGTAATAGACGCGTATATAAGATAAATGTCCCAAATATCAGGACTTGTGCCTATAAAATTGGAACATGTGGTCACCTTATCCCATGATATAATATTTTAAAAATAATAATAATAAAAAAAGTCAGTTACTTTATCTTTCCTGTTGACACTCCCTGACAGGGTTGAGGATTTTCTTTCTTAAGAACCTTTGTCAGAACTAAGGGATTAGATCAAGGAGTGTTGAATGAAGTAACATGGAACACTTGGTCCAAGATAGTAACCAGTATGGTATTTTATAGCAAAGGATCCTGCGGACTTTGACTTATCCGATGCGCTAGATGATCAGAATGATGGGAAAGGCGACAGGAAACCAAATGTAAAACCTGAAAACGGTACGTAAATTAACTTTCTTACTCTGCTCTAGATCCTGCATCGTAAAGCTGTCTGTCCTGTTTCTTATGACTTGGGGGAATGCAAAACACAGTGGGAAGGAACAAAATAAACCCCTTGGGATGATGCCTCCTTTTCAGATGATTACAGTGGAGCTTGTGCTGATTTAGGTCAGATGAAGGACCCTTCCCATCCTCCATCAAGTCGATATGTAGTTTTCATTGTTCAGTGCATACTTTCATTTAAGCAATGAATTGCTGCAAATGACAAAGGCGAAGGAAGTGGAGATTTAAAGCTGCAAGAGCTGGAGATTGACTTTTTCAAAGCATAAGCTCTTCTCTAGCCTCTCATGTAAATTTATAGCATTTCACTGACTTTCCCTTAAACATGACAGGCCAACTCCCCCTCCCACTCTTTAGAGTGGCACACACATACCTGAAGGCCAAATAGGACTCTGCAAATTCAGGGTTTTTTCCACTGAAGCCAATGGATCAAACCCGTAAAAAGGGATGAGGAGGGAACATCTGTTACTGCAGAGTTAATTAAAAGAGAGATAATATATTTTGTATTAAAGGACTTGCCTGTTGGCTATTTACACATTTACATAGTTGTCCCCTTGTTTTATTTCTTATTGTCCCTCTGAGTCATGAGCTACTTGCAGGTCTGCTATGTTGTCCCTGCTTGATAGTTTATCGACTGAATGGTACATGGTTTTGTGACTCTTCGTCATTACCAAGACACAAACATTCAGAGCAGTCCTAATTCCCAGCCTAATACAAAATATGGGCTGGACGTAACTGGGCTGAGAGGCCTCATTCCAGTCGCAAAATATTATAGGTGGAGACTCATTTGTCTGTAGATATTGTTCCTTGAGCACCGATCAAGAAAAGACTTGCACAACCTTTGCATAGAATACACTGCTATACAGCTTGTATAATTAATAAACATATATTACATTAGATTTTATTATCTAGGTAACTTGCAAGTACTTTGATTTTAAGGTTTCTTTAAATATATTAGACTTGTTCAGGAAAATCTAAAGAGTCAGTTTGTCAGTACCCAGTATCAAAAGCTAGCCCCTCTCATGGTAATTTATACCCAATCTTAATCAGCATTGGTACAACTTACATTTTGGCCTCCATTCAGTTTGTTAGTTTTGTTTTTAATCTTATTGCAAATCCTAAATCCATAAACGCTGTTTTCTGTGATCAGTTAATGAATAGAGAATCCTGTTCCAGGCTCGAAAGGTAAAGGTAGCCCTTCAAGAGGTGGAAAACAGGGTAAGGAGTCTTGTACTGGTTCCCAGCCGTACCTCTGTCCTTTTATGAATCTCAGCTTTCTGGCACACGCTTTACTAAGCACTGAAAACTTCTGTTACTCCTCTTCTATCTGCAAAATAAATTGGGAATTTAATGGTATGAATAGCTACACTATTTTTCTTATTAATTCAGGACTGTCTCATATTTCTCCATTTCAATTTTGCATGTATTAAACTTATTTTCTCATTGATTTTATATCAGCTACTTGTGTTAGAAATGTGTTCATGTACCATTCTTCTGCTGGAGATACTTCAGTAATGCTTAAAAAAATAAGCCAAATGCAGTAGCATCCCATGATGAGAGACCAGACACCCTTTTCTTTCAAGAGAGAGGTGGGGCTTTCAAGAGAGAGGTGGGGCTCTCAGGAAACCATTATGCTCTGCCCTGAACAGCCACCCTGGTTAGAGCAGTGTAGGGGGTTGATCTAATCTATGTGAGTTGACAATAGTTCCTAAGGCACTGTACACCAGCTGAGAACTACAGGAGCACAGCAGCATTTCACCAGAGCTTTGATGGGGATAGTGTAACAACCTGCTGAAGGCTCCCTCTTGCCTCCAGCTCTTATTCCTTAAGTAAAATGCCTGGAGTCTGGTTGAAGGTCTTTTTTATGCTGCCCTTGTACATGAAGTCTACTGATTGTATGTTATGAAATACAGACCTCGTGACACTTAAAATAGGCCCTATATTTATATTCATTAAACAATGTTTAGCTACTTTTAAGCAAGAGAGGTTTAATAAAAATAAAGAACATCAGCTCAAACAAGCAAGGAAGATAAGTCCTGTTTGAGTGAGAAGAAGGTTTTCTTAAATATTGCCAAGCCCGTGGGATGCAGTTTGGATGTTCAGTATGTGATTGTACGTTACATTTAATATTCTGAACTCTCTGAGGAAAAGCACCTGTTTTCCAGTTCCCATGTTGTACTTTTCAGGAGCCACCAGGACTAGATTCACAAGGGGGATTTAGGTGTTGTAATACTGAACATTGCAGTGCCTAACTTAGGGCTGGTCTACACTTACGAGGGGATCGACACATGGCGATTGATGCATCGGGAGTCAGTTTAGTGGGTCTAGTGAAGACCCACTAAATTGACTGTAGGTGGCTCTCCCGTCAACTCCTGTACTCCACTGAATTGAGAAGAGTAGGGAGAGTCGACAGGAGAGCGTCTCCCGTTGACATTGTGTAGTGTGGACCCCACAGTAAGTAGATCTAAGCTACGTCAATCTGAGTTACGCTATTCACGTAACTCAAAACTGCATAGCTTAAATCAAATTTCCCTGTTGTGTAGACAAGGCCTTAGGAACCCAGATTCACAACCCCAAATAAAGTGCTCAGACTCCCCACATAATGCACAGGGAGAGTTAGAGACAGAATTCCCAGAAGCCAGCATACTGAACGGGGAACTGCCTAAGGTAGCCAATAGGAAATGCCGAGAAGAGAATTGGGGCCTAAGCCCAACCTCTCCAGAGGGATACTGGATTCACAGCCATGAACCCTCTCCTGGAGTCAGGCATCTCTCAGTCAGGCATCTCTCAGTCAGTCTCTTCTGATGAAAAATGGTGGTGCCACCCTTATAGTCCAGTGGTTAGAGCCCTTCTCTTGAGTGTGGGAGATCTGGGTTCACATCCTTATGCTGCCTGGTTTAGAACAGGGATTTGAAACTAGGTGTCCCATATCCCACAGAAGTATCCTGACCACTGGCTGATGAATGATTCATCATCCCGCTCTGTCCCAATGAATATTGAATTATTTATACAGAGCGGAACTTCAAGCCAAAGAGATGGAGACCTTTGGATGAGGAGGCTTTTTCAATTTTTTTACAATTGATTTTTGAGAGACTTTATGGACCTCTCGTATATAAATAATGCACACCTGCTGTGCCTGAAAGTGGGTTCCTCATTGCTCCTTGGGAGACCTTTTCAGTAGGCAGCCAGGGCTGGCACAAATCAGAATTGGTCCAGAGCCCATTTTGTACCAGTTGACACGAGTGCAATGAGAACCTTTCCGAGGAGCCACGGGCCTGACTTTTTCTAGGAGCTGAGAATTGGCCTTGCCCACAAACAGCAGGTGCTCAAGACTTCTGCAAGGGTCTGAATCTAAAGCAGGGGTGGGCAAACTACGGCCTGCGGGCCACATCCAGCCTGCAGGACCGTCCCATCCAGCCCCCTGGCTGGGCAGGCTGCCACACGGGCAGTGCTCTGGGGGCGGGGCTGTGTGCTCCCGCAGGGCAGCGTGTTTGGCTCCGTGCAAAGCCAGACATGCTCCCCTCTCCCCTAGAGCCATGCTGCCATGTGGGCAGCGCTCTGGGGTGCAGGGCTGTGCGGCAGCGTGTCTGGCTCTGGCTGCTGCTCTGAGCGGCATGGTATGGGGTCCAGGGCCGGGGGGTTGGATAAGAGACAGGAGCTCCTGGGGGCGGACAGTGAGCAGGGTGGGTTGGATACGGGGTGAGGTCCTGGGATGGTGGGTAGGGGCAGGGATTTCTGGAGGGGGTGGTCAGGGAGCAGGGGAGTGTTGAAAGGGACATGGGAGTCCCATGGGTCTGTCAGGGGGTGGGGGAATGGATAGGGGTTGGGCAGTCTGGGGGCAGGGAGCAAGAGGGGTTGGGTGGGAGGGTCCTGGAGGGACAGTCTCTGGAGGGGGTGGTCAAGGGACAAGGAGCAGGGGAGGTTGGATGGGTTGGAGGTTCTGAGGGGGGCAGTCAGGGGGCAAGAAGTGGGAGGAGGCCAGATAGGGGGTGGGGCCAGGCTGTTTGGGGTGGCACAGCCTTCTCTACCCGGCCCTCCATACAAATTTTGCAACCCCGATGTGGCCCTCAGGCCAGAAAGTTTGCCCACTCCTGATCTAAAGTCATTGAAGTCAGTGCCGTTGAGTTCAGTGGGGTTTGGATCAGCCCAAAAATAAGGCCCTAGTGCTTAAATTGGATAAAGCCAATGAAAGGCATCTGGGAGTAGACAGAGAAATTGCTGAACTAATTCTTTTGGCAAACCAGCTGCCCTCCCCTTGCATGCTTCTCCCCACCCCCCATGTCTTGTGGTTTCATACTAACCAGTATTAATATTTTCAGTTGCTAGTTAAATGAGAAAATCAGCCCCTCGATGAATACAAATATGTATCAGACCTGAGCAAGGACTGCATGACCCCCAATAGAAAGTATTGCCAATAGACCAATGGGACTCTCTTAATCTTTGCCATTCCTGGACGTGGAGTACAGTGAAATGGTGAGATGTCCACACTGATGGGAGCTCCTCTTGAATTCAGAGTTAGGATACTTATGAGTTCAGCTCAGAAGACAGACTGCATTTAAATTATATTGTCTACATACAGGTGATGCAGCTCAAATGTGGCATTAAGTGAATAGCTGTGTAGTAGATGGTAGAGTTGTAAGCAAGAGACACTGTCCCTTTTGCATGACTCAGCAGGTCCGTCAGTCCCAAAGCACAGTGTGGGCACTGTCAAGGGGGAAGTAGCTGATGCTTATCAGCTTCTCACCCTCTCCTTCTGTCTACAAATCCAACACAGTGCCACCTGCAACCTTTCTGAATGGTTTAGCGGAGAGCTTTCTGGTTACCAGGGTTAGTAGATGTAGCTGAACAACTTGAGAAAAGGCCTTAAATATGCACTATATTGCAATGTCTAAGTTACAGGAAGTCAGCACATTTTTTTTTTTTTAATAGCATTTTCCGATGACGATCTGGCCGGTGTTCTGGACGATGGGGGATACCATCCTGATAAAAAGAAAGGTAGGTCTTTACACTCTGCTGACCAAATCCATTATAGTTAGTTTATACCCCAGGTCAGTTGATACACACTATGACTCTTCAATTTGGAGACTAGGAAAGGTGATAAAACTGAGATAGAGAGTGTAGTGAGTGGACAGTCTAAGGTATTTCATCGTTACTTACTTACATTGTGGTAGCGCTTACATGTGCCGATGAGGAATCCCATTGTGATAGGTATGATAATAGATCTTTTGAATATTGCTACATCTTGCTACAGCATTAATTTTCATTTGTTTGTGAGAGGAACAAAGTGAAGTCAATCTAAGTCCAGAATAACTAGTCTCAAAGACATAAAGTGGATTCATTTAACTGTTGTTCTTTCATTGTTGTTACTATGTTAAGCAGCACAATGGTCTAGGTATTAATGTGCTCAGGTACCATGGTGTATTCATGCCTGATATAATTACCTTCACTGTGCACTATAGTCACCTATAATCACACATCTTCAGTGTCTGGTTATAGTCCCCAAATCATCAGTTTTCCATGATGTGGCTGCCACCAGTATGGATGAATCCATCATTCAGGAGCTGACAGCCAAATCCAGGTGCAAGATTTTCACACCTACTTCCACCCTCCTCCTACGGGCAGGCAGGCAGCCGACCCCAGTTCTCTTACCCCACTGAAAGCAGCTGTAATCTAATCTGAGCAGCTAATCTAATATAGCACCCTGTGCAAAAGGCAGTGGAGAAATTGGAGTGTAAGATGAGACTGGTAAGAGTCACATGCATAAATTCTTGTACTTAAATCACTGCAGTAGAGCCTTGCATCACTAACAGACAACATGAGCAAGTCCTGGTGCTTGAGCTAAGAGATGTTGATGGAAACAGAGACTAGGACCAAGCACCATGCTAAGGCCTTTCTTGGAACAGAGATAGAAAAGCATTATTGCCAGCAAGGCTCACAGAAAGTTGATGAGGAGGTAGTTTCAAAAGCTGAAAACTTCTGCAGTAAGACTTTCCAGAAAGAACATGTGGCTCTTTTTTGGATCTCCTGCTCCCTATAGAACTAGCTTGAAGTTAGGAAATATGCCAAAGTAGTAGTGCATTATGGCCATGGGGAGGGACCATGGCTAGCTCTGGCAGAGGCACATTAGCTTAATCCCTGCAAAGCAAAAGAGAGAGCAAAGCAGGGTGTCTGCAGACTTCATAGCCCCCTAAGACCAGGGGAAGTTTCAGGAATGCAAGGAGGCTAAACCTATCTAGATGAATTTGTTCTCTTATTAGCACTGTGTCCTGTATGGATGCCATGGATTGCAATACAGGAGGAAGAGCAGCTCTGCTGGTAAAGGATGCCACCCTAAGTTTGTCCACAGATCACCTCAATCACCTCTTCTTTGTGGCATGATTCCAGAGAAGCCTTTTTAACATGAATCTCTGAATTTCTCCTCCTCCAATGTCTCAGTGGGTAAGGCAAAGAACAAACTTGTAGCCCACTGGCAGGAAGGAGAAGACCTTTGGACCACTGGTTTCTTCAACTCCAAAAACAGTTACAGTTTATGACTCAGCCTCCCCTCCCCTTTGCCCCCAACTAATTAGTTTCCTTAATTATCTTAATTAGCTTTGTTATTTGAGGAGTGATTATTTTATTTTTAATGGATGTAAAATGCAACTTTTAGAAGTTTAGTTGATAAGATAGCAGCTGCCTTCTAGGACCCCAAACAATAACCTACTGTCAGGATGTGCTCTTGCTCCTGTTGAAGTCAATGTTCCTTAATATCAGCAGGTCCTGGGTGAGGCCTTACCATCAGTTAGGAAGTACTGGTTTCACCTACATGTTGGAAAGTCCTCTGAGGAATGATCCAACACCTAGTGTATTCAAGAAGAGTCCCACAGCATTGAGATCTGGCTTGGGGAATTGGCTTTCATGACTAATATTTTGAAAATACAGACATTTTGCCTGTCATGGTAGAAAAGATAAAAGCTTTCCCTCAACTTTCAACCACTCACTACTGGTTATTGAGAGTTAAAATGAAGACATCAAGCTGCATGTTTGTGAAGATCCACAATATTAAAATAGGAAATTCAGAAGATGAATACCACCAGTCCCGTCAACAAACTGCGCTAAAGACAAACTGCATTGGAGTAATTAGTACTATGCTGACTTGCTTCCAGAAATTCAAGATTTATTTACCGTGATTTGTTAACTAGATTTTGGACAGAACATTTCCTCCTAACCCTGTTTCTCCAGGGAAAGCAGTTTTTAAATAGGTTTCAGGCTCAGTAAAGATTCCATGGCATTATGGAGCTTAGCTGCACATTTTTCTATTGACAATGCAAGTATGTTGTGTGATTTTATATGGCATGTCAGTTATCCCTTTATAGTCAATGTACAAAATATTGCTTAGCCCAGGAATAGGGTATGGAGAGCTCATCTGCCATACAGAAAGGACTACCCACTTAAGGCAGCTCCTCTGATAGGAATTATGATGTCTCAAGTCTTCACAACAAAAGCAAAGAGAAAGGAGAGGAAGAGTCATCAAATCCTTGGAACTGATCCCACTTTATGGTGAAAGAATGAATAGGTCTGGCAAGCCAGGTTCTGATTCTGTAGCGTGGGTCCCGTTGTACCGAAGTGAATCCTGAATAAAGGTCACTGCTTCACTGTTTGTAGAAAATGCAATAACATAATAAGGAACATCACAGCTGGGATTCTTTGCTGGAACATGAGAATTCTCACTGGGATTCCTTCCTGGGCACTGAATCCTGTCGCTGCTTTGGCTCCGATTGGAATAAACGAATGTGAGAGTAGATTCATTTTGGTATAAACACCTGCTAAATACAGCTTGTCAAATCTCTGAGCAGCTGTTACGGGCTCAGTTCTGCAAGGTGCTGAACACTGAGCTCCCATTGGAGGCAATGTGGCTTTAGAGTACTCAGACCTTAGTCGGACTAGGTTCTGCTGCATGTGCCTATGCCAGTGTGGGGTTCTAATTAATCATGGGAAAAAGGAGGAAGCCACTTAGCTCTTCATATCTCCAGCCAGATCCTCTCCTTTGACTAGAGATTTATGGCCTCATGTAGTGTCAGTAGTTACTACACTCATGTGCATCATGCACACACACTACCCTCTCCCAACCTCTCCCCCCCCCGCATTGCACACGTAGGACTGGTGTTCACTGGGGCGGGGGGGGTTGACTGCAGATACGCAACTTCAGCTACGTGAATCACGTAGCTGAAGTCTGCGTATCTGCAGCCGATTTACCTGCCATCCTCACGGTGGTGGCAGTCGGCGGCGTGCTCCCTCGTCGACTCCAGCTTACGCCTCTGGTCAAGCTGGAGTTACGAAGTCGACGGGGGCAGCACTGGTGATAGATTTCTCGCGTCTTGTAAAGACGCGAGAAATCGATCGCTAAAAGATCGACGGCTACCCGCGGTAGTGAAGACATACCCGTAGATAACGTCATAGCGCCTTAGTTCTGAGAACATGAGAAAATGGAGGCACCATGAAAGAGAAGTGCAAGGCTGATTAATGTGCTGAACTGTTTTAAGTCAGCCTATTACCAAAAGGATGGAATAGACTAGTGGACAGTTCCCCCATGCCCCTTCCCCTGTGTATACATTCTCAAGCTGTGTGCAGGGATCTCTCATTACGCAGGTCCCTCTTTCATTGCCCGCCCACAGCCTGACACCCTGGCATTGTCTTAAAGGAAGTCAGATTTGTAGACTCGAGTGCAGATACATGTAAATGAAACCACAAGCAACTGTAAAGCCTGCCTTTGATTGCACAGCGCTAAATTTATAATCAGTTCCGCTTACAGCCTAACACTCTGTTACTGAGCCAGCAGCTGTTTAATTAAATACGAGGGTTACCTTAGTGTGCAGGTCTGTAGTCACATCACAGCATGTTCTGTACTGTACCTTTCCTGCACATTACCCCCTCCCCGCCCACCCACCACCAACACAGAGAAAATCATTAAAGTCACAGTAGGATCACGAAGGTGGCTGTCAGCTCAAGGATCCTGAGCCAGGCTGGCAGCCCCTTACCCTGCTGTGCTAGGAGATGGTAGTTAGAAAGCAGGACTCTGCTCTTCTTCCCTCTGTGACTGTCTTCACTGCCAAGACAAGTGTGTTTTCAACCAGGACAACTCATGTGCATAAAACCCTAGTAGAGACATGGCACCTGTAGATTTACTGAGAGGTCAACCTCGCCGAGCTGACGCTCAGTAAACACTACAGGGCCGTGTCTCCGCAGGATTGCACAGCAGAGACACTACCACATGTTACTTATCCCACCGTTTGTCAGAGTGAAGACAGCCTATATTGGCTCTGCCAGAAGTAGCATAGCAAGGTAGCTGTGTCCACAGGTGGGCTGTGCTTTCACATGGAGGTCCCCGGCCCTAGCTACTGGTTTGTTGAGAAAAAGCGGAGCGGGGGGGTGTGTGTGGGGGGTGTCTCTTCCATGCATGCTACACAGGTTCAGCAGAGGAGCCATCGCAAGCAGTTGGATGGGAGGGGAGCTGCTTGTGGGGAGCGAGCACCAGGCATTCTGCCCCCAGAGCGGCTGCTGACAGTGCTGAGGTTCCTGGTACCTGCCCTTCCAACAGAGTCAGTGCAGTGGGGCTGTGGGGAGAGCAGAGCACAGCACCTTGCTGCCTGCTTTGCGCCCATTGCCCTGGCACGTAAGGGCTTGATGTTGCAGAGTGAGGACGAAGGACGACAGGCTGGCAACTGGGCCTGGCCTGGGGCTGTCCAGCTGCTGCCATCTATTCTTCTCAGCCTGGGTTCTCTTCCTCTCTCAGTCTTGGTCTCCTCTCCACCTACCCCTACCCATCCCTCCCCACCATCCCATTTTGTCTTTCTGTCCCAGGTTCTATTGTCCACGTGTCTCAGGGTGGGGTTAGGCTCTATGGGGCAGGGACACAGAAGAGCAAACTGGTCTGGTCCTGGTCCTCTAAGGGCACATCTATGCTACAAAATTCAATCGCCCTAACTTAGGTCAGCCTACAGCCGTCACCGTAATTACATCGCTTGTGCGTGTCCACACTTCGCTCTGTGTGTCGGCAGTGCCTGTCCCCACCAGGAGTGCTTGCACTGATGGCACTGTCAGTGTGGGATGGCTTCTGAAAGACAGCAACAGTCGATGTAACCAAGGCAGTGTCGTTGACCTAACTACATAGACACTGACTCTATGCCACTCGTGGAGGTAGAGTCATGTCAGTGTAGCGGGCGAGTTATGTCCACAGGAGAGAAATTCTAGTGTAGACGCTTACAGAGTTAGGTTGATGTAAGCTGTTTCTAACTCCATAGTGTAGACCAGGGCATAGTCTGTACTCAAGAGCCAAGTTGGCTGGCCACCCGCCCCAGGAACAGGGAGCTTTCAGAGAGACCAGCCACTGTTTTACACGCAGCTCTAGGGTATGTTTGCAGGGGGGGGTGGGGTGAGTCCACCTTGGCTGGGGCAGGCTGCGAGGCGTGGCACGGGTTACTGAAGGCAGTGGATTCACTCAGGTGATGAGGGACAGACCTGAGGCCCTCACGTGAGGAAGAGCACTGCTGTTGGCTTTGATTCCCAGGCACTACTGAATGCGAATCCCCTGCTGGCAGCATCAGCCCTAACATCCCTTGTGTTTCTTCCAGGTGGCAACGACTATGATGCAGGTAGGTAGCGACGCACAGAAGCCCAGCTCCGTTCAGCCCCAGACCGACCCTGCTACCACAGCATCTCCGAGTGACAACACACGCAAATATCCGGCCCCTGCCCACCACATTTCCCAGACTAGTTTGCTTAAGAGGCTATGGGTGAGAAATCCTGGCTACCCCTAGAGTCTGCAGAAAAGCCCAGCTGGCCTGGGGGAAGGGAGAGAACAGCTAGACCCCTGGAATAATCATTTTGGACCCCGACATATTTAAGCTCAACATGCGCTCCTCTGCTTTGTAGGCACCACTGCTGAGACTGGGACAATAGCAGGAATAGCCAGTGCTCTTGTCATGGCGCTGATCGGTGCCGTCTCCAGTTACATTTCCTATCAGCAAAAGAAGTTTTGCTTCAGCATACAACGTAAGTGGTTCAAAAGCTCTGAGCAGAGCACGGAGCCTGCTGGGGAAAGAGGAGGAAAACCGCTTGGAGGGGGAGGAGAGGAATGGTGCTCAGCAGTCTTGAGCACCTCGCCTGAGGGTCCACATGGGGTGCAGAAACCCTTCCCCTTTCTGTGCAAGAGCAGGGGGCTGTGGCCCCCAGGAAGAAGCCTCCAGGGCAACCCACCGGGAATCCTCAGAGAAGTTAACGTACCCTGGGGCTGCAGTGATCCAGCGGCTGTGGTACCCATCACAGGAACTCCAGTAGTATCCGCTCCTGGGAATGGTGCTGCTTTGGCTCTGTTCCTAGCCAGGAGGCCCAAATTGTTTGTCAGCCCCTGCTGCTGCTCTCTGTGCTAAGTAGCTAAAAGATCCAGGGTATGTGGGAAGGGGCTCCCCTCATTACACTGGAGATGGGTGGGTGGGAAACAGGACAGGGAGCAGAGGCAACTTGAGAAGGTCTATACTGGAAGCAAGCCTATGTGTATAATTGGTGTGATACACCCAAGGCCTCCATCACAGTCTCTCTATGTTATGGCATCAGGGGCTGAGCTATATCTTGGGAAATTCAGGAACAAGAGGAGTAATGGAGGAGACTGGAGTGGTATTTATTATTATTGTCTGAAATGATCCCAGTGGAGGGGGAGAAGACATATCCCCACCCCACAAACCTAGCTCACAAGCAGGCAGAGGAATTTTGTAAGGATAAAGCATTCATTTTAAATGGAAACAACATTGCTCAGCTCCAGCTTGTGCAAGGGACAGCTTTGTTCCACCCCATGTAGGAACTTCAAAGGGTTTTTTCTTATAACATTAACCATTAAATTGACCAATCTATTGCAATCCACCATTTGCTAAGGGTAGCAGCTCCTCCAGCAGCAACACCCCTCTCAAGTGTAAATGAGGGGACTTCTGCCTCCTGCTTTACACATAGAATTGTTGACTGAACATGTGCACACATCAGTCCTGACCCAAATGCAGGATACCAGCTTAAGTCAAACAGCCAGACGTTTCTTCTAGCTCTATAGCATTTCATTACAGTCTAAGATTCTCGTGGGGTGGTATCTGTCCAGACTGTGGCACCAGTGAATAACATAGGAACATACCATGGACTGAGGAATAAGAAAGGGGAAATATTACTGGAGTTGAAAACTTACCAACAGGCAGACAGGGGAAATACAGCAAGCAGCAACTGATTCCAAAGTGGCCTCTCTAGAGTCTGTCATTTAAAAGACTAGCTGCAGAAATGCATGCTGGGAAAAAGATATTCCTATAAAAGGAAAAAGCCTGCAGGGGGAGGCATAAAGAAAGTGGCAATAGAAGTATTGCTTGCCACATAATTGTATTTAATAGCCCCAGTTCTTTCCCCCTCCCCAGGCATCTGTTCATATAGTTCAGTTGTAAAGATTGCCTTTTGAAAAAAATGTTTCCATTCTTTTCCCATTGGGAAAATAATGAATGCAGCAGGCCAGCATTCACAAGCAACCCTACAAAAAGAAAGCAAAGCGGAAGGAGACAATGTCAGGGAGGAAATGGCTTACACTTCAACACCTTCTGTTTCTGTAAAGCATCTTTGACTGTGAACAGTTCACAGCATTAGGTCCTGATCCTGCAAGTTCCTTCCCCCAGACAGACTTTTCAAGATCTGCCCTTTAGCTAACACAGGTGTAGAATTATGTAATAACAGCAGAGAGGGACACAGCTAGATGGAGCTACTGGGTTGAGGGGGCAGAAGGATATAGGTTAACTTTGAGATGAGGTTTGGAAAGAAGCTATTGCAGTCCAGATGGCAGGGAAGCCAGGTTGTGGGCAGGGGCTTGCACTGCACAGGTGGAGGAAGGAGAGGAGCCAAGGCCCTTGAGAGAATAGGACGGTCCCTGGAGGACATTGAAACACATGGGGGATTCTGAAAGGGATGTGGCTGTCTCTGAGGCAGGGCAGGCACACAGTTCCTTTGTGTGAGAGAGGGTGAGCAGCAGCTTTCTGCAGCTGCTGGAGACTAGGAATGGAAGATGGTAAAGGAGGGAGGTGCAGGATCCAAAGCAAGAGATGGCAAGAGCCTGGCCTAGGCAACCGTTCTCAAACTCTTTCATAGTGTGACTCACAAGAGTGGGTGTTTGTGGACACCTCTCCGGCCCGTGACCCGCCTCCCTCTGCCAGTTGTGTAAGATTGCTGTGGCTGCCACAGCAATTGCGTATATAGAGAAGAACCTTGGAGAAAGTGCTTGGTGTAGTTTTAGTAGCTGTCTTTAATGTGGTGTAGCAACTGGACTAAGCCTAGCCAGCTTTGGGCTGACCTTTGAACACTGGTGGTCTGGAGCCCACAGGGTGCGACTCACTGCCCGAGGGCTTTCAAGGAGTTATTATAAACAGACAGAAAAGCTAATTTAAAATTAATAAACTAAAAATCCCTTGAGTGACTTCTTCACTATCGGGGCAGAAACGTATACTGAAAACTGCTATTTTCCTGGCTAGGGCTGCGACAAACAGGTGAGAGTTTTGGAAAATTAGATCAGCAGGAAAAGTCAAATAAATGTGATAGAATAAAATGCCCTTGTTTGTTCCCCCCCATTTAAATGATATTTTGGAAAGAATAAATAATAAAAAAAAAAGGGCTTTGATAAAAGGGAAGCCAAAAGAAGCAAAGCCCAGAAAGGCAACAGGAAATTAAAGTTAATTATAAAGGAGGATTAATTTAAGCCATCAGACATGGCATGCTGGGATAATGTCAGGCCTTAGATGCATTGCAGTGCATGACAGAAATCTGAGAGCAGTCAGCAGCGGCAGAACTGGCTTTTTTATTGAACAACATAAATTGTGTTTGGTGTTATCCCAGCAAAACACATGTCTTGGGAGAGGCTGCTATGTTACAGAATGACCGCACGCTGGGAGCACAAAGGAACACTAGGCTGTTTGTCTCTGTGTGTGGCTCTCTCTGTCTGTCCAGTGGTGAGGGTGTGGACTGAGTCTGCATCTCATTTGGAATGGAACATTCATGAACTCTTGTTACCAATGACTGACGCAAAGTTTTCTCCATATCCTTTACCCCTCTCTTTCACACCTATCACCTTGATCTCTAGGAGCATCAAGATGTCATAGGGGAGTTCTGACAGGACATAGTCAAGTAGAGCAATGTTGGTATTTCTGTGTTACTGAGCAGTTGCATGGGAAAACTTCACACCTACTGGTCACACTTATTGAGAGGAGACTTTGAGTAAGGCTGGGAATTTCAAAGAAGCCTAAGGGAATTAGATACTATAAAGTCAATGAGAGCTGAGCACCTAGCTCCTTAAAAAAGGCACAATCTGCCTTATTAGTACCCGTCTCTTTCACCATTTGGAGCAAGGCCTTTCTTTCGCCAGCTCGCTTCCCTTGTGCAGCTCCCTTTTCACACTGGGCCTGAGGCAGTGAGAGCCCGCAGTTCCCACTGAAGCAAATAGGAGGAAAGGAGGTTGCTCTACCTTGACAGGCTCATGCTCTGTTTCCCTGCGCCCCACCCCCACCCTCCACCCCGGCCCCTTGGTCATTGGTTTTCTAGTGATTCGTACTAATAGCAGGAATAACATTACACTTTCTGTGGGAGGGGCTCAAAATGTGTCACATGCTTTGCTCCTCCCTGTCAGCCAGTGACTGTTACCTGCAATGTACAGCCATGTACACCATGGCGTACGAAGGGTAATTGATTGTCTTATGCTCACACTGCAAGGCTGGGATAGATCAAGGAACAGAAGGACCCAAGAGCCTTGTTTCCCAGGCCTCTGAGCTGACCAGCAAGCAAATGCCCACTGTTCATCTGTGGGCACTATTATATAGATGCTTGGGCTAGTACTGACTTTAGCTGTGACTCACCTCCCATTACACCCTGTGCTGTGTTACTTTGTAGCCCATGTGCAGCAGCAGCGAAGAAAAATGTTAGCTTTGCTGGCGGCTCTTGTGCCCCTTTCCTACAGCTTGTGACCTGCTTTTTCCCAAACAGCATTAAAAGAACTGCCCCGCCCCAATGAATTAACTTCTCCCGCAGAATCTAGAACCAAACAGCCATACATAGTGGTAAGCGTGCCTTAGTCGTTTGCCAGCAAGTGAGGGGGAACTCACATACATGCCCAGTGATTTGGTTTGGCAACTACTTCTATCTTCCTTAGTTCATTCCAGGTGTAAGGGTCCCATTCTATCTGCCAAGTTAGTGCATTTTGGCTTCTCTACTCCTGCAATGTACATGGCTTCACCTTTTTAGCTATATTTCTTTTCATAGCCATTTAATAGGCTATAGTTCCTTTAGTATTGGGTATAAGATTATGCCTAACGGCACATTTGTCCTTGCAGCCTTCTCTGTGAGCTAGAGAAGTAATATTCCCATTTTATAGATGGAGACTTGACGCAGCGCGAGATTTAGGCACAAGAGTTCAGTGAACATTAGGTGCTTAAATGCCTAAGAGGTTCTGGGCTTAAGTGTCTTACCCACCCCACCCCACCTAGGGAGGCTGTGGAACAGCTCAGCCTCAAACCCCTATCTACATGGTCCAGGCCTGTGCTTTAGTCATAAAACTAGCCAGCCCTCAGCTGTGACTGAAGATTTTATCTCAGAGGCATTGGCCAGGCAGCCGCTGGATATTTGGCCTGGCACTGGGGCAGAACAGAGCCATGTGGTTGTTCAGTGTTAGCCCTGCTCTGCCCTTGCTGCCATGAGCACGTGCTCTTGCTCATCAAGAACAGACACTGAAATGTTTTTGTGTGGCTTGTTCCCTGCAGCCGTTGCGTTCTGCCAGTTGCAGTAGTAGGCTAAATCCCATTTTCCTGACCCCCCGCCCCACAAGTAGTCTTGTTGATGTCATCGTCGTGACACACGGGAAATAGAACTAGGCCAATAAAGCAACTAGTCCTCCTCCTCCTCCTCCCCCAATCTACTGTTTCTAAAACTGCAGCACCTCTGGAGTCTGCTGTCTCTGGCTGTCAGGGTGGCTAACCTTGTTGTGGATTCAAACCATTGTTAAACAGTAGTCCAGGCATGTCTTTCACATTCAGCACTGCGATTCCTGCGCTGTGACCACGTTGTTGTTTTGCAATGACTCAGCCACTCCTAGCAGGCCCCGTCGAATTAGTTTCCAACTCTGAATCCTAGGTGCGCGTGTTAAGCTGTTAGTTGCTTTATGTGACACCCCCCTTTATACTAAGTACACATGCAGTTTTGTAACAGTGTGACAAGCGTAGATCTGGTTACAATGAATAGGGACGAGCTGTAGCCACACACCAGCTTTTTTTTCAACACCCCAACCATGTGTCCAGTCATGACACTGCATCCGCCCCATCACTGCATTCCGGGATCAAGTGGCTAGATGGCCCATGCTGCCTAGTAGACGTGCAGCAGAAGCATTGTGCTGGGGAGGAAGGCTGACCAAGCTGCTTAAACCCAGCATTATGGCCTAATCCCAGCCTAGATCATGTAATGACCATGTTGTGCCTGAACATAAACAGCAGCAGTGCCCAGTTACAAACTGGGCGAACGTTTATAATGCAGCCATAGGATGTAGCTTTGCGTGTTGTGTGAGTTCTAAGACGTGTATGTTATCGTTCAAAGCTGCAGAGGGGCAAGGTAAAGCTGACCTTGCATCTCCGCCCAGTTTGCTCTTCTGCTTAAACCTTGAAATCCTCATTTTACCCCATTTCTTCTCCCCCTCCCCCAATTGAGCATGTTCGGCAGTTTCCTCCCTTGCAACTCTGTCCCCAGTGCAAGCTGCTCAGTTTGATGCTCAGCATTCAGCTGCAGGGGGATTATTGCAGTGCTCTTATGGACTGTGCCTTAACCGAGCTTGTGTAGCGCAGAAAAGCAAATCAGCTGGCTGGATGTGAAAGGGGGGAGGATATTAAATAGTCGGAGTGCCCTCTTTAGACCAAAGAGGAGCAGAACTAGGTGGGTAGCTGAGATCTCAGAGCAGGTCTCACGTCACAGCAAAAGCCTGTGTACAACCCATGTGGATGTGCGCGTGCACACCAACACTCACCCACATACACACCCCCCCACACTCACCCCTTCCTGTCTACAGAGCTGACTGATTATGCCTAAAGAAAACATGCTGGTAAGTAACCCCTTCACTGCTGGTATTTGAAGGTAATGCTCCATCGAAATCAGTGGAGTCCTACGATTTTTGCAGGTAGATGCTGCAGCAGTGTCATGCCTCTGAGTGTGACTTAAAAGGGCAGAAAGGCCAGGGTTCTGAAGTGCCAGGGCAGCATGGCTGGCTCCTCTCTGCCCTACATTGTACCTCCAGCCTGTTGAAAATTAGGAGATCCTGGGCCAGACTGGGGGAAG
Organism: Dermatemys mawii; assembly: GCA_007922305.1. Lineage (NCBI taxonomy): Eukaryota > Metazoa > Chordata > Testudines > Dermatemydidae > Dermatemys > Dermatemys mawii. Next base: position 27,881,036 of record ML677377.1, read on the forward strand.
TGAGCCCAGTGCCACTGAAGTCAAGGCCGTTTCAACGGCTTCTTGCCACTGGTGCATTTGGCTTCCTCAGGTTAGTCACAACAGTGCTTGGCTTCCCCACCGTACCTCAGCTCCCAGCCTGGCATGATGTGCTACTGAAACGAAGAGCTTTACTAATTGCTGCAAACTTTAAACATTTTTTTTTGCATTTAAAGCCCAAACTCCCACAAGTTTGGGAACCTCAGTGAGATTTTGCTGCACAAATATAACACAGGCTTGTTCTAAACCGCTTCTTTTTCCCACACGCTGGTAAGATTCCTCTGCATAATTTAGCATTTGCTGAGAAATATAATTTACTGTCTCCTTCCCCATCTGACTCTCTCTCTCTTTATCATCACGTCACAGAGGGTCTTAATGCAGAGTATGTGAAAGGAGAAAACACAGAAGCTGTTGTAACTGAAGAACCTCAAGGTGAGAGCTTTTTTTTGGCACCGCTCTTAATCTTTCTGAACGGTGGCTTTCACAACTCCTGCTAAACATCAGTACACGTTCCCCATTGTAAGTGTCTCACACATCAGCCAGGCCTTGCTCTCTCTGTTAAGCAAGACATAGCATTTAATATAATGGATGACTGCCACTTTCCATAAAACATCCACAGCAGCGCTTGCTCCCTTACTGCACACACGGAAGAGATTTATAAACCAGAGCCTGCTCCTGCAAACAATGGGCCTTAATGTTTTGCCACAGTGCTTGTCAGCTATGGCTCTTAAAGGACTTTACAAATGGAAGGCATCATCCCAGTTTTAAAGATGGGAAAACATAGGCACAGAGATGAAAGGATTTTCATAAGGCCACAGAGCACCTCCCACCATTGACTCGTCTTTTAATACTTTAATACGTTGTTGTATTCATAGTGATTTTTTTTCTCCCCTCCAGTTAAATATTCTGTCCTAGAAACACAGTCAGCAGAGCCCCCACCACCACAAGACAATGCGAAGGTCTAAAGCACGGCCTTGGGCTGGAAGAGAATCAATCTGCGGCAAACACACACACAGAACCATCTCACATGCTTGTAATTCAGCGTTTTATTTAATTTAGATCCAAGCTATTGAATGTGTATTTAGACTAGAAGTGGCTTCTTGTTGATATAGTCTGTAGGGTTAGAGTGTCAGTGTCTTTATTTTTCTGTAAAGAGTTGTACGTTTACATGGAATTTAATAATGTAGGATTGATTTCACGTTGTGTACAGAACAACAAAAGGTGCTTCAATAGCCTTCTAAGTGACATTTAGGCTTTTTCACTTTCAGGACAAGCAGCTGGGCTAATGTCTTTTTCAAAGAGTGCCAGAGCGTACAGGTGTGAGGACGAAGTGCCTGTAAACTAACAATCCAAAACAAATCATGCGAGAACCTTTGTAATTCACTTCCAGCGAATTTCTGCCATCAGCTTTGTGCATGCAGTGTCCAGTGTCAGCAGTGAAAACTGTGTGTGCAGCTGAGGGTAGATTTTGCTCCTTAGAGTAGCTACACCTGAAAATAAAGTGCCTATGGGTAGATCTTCATTTAGGGGCTCAGCCTAGTGGGGGTAACAAATGCCTCTACTCAGTGGAGTCTCTGAGTTGAGCATGCACATCATCTCATGGTATTAGGCATCTACCCACCATTAAGGACCTGATTTTGATATCAGAGAATGATACAGATAATTGGTGTATGGGATTTTGGCAGGTAACACTGCCATACATGATTGTGTCTGGGATTGGCATTGAGCCTCAAGTTCCAGGGGTTGGCTCTGACCACACTGAAACTTCTGCATTGTCGCTGAGATTCATTGAAAACTGTGCACACTGGCATGGGTTTAGGGACAGGTTCAGATCTCATTTACACCAGAGTCACTTGAATTCAGACACAGCTAAGTTAAAACTGATTGGGTTTTTCTAAAAACATCATGTAATTAACCCGTGAAACTCAGTGCCACAGGCTAGCCATTAAGAGCTTAGCAGAATTAAAAAACCCAACTATTTTATTATGGCTGATGAGCACATCCATAGTTATTTTAGTTGGGGGAAGGGAAGGGGGATATAAAGCCTCATGCTTCAGGGCATAAGATAACTTCTGAGAATGATTAGGAAGAAACTGCCACTGCTGGGGTAGTTATGTAGAATTATTCTCTTTAGGATTTCTTACACCTTCTTCTGACATATTTGATGCTGGCCACTGAAGGGTACTGTATTCTGTCTGAAGCAATGCTCTGATCTGTGTTCCTCTTTAACTGAAGTATAACTGAGATTAATTCTGGCCTCTCTTACCTGGATTATTACTTGTTACAACTTTTTTCCCCCTCTTTATGCCCCTTTCTTTGCTGCTAAAATAAATTTTTCAAAATTAGCTGAATTGGGAAAAGGAGGGTTTGAAATAAAGGCAAAGTCTTCACTTTCTCACGTGGAAAAGGCACAAGATGTTTATGGAATCAGGGCGTGCGTACATTTTGTAATGTTTTGCAAAAATCCCCATTTTGTGAATGGGAAGCAGCAGCTGAGTGAGTGTCTAGTTTTCAATTTGATGTATAAACTCAGATTTTCTGAAGGGACTTACATGAGGCCTTGCCTGTAGGTATTGTATAAGCCTAGGGACATTTTCGTGTAACAATCTAATTTAAAGGAAATTACCAAGTAGCATTGTAAATGTTTAGCAGCAGCTGTACAATTCCTTATGCTCTGTGGGTTTTTGTTTTTTTTTTGACACGTGCATTTCAAAAGCCTTATAATAGCTTTACAGGCAGCAATACATTGTTTTATGAATGTGTTTGTATTACAAAACAAAATGTAATAAGCTGTTTCCAAAGTTCTCATTTAACTATTGGCTTCTATGGAACTCAAACAGGAAAAATAGACAAGGAATACAGCATTCACACTTGCTTAGATACTCTAGAGTAGGTTTATGGAGGAGGAAATGTGGTTTGTAGAATTTTGAAGAGCACATAAAGAAAACCAGATGCTAACTAAGCCACAAAGCTGAATTCATATGACTGTATATTTCCAGATAGTGTAGTTTGTTTCTTTCTTAGCCAAACATGTTTGAAAGCTGTAGTATAAAAGCATTTTTAGATAAATATTGGAGATAAGGTTACTATATGGCACTGGTACAGCACTAGGAGTCATTTTCTTGGGTAGGTCAAGTGAACATAATTCCATATTTCATTTTTGCTGATGAAAGAAAGTGGTTTGATGAGTATAGATTGTCAAATTTTGTTGCATTTCTACTACTACTCTGTACATTCACTGTTTGTGTCTACTGTACAGTGGATTGGCATGTTCAAGATTGCTCACTTTAGGAGAGACCATTTAACCCTTGCAGGGAAAGTGTTAAAAAATGAAAATATTTGAGACCTGTTAATAATTCTCAAATATTGTAATTTTCTATTTTAAAAGTAGTTTCCCTGAGAAGTATACCAGATTTTAGAACTCAGAAATAGATTTGCATAGAAGCTGCTTTTTTCCCTGCAGCTTTTTCTATGAGTCTGGTAAACAGTTATGCCTTAAAGTAACTTATAGTTACAATACAAAAAAGTAGTACCTATATGCCCAGCAGAACTCAGCATAATTTGGCATCTAGGAGAAGGAGGAGGGCTTTAAAGAGGAGACTACTGACTGATGTTCATTAAAAAAGTAAGACTTAGCCCCAGGCCTGTTGTCAAAAAGACTGGCAAATTGGACAAAAAATCCAAAGCAATCCAGTGCTATCATGATGTACTAAATATCAAACTAAAGAACAATTTCTTTTTCTCCCATTCTTCGTTTCTGGATTGTCTGTTCAATCTCTGGGCACCCTTTCGGCATCTGTTCAGCACCTCAAATAATTCTTATTTGTAACTTCCCAATAGCATTGCAAGTTATGTTTTACTTCATGCTCCAGGGGAATTTGATAGAGCTGTTACTTCCCTACTAAAGACCTTTATATTTAGAAACAAGTGACAACTTAAAAAGCTCTGCGCTGAAACTCTGCATACATGATCTCAACCACATTCCCCTTTAAAGTATCCAGAGAAAAATATTTGCAAGTCGAAAATGGTAGGATACAGGACAAATGTGACACGGCCCAATGCTAAGTGAAATGATGCAATTTTCTTTTAGTCCAAAATATAGCTGAAGCCCTGCTAGAAGCTTATATACTGCCAGGTACTCACTCCACTCTGCTTTTGGAAGTTAACTGAGACCACTTCTAATCAGAGAAAAGTCCAATAGTTTTCCATACCTACATGAAATGGATCCTTGACAAGAAACCCTCTCTCGTCACATAAAGCTTTGGTTTGTTACTATATTAGTGACGCACATTTTCTTTTGGTAAAGTTGTAGTTGTCCTTTCAAGCCAGAGAATTGTGACATTCGGTTTTGACTTGACACTTCTTACTACACCTTTGGAAGCTCTTAAAATCTCCCATTTTAATGTAACCCAATAGTACTATTAATGACTTATTTTCTTGTGGTAAAAGTGGAATTAGTCCATGAGAAGAACCATTTAAAATGAAGAAAACATTAAGAATTGAAGTGGAAAGAGTCTTGGCTGTTAAAAATGGCTTCTCTGACAAATGATGTTCAGAAACCATATGGATGAAATTAGAGTAAATTATTTCTTTGAATGAAATCTTCATTTAAAAGCAAGGCATACAGTTTACTAAGGCAGAATTGATCTGTACCAAATGAAATTTGTATATTATGCTGTGAAAAGGCAGACTCTTTTTTGATAAAGTGCATATAAGGCTTATAGGGAAAAGCAGAATTTGATTGCTGAACTACCGTTGAAAAATAATGAATAAAACAGACTGACTCATACAGTGAGAGTTTGGTACTGTGTGTTTTCTTTGTGTGTTTGATAAAAATAGGAAAAAGGTGGAAGATATATATTCCTGCATAAAAGCCCTACTAAAGCTACTTCAACTATTTTTTTCACATTAAGAGAACAGTGTTAGTTTTCTGAGAAAATAAACATTGCCTCGAAAATTTGCAATTAAGGATAAAATTGACGATTATGGAAAAGCACTGGTAAAGTCACCATAACAAGCTTAACTCTGCCCCATCCCATACCACTGGTCAACTCAGTATAGCCAGTCTGGAATCCAGAGTTTTACTGTAGAACCAAAGAATTCTGGCATACGTGACTTTGGATTTGTACTTCCATGTCTAATATGTGAAATTCCCCTACAATGGTGATTTCTAAACTTAAGGGTTTTTGGCCCCATATATGGTGACTCAGGATGTTACCGTTTTTACATTTGATACTACTTGCTGTTGAGTAATTTTTGATGTAGAACAGTAGAAGCCCATTCTCCCTAAAAAGTGCAGGTGATTAGATGGGCTGGAGAATTCTGTGCGGTGATAATACTTACTTTAGTTTAAAGGTAACATATACAAAAACGGGTGTGCACCTTCTTCTGCTTTTTAGAATTTGTATATAAAAGTTTGTGTGTATAAATATCATGAATTTCACATCCTGTCTTACCTGTTCTGCTGGATGTCCAGTTGTGGACTGAGAAAGCTCTTAGCCCTTATTTTCACCTGGTAGTACCAGTCATTCTGGCTTTATTAAATGTAGCATGCAAGAGACCGAATAGCTTTTTAAATAAAATAAATAAAATGGGAGCAATATAAACATTTATCATATCAGCCTTATACCCTATCACTCAATCAAGGAATTAATTGCAGGGGAGGAAGGCAGTGGGAACAGTTTGATAAAGACTATTTACCAATTTAGTAAAAATGAAAGGGTGTTTTGTTTTTGAAACAGAATTAAACTTAACCAATAAAAGGGGAAAAGTTTCACAAAGTGTCATTCAGCTCTGAAATGTGACTCCAGTAGTGCCCTGACACCTTAAAAAATTTGGTGAATTTAGATTTAACTAACTACCAGTGCTTCAGACCCATTCTGGGATTCCGGAGACGTGGTTTCCCACTTGTACATCATTACTTGCAATAAAAGATTCTGCTGGTCAAATCTGCCTGCCTACGTCTGTACACGCTTCCTTTGTCTTCAGGAGATTTGCCCTGGTGTAACAGAGGACAGCTTTTGATCCAGCTACTGGAACAGTGTTAACAATTCCATTTAAGATGCATGACTCAGAACTGAACCTTGCTCCCTCTCACAGAATGGCGTTGGTTCTGCTGTGTTAACAGGAGTAAAAAGTAATAATTAATTTGGTCACTTAGAAGGAGAAGATGCTGAATGCTCACACAGGGATCAGAGCTGAAAGATCGTTTTACTTCGTCACTTTCCAGAATAAAGCCACACTTTGATTGACAGAAATACGAAAAAGCATCAGTTTGAAAATAAGCGACGGGATGGATCACTTCATGATTACTTGTTCTGTTCATTCCCTCTGGAGCACCTGGCATTGGTCACCGTCAGAAGACAGGATACTGGGCTAGATGGACCTTTGATCTGACCCAGCAGGGCCATTCTTATGTACTGAGTTAAGTGTCTCTATAAAGTCAATTTTGCTTATTGCTCCCATTATTGCTCCCATTATATCAGGAGGATCCCTCATGTTATCCTTACGATGACAGGGTCACTTAGGTATGTTGAAACCTGTGGCACATATAGACTATTTGTAGAAATTAATGATACTTTTCTGTATAAAAATGAATCCATACATTGTAGCTGTGAGCATATAATGTTTAATATCTGAAAGTGCTACAGTTACTCCAACGATCCCTTTTACAATTATTACGGAGCACAATCTTTCATGATCACTAGCTCCAATAAAGAAAATTTCAAATTACTTTCTTTCAGTTTCATTTTAGAAACAGCCTGCTCTATTTCAGTAGACAGTTAAAATGCCATGCTAAATTTGAAGTACTAAGGAGTTTAATTCACAACTCAACATATTTTGCCTATATAAAATTCACTGATGGTATACTGTTTATAGTATTATTTTTATATAAAAAATCTTCCATCTTAATTATCTCTTATGAAAGGCCTGATTTAGATGGACAGATGTGGCATCATGGTCCTTCAAACTATTCTGCTTCAGGTGTATAAACTATTATAAAAATACATTTTACCATCACAAACAAACAGGACACATTGCAATAGCATGCACTGTGTATAATAAACTTAGAAGACTGGATACAAAACTTCTATCAGCACAGTTCACACATGCAAAAGAAGTATTCACCAGTTTGTGTTATACATGACACCTTTATGTACGTAAGTGCACAGAACTGGGAGAAAGGAGTGTGCCACAATGGCGTATTTAGTACAATGACCTCACTGCACTGCCAACTTAACAGCTGGTGCCTCCTTGTGGTGCATGTTCAGTGCAGATACTCCATAGAGAAGGGATCCCATCATCAGATAAAATGGACTGGTAAAGGCTTTAGAGTGGAAACAGTGAGGGTAGGTCTCCTTTGATTACAATAGCAAGGAGTTAACTCCCTGCTCCTTTATAGACCCCCCCAAACCTAATTCGAGGCAGGGGTGCTGATGTCTCAGGATATAGGCGAGGTGCCTTAAATTGAGTGGACAGCAGGTTGGCTAGGGACCTGGATGGATAAAGGGAGAGGGCTGACAGCAGCCCTTCCCCCACCTCCCGGCTGTATGTAAACAAGTACAGAATTACCTGCACTGTACAATTTTATCTGCCGGGTACTCCCAGACATTGAGGAATAAAGTTGCAGCCTAAACCACATCCAGGGTCTCTTGTCCTCCTTCCAGCACAGCTGGACAATGGCTATCCACGCACAGTAAAAACTACAACTAATGCATTGAACCCTCTGATTCTTAAGAAGCAGGGTTAATTCCTCCTAGCAGCACTTGAATCATACAACTCAAGGCCAGCAAGTGGAGATACAGTGTCTTGAATACTCAAAGGAGGAGCTTGGTGATTCTTGTGAAATGTTGGTCAAGTAGGAAGGAAAAAAAATAAAGGGAAATTTCAAGCACATTCTACTTTTACGCCTGCTGAGAAAGCAACTGCAGAATTATTTTTTAAAAGGCTGCATGTCACTAATGGCATTGATCGAACAGTTCTGAAATAAAAATGGTTTGGCGGAAGGGATTGGAATAAAATGAGAAAGATTTTGTATAAAAATATGGATAAATGATTGAAAACGGAGAGAAAACGTTGGCAGCATTTAAAAAAAATCCAACAGGCTTTATTATCTCAAGGAAACCAATTAAGATCCTATTATTTAAAAACATCAAAGTTATAACAGTTTATATCTTCCAAAACATTTGGAGAGGCAAGATCAATTTTCTGAACCCATAACATGCAAATGTCGTCTGTGCATGTTTAACATCACATACGCATGTATGTAAATACACAAAATTGGATGTGTGTGTGTATATGTTTAACAGAACGCACTTAAAATACGTGGAACTATATAATTTACACAGTTTAATGTTCTTCTAATCCAAACTGTAACCAGTTGCTAGAAAACAAGTTACTGAGTACAAGACAGACCTGATTAAGCTTACCCCTTATTCGGGAGGGTAAAATGAGACAATAAATGGTCAAAAGATTTATTTAAACTTGTAAAAAAGGCATTAAAAAAATTAAAATCCATGCTTCACCAAATATATTACATCATACAAGTACCAGTACGTGTGTATTAATTGGCAAATCCTATTTACCTTCATTACCATCCATTCTTAATGGCATATTTACTCAAAATGTAAAATTGGCTGCACTGGAAAATACTTAATTTAAAATCTGTTTCAAAGTGCATTACTTAAATATGTCCCCAAGAATAATAGCAGTTTCTCTAGATAAAAATAATGTACTGCATTAAATAAAGAGCTCCCATTCAGAAAATTTCTCTCAGTGTTCTGATTAAGCACAAACATTACATGGCATTTCATTTGGGTTTCTCTACCAGCCTCTACCCAAAGCAGCAAAAAGCCTCTCACATTATCTGTCTGACAGATGGGTTCCTTTTTAAGATGGTTAAATTGCTGGTTGCTCAAAATAAAGTTAATTTTACAATTGATGATTTAGAGAGAGATGTCAAAACACATACAGGAACTGCCAACTTCAGAAAATACCATCACAACTATTGAAGCTCTTTGTGGCCTCATCATAACAGAAACAGACACAAAAAGAGTAAGGCATGTAGATTGATAGCAATTGTAAGTCACTCACAATCCTTGGGAGACGGAAAATATTCTGCCCGCCTCTCAGCATATAGATGCAGATCACATGGATGGTTTTACATGGCTTTTTGTTGCACATCAGACGGAAGTGCGCACTGGTGTGGCTGAGTGAGAAGGAGACGACCCTCTATCTGATGAGGAAGAAATGGATCGTGTAGCAGCTTCACGCTGCAAGTCTTCCACCTTCTTCTGAAGCTCGGCTCTGATGGCAAGTAGCTCCTTAAGATTCTGATGAATTGGCATCTGGTGGTGTAACAGAAGAGAGCTATTTTTATTAGAATAATTAGTGAACGTCTCGGTTATTAATACATCTGCTATTTTCTTCTGTTATGACAAACTCCAAGCTTCTTGTGAATTTCATTACATCTCAGTACTTGGAGTGACTATTTAACATTTCAAATGATAAATATTCTAGTCAGCTTCCCCTCTCCCCAGTTGATCATGACTCAGTAGGTAGGAGCCCTATTCAGCACACTGTACACATTTATTGAAGGGACACCCAAAGACAAGGGCGGGGGGAGTAAAAGATGACTAAGGAAAATCAAGTTACTTTGATAATGTTCTTTTAATCAGTTTTACCAATATTTCTGTCAGTGAATGTATGAAATGCCTTCACCAGGAGTCTGTCTTCTCCAGTGAGATAAATTTGTTAAATAAATAAAAAGCATTTTGCACCAGAATACAAACACTGGTCCACAATTCAATACCAAAGATGGAATTTGGCTAAAGAGAGGCCCATAGTGCTTTGCACAGAGGAGTGACTGGATGCAGTTTACTCCAGCTGGCTGTAGTCTGAGAAGGTCCTGTCCTTCTGAGGACCTCCAAATTTCAGGGAAGTTGATCACACAAGGCCTTTTCTTAATGTGTTGCTCCAGAAAACAGCCAGCTTAGTGTTTTCCTTGGCTTCATTCAAAGAAACGGGATCCTTTGCCAATGGAACATATTTGCATGGTTTTGTACAGGGCAGCTTTACAACCATTCGACCCCTCTCAGCCTGTGATTTACCATCAGTCATCGTCACAGAGCTAGAAAAATGGCTTTTGCCTGTACAAGCCTCTCAGACTCGTGCACCAATAAGCCTTTTGCAGAAGCAGGTTCAGGAGCGGTGTCTTTTGCCCTTTCTGTGGCCTCTGAAAGGAGCCCAGAAGACACCACTGTCTTTGGCAGAGTGCCTTTCCTAGAGTTATAAAAGGCATTGTTTCATGTCTATTTGAAGCAGTGGAACACAGCTGGGCAAGACAAACACTCCTTTAACCCCATTTATCTCACTAGATCTGCTGTCCTAGACAAAGCCCAGGGTGATCCTCTAAAGTGCAACAACAATAATGAAACAACCGGAAAACTGCTAAAACTTCAGATGGTCTACACTGTACTTTGCCAAGCTGTAAACTATTTACAGCTATCTAGCATAAGGAAGACCGATATCCTGTAGGTGCTGTCAGAAGAACAGAGGGGAACTCTAGGGCTGTTAGAAGTGATAGGGTAGCCTAGAACTATGGAACATTTGGCTCAAGAGAACATGCTCAAAAAGGATTCCAGGGCTACAGGGTTAAGCAATGAACTCCTAGAACTGGGCTGTGTGGAAGAAAGAGGGAGTTTGCTCATGCCACTTGATACCCTGGAAGTCACTGGGTCAGCATCCGCCACTCACATGTACATGGTAATATCAACTGCAACATAAAGAGGGTGTCTTTACAAACCTTCAACAAGGCAGACAGTTGCTGCACACTACTCTAACACTACTATAACAATCAACTTCCACAGCCAAGTAATACTGAGATGCTGTACCACAGCATGTATATGGGAACTCAATTTAATGGACAGCAAGAATTTTCTTGTAATGGCCACTAAGTTCTTCAACAGGAAAAAAATTGCTGTTCTACTAGAGTTCCTCCTTGTGGATACTCTTCCTACACTTGTGCTCAGGTCCATAAGAGAACGATTTAGCTGTTGTGTTGCACTGGGCCCTTGGCCACAGGGGCTTTGTATGTCTTATTTTTGAACAGCATAATCATGGATCATTGTAATGTACAACATCTTTCTTTTACGGACTTGAACACTGTGTCACATATATCATCTACGTGTCCCACTGAGCAAGCCAGAACCATGAAAAGCAGTTTCAGACAACAGACTTAGTAGATCTTTGCAGGACACACTGCATAAACATTGCTGAATACAGACATTATATATAGCATTTTAAAGAGAGGATGCTGGCTGTATTATTTTTCTGTCCTCCCTAACACCTAAACTAACGAACAAAGAACACCTTATAACATCATGCACAGTTTGCTGTCCCTCCCATGCTTCAATCTAAAAGGATGGTACATCAATAAATTACGTAAAAGTCACAATAATGAAGTCTACAAAATTTCAAACACATAAATTAAGGTACCGGATATTCACATTATACACGAAAAATATGGTCAAAAAACATTAAGGTTGCAAAGTCAAGCATTCAAAAGTTAGGTAATGCCAAAATTAAAGTTATCTGTGCAACTTTAATGCGGCCCCGTTGCATATGCATTATGATACAGTCTTTAGTTACATTACCACATACTGTTTTTTCCCCACATTTTCCTGCCTCATTCACTGCACAGAATGGATGGTTCTCCAGTAATGGGCAAAAGAAGTTACTCACTCTGTGCAGTAACTTCAGGTCTTTGAAATGTGTGTCCCTAAGAATGCTCCACTTCAGGCACGCATGGGTCTTTCAAGCCCTTGATTGGAGATTTTCAGTTAGCAGTGTCCATTCAGCCCAGGCCTCCTCACGCCAGACACCAAGCCTTTATAGGGGTGCTCAGGTGAACTGCCTTCAGTTCCTTCTCCCTCCAAATGTCCTCTAGAAAAGGGGAAGGAGGGCAGGTCTTGGAGCACCCATAGGGGCACACATCTCGAAGAACCATAGTTACTTCACGAGGTGACTACCACTTCTTTGAGCAGTGACCTTATGGATACTCCACTTCAGGTGACTTCTGAGCAGAATCCACAGATGGAGGAGGGAGTTTCCGAATTGAGAGCAGAACAGAAGATACCACTGCAGAAACAAGTGTTGCATTAGATCTGGCAGCATGGATCAGGGCGTGATGTTTTGAAAACATACCTATTGAAGCCCAGATAGCAGCCCTACACATCTTAGATATTGGCACATTCTTAAGTAATGCTGTAGATGTTGCCTATGATTTGGTCAAATGTGCTATCACCCTTGGGGGTGGGGAGGATGAATGCTTGCATCCACATAACAAGTGATAATACACCCAGATATCCATCTCAATAGTCTCTGAGCAAAGATCGAGGACACCCTGGCTCTATCTGTGAAAGAAATGAAGAGCTTAGGTGACTTTCTAAATACTTGGTTCTCTCTAGGTAAAAATCCAGGGCTCTTCTAAACATACAGGGCATGAAAACAGGATTCCTGCAGAGGGATATGGAGCGTCGGAAAAACTGGGTAAATGAATACAGGGAGGTGGAAAAAATGAAGATGGAACTCAGAACTTTAGGTAGGGATTCACTGTGTGGATGTAAAGACACTGTCCTTGAAGAATAACAAAGGGGGAGATCTGCCATCAAGGCATCCATTTCCTCAACCCTACAAGCCAACGTAAAGGCTACCAAGAAGAACGTCTTCATACATAAATGGAGCAGAAGACAGGCTGCCATTGGATCAAATGGAGGTCACATAAAGAAACTGAGTACCGAGCTAAAGTGCCAGATTAGGGTGGGATTTCTAATCCAGAGGGTAGAGATTCTCCAAACCCTTAATAAACCCAAATGATATCAGGCGAGCAAAAATGGAGGATCCTTCTACAAAAAGATGAAAGGCTGATACTGTGGCCAAAAGGAGCTTAACTGAAGTAATTTGAGAACCCTGATGCCTTCAGAACCAACAGATAATCCAAGATAACTGAAAGTAGTGTAAAGATAAGGCCTTTGTCTGCAGCCAGATTAAAAGATCACCCAAGCAGCAGCCATTAGCTAAGAAACAGAAGACACATCCTCATGTTCCATCTAAATTACATTAAACCAATGTAATATCAGGCTGTTAAGGAGACCCTGTCCCAATGGCACCAGATAAAGAAACAGATCTTAAGATGGTTAAAGAAAACTTAGTTTGATAGCTTTCTGTCTGTCAAGAAATCACTTATCAATAGTGTGGTTGTGAAATCTTCATTTCTTTATTGTTTTGTCATTATGGTCCCCACTTCTCTATTATCTCTATGGTCTCTGTCTGGTTCTTTAATCATTTCTGTCTGCTGTATAATTAATTTTGCTGGATGTAAGTTAATTAGGGTAGTGGGATATAATTGGTTAGAGAATTATGTTGCAATATGTTAGAGAGATTTGAGTAAAATGATTATTTAAGGTATAGCTAAGCAGGACACAAGTTTCACTATACAAACTGTGGCCCAAAGAGGAGACTAGCTGGGAAGAGAAGAATAAGGAGGAGGAAAGACCTGGAAGAAGAACCACCCATCCCCAAGACTCAGCCTAAGATCAGAGCTGTTAAGAATCCTTTGCATAACCGTGACGTGCAGCAACTAGGACTCAGTTGAGACCAACTTTGTCTGGCCAACAAGCAAAGTCCACCTGAGCAATCAAGACTGGGGAGCATGGCATTGTATGCTTACTGTGTATTCTGCTTGGTAACTATTAGTAAATAGAGGATCAGGATACTACTGTGTAAGGCTCTTTCACTGGTAAAAGGTCCTGCACACTGCAGAAGTAGTATACTCTTGGAGCCCTATGTATTGGTAACGAGTAAGGGCACTTAACTGATTAGGTAAGTTACACCCTGAGCCCTACGAATTGGGTACGGGTCGGTGCTTTTTGCCTAGAGCCCTACGGACTGGGAAAAGGTGGGGTGCCCTAATGTGTGCAGGTAACAACACCACCTGAATGGAAGAATCTCTTCCATTTCCGTAGATAAGCAGTACTGGTTGACCTCTTTCTACTATTCAGTAACACCCGTTGCCTTCCATAGGGCAGGGGGATTCTAACCCCATGAACAATCAAGAAGCCACAGCCTGAGGCAAAGTAGCACTAAGATGGGTTGAGGCACACGACTCATATCCTGTGACAGGAGATGAGGAATGTTCAGGAGATTGAGTGACTATTAGGAGAACGTTAGCCAGGCCATCTGATTTTATTCATCACCCTCAGTATCAGCGGCATGGAGGTATGGGGGAAAGGAAGTTTGGCATGGGGGAGGAACACAGAACAGACCCTTCTTCAAAGGTAGAAGAAAGGTATCTCCTGTGGACTGATGTCCCAGATCTCTTCTTGAGCAGAAAAGGGGGCACTTCCTGTTTCTGTAGGTTGATTAAGCTACGAATATATTAATGTCATTAGTCCCAATAAATATTCCAAGTGATGAAACAAATGATAAATCACTCTCAATTTCACTTCCATGATTTATCAAAATATTTTACTAAGAGTGAAATTAAGATATCATAGTTACTTTATTACACATTAACATATTTCCAAGTGTGAAGCTGATCAAAGAACTTACTGTTCATTTGACTCTTTATGAGAAATAAAAGCAGATTTTCTAATTATTCCAAACTCTTAGGAAAAGAACATCAGACATTGATAAACTACCAAAAAAAACCATCACTTAAACCTTTAGTATCTAGAAAGGCAAGTGGAGCAGGGCAATGTGAAGGGGTTGGCCAGCAGTACTAAGTAGTGGAGATTTAGGGCCAGATTCTTGGCTGGTTTTGTCAACATAGCACCATCAACTACTGGCTCTGAGGCCTTAATTAAGCTATTTGCCTCCATAAAGGCTGGTCCAGGGAACTTCCTGAAGCTTCACTACAGCCACAGAAGTTAGTCAGGAGGTTCTTTTTCTACTTGCAATAATGTGACATCAGCAACTGAGTGCCAGCCCTTTCGCCATAAATCTGAATACTGTTCCCTCCCTAACTCCCATTCCTCCTCTTCCACCCACTCAAAGCCCTCAGAAGTTGCCTATGTCCCTTATCTGTCCTGATTGTCCAGTCTATCCTTCTCTGTGTCTAGGGCACTGCTTTTTCTCCTGTAGTATTCTGGAGCCCCTACCCAACTCCATTTCCTTCTCATATGTTCCATTATCTCCCTCTTGCTCTCCTGCCTGGTGGGAAAGGGCTCAATTTTCTCTTGCAACCATGCAGTGACTTTATAACATGCCAGTACTAAATGCTTCGTTACCAATGAGATCTAAAAGCACTATGCAGACCGACAATTCAAAGGGGAAGGCAAAGGATGTACTTGCAACGTTGGAGAAGTAGACAGGGGGCAAAAGAAACCTGACCTTTACGTAATAAAGGAGAGGTTTGCTTAACCCAGGGGTTTTCAGCTATTTAATAGAGTGAATTAGCTCTTAAGAGAATGTCTTGTGGCCCACCTCTCTTCCCAACTTCCTAATCACAATCCCACTTACAGCTGTGCACATATCCACTGCTGTTTCTTACATTGAAAATTATTAGTAAAGTATTTAGGTATTTCTACAAACTGTCTTTTAAGTAATGTGTGTCCTTTAAAAAAGTCATCATCCATTCTCCAGGAGGAGTCTTCTGTCCTGAAGACAAAATAACTCAAAGGACAGCACTTCACAGTCAACAAACTGCCGCCTCCGCCAAAGTATATATGTAAAAGAGAACTTTGTTTCTTAAACATGTCAAATCTTGGTCTCCTCAGGTTATTGCGTCCATTTTTCACTCCAGTGAAATCCTTCAGTATTTTGAAGTACTGCTGGATAACAATATTTGTAAGCATAAGGCTTCATTTAAACACAGTCACAGTAGCTATTCACTTACAGTACCACCAGTTCTTAATTGGATACATATCTAGTTCGTATTGTTGTACTAGCTCAAGGACAGTCATTCACTTGAAAATTGTTCAGCTGTGAATGCATTTCTTCTTGTTCCATGAGCATACTTTATCTATTTTAGCAACAGGGACGAAAGGCTGCAGAGGAAAATGACTATTTTAAATTCATTGCTTGATTCAGACTATATCAGTCAGTTTTTCAAAAACACACTCTTCATGCTGTAAGAAGACAATGTTTTTCAGTTCGGTTTTTTGTTCTTCACAAAAGAACAGGAAGTCTGATAGAGCTGCTTTTAAAATCCTAGCTAATGACATACTCACATGTAAAGTCCATCTACCATGATGAGTGCAGTATTTTTCAATAGTAATCAACACTACAGACTTTTTATAAAGTTGTGTCAACTACACTAAGCTATCATGAAAAGTAGTCTCTATTGAATCTGAAACTTGTGTGTAAACTGACATACGGATCTTGGAAACTACTGTATAGGTTTAAAAGCTGTGGCTGAGAGTTTGAAGAGTGGTTGGAAAGAAAAGAAGAAATGGAAAGGAAGGTAAGATCAAGTGACGAAAGGTGTTAATGCATAGGTCTTATACCTCTGGAGCTACATCTGGGTGCAAATGCACTTACCAATAGGTCACAGTTTTATGGCTCCCAGTTACAAAGCTACCCAGTACCTTGACAGTGCCTGCTCAAGAGAGGCATGGGACTAAAACAGCAGGAGGGCTGTGGGTTACAACGTGCCTATATGGACTGGCAGCACTGGCTAAAGAAGATGGCACTCCATTTGCTCAGTGCTATGTCTGGCATGAGCAGGCATAAAGTGCAAGTGTTACTTTGAAAGTTAACTTCATTGATAAAATCTATAGTCTGTTTAGAATGACATCGAACAAACGATGATAAAATAACACTAGGATTGCAAAGTGAAGAATACAGAAGTTGGGGGCCGAACTGCCATCTCCTTTGCATATGCATTAGGACAGTCTTTAATTATATGACCACATACTATTTTTTCCACAGACCCATGCCTTACTCAGTGCACAAAATACCCAATTCCCAGTGAAAGTCTACGGAAATTAGATGCCTAACACCCATGGGCCCTTTTGAAAATCCAAGTCTCCGAAATTCAGAAAAATTAAAGATGCATTAAACTGACATACTGACTGACTCAAATACTGCCCTTTAATTCTTGTGAGTTTCTCTTCTTACCAAAAAGATTTATTAGCTGATAGGCACATTGAAGGGTTCAAACATCCCTTCTTAGACATGCTAAAGGTCTGGCCTTAATTCTCAATTACACCCATGTAATGGATCATCTCTCTTTTCAGTGGACTTCCAAAACACTACAAAACTCGCTTAAAGAAATTTTTTTTTTTGCAGTTTGATAAAGGAACTTATGAAGTCGCCTTGCACAACTACCCCTCAGTGGGCTCCCTTTCAATGTTAAATACTGTATTTTCCCTTATTCTAGCATAAAACAGAACGAAAGAAAGAATCATGTGAAGAGTCACTAACAAAACTAATGTATCAGTTGTTGGAAAGTTCCATTCTTTTAATATCTTCAGTGATCCCCTAAGAACTTCACATTTTATTTTTTATCTCTGAAGACGACATAAGGCCCATGAAATAAAAATGGGATGATCTTTTCTACTGACAGGCTAACGGGATCTGAAACTAGACTGACCAAATACAGAAAAGGTGAACTTGGTAAACTGTGATTACACAGTCCATTGTATTTATTAGTCTGAGAAGCTGTTGCATGTGTTTGTACTTTGATGATTATATTGGAAACCATAAGAGAGGTGTGGGTGGGTGGGTGTGTCAATAAGCTCTCCAGAGTACATTCCATTTATGATTTTGATGAAAACAGTGAGACTGGAAGATTTTATAACACCACCACCTCATGTTTTAGAGCATAACTTTACCATTCAGTTAGGAAAACATTCAAAATGTAAAAAAATTAATTAAAAACATTTCAAAGTGTTTGCTCAATTCACTTCCCACTGCAAGGCAAAAGTAGCTAACTGAAAAAAGCATACCTGTGGCCTCATTCTTGGATTCCATCTGACGTAGTAATTTACCCACAGTTCCAAATGGTTCAGACTGGCAACAGGATACAAGACGTGGTTTTCATAGTTTACATAGAAAGGATTAGTAAATTCATCCAGCTGACTGTTAATGTAGGACCATAAAGATACAGTCTTTGTACTTATCTCCTGAATAAATAAAAAGAATGGCATTTTAGTCTACAGTAGGACCTCAGAGTTACGAACACCTTGGGAATGGAGGTTGTTTGTAACTGAACAAAATGTTATGATTATTTTTTTAAAAGTTTACAACCGAACATTGACTTACTACAGTTTTGAAGCTGTACTATGGAGAAGAAAAGGCTGCTTTCCCATCACCTTTTTAGTAGGTTTTCATAACACAGTAACTGTACTGTATTTGTTTTTTTCCCCTTTGTCTCTGCTGCTGTCTGATTGTGTACTTCCGGTTCTAAATGAGGTGTCTGGTTCACTGGTCAGTTCGTAACTCTGAGGTTCTAATGTATCTAATTCAAAATCTGTACATTTTAGCATAGTAATGTTCTTTTGTTCCAAGAACTATTTGATACACAATATTTATAAAAGACACATTAATTTAATTTGTTGAGATTTAGCAGCCATGAAATACCATTTCCTTTTGCTATCCTTGGGGGGAATTTTTTCCCCAAAAGGTCAGACCAGTTACCATACTAACTGGGCAGAGAAGCTAGTGGCAACTTTATTTACCACAAATCCGTAAGTGCTAAGAACATTTCCAATATCCATGTCACTAAACAGTTGTAAGACAAACATAGTTACAAGATTGTCGTTTCTCTCAAAACTGTTCAGGAACAGAATGGAGATTCTAGTATATTTGGGGGCTATTTTGCTTTTTGAGCAGATTAGTGTTACACTGCTTCTAATCCTGCAGTGGTAACAATAGCTGGTCATATCCATAACACCACTGACCAACCCAAAATGCGACAAAATTAAATTAGCTAGAAATCAGTGAAGAGAAGAATGTATCCTTGAATAACCAGAACAGTATTTGAAGAAAGAGGGGGTCATCTATTTTTTCCACTGTCAACTTACAGCCATCTTAATATTGCACTTTTAATTAAGTGTCCAGTTTTAGCTTTATCAGCACTTTTAAAAAACTACATAACAACAACAAAAACACACAATAAAACCATAAAAACAAGAATTCAGATTCTGAAACCTTATCAGCTTTATCTTGCAATTTTATACTCCTTCAATACTATAAAGCATCTGTTTCTACTACAGCTGTGTGTTAAATTGCTCTTTTCTTTCTTTTCTTTTTTTTTAAAAAAGGGAGCTGCATCCAATTATCCATTTGTGAAAGAAAGCTGTCTGGTATTCTTGTACTTACTGAGAATGTATTATTTAGCTCCATCTTGTGGTATAGGCATGCAATTTGTTGTACTAGATAAACCAGCCAAGCCAAAAAAATACCAAAGCTAAACACAAACACTAAGGGACAGTTAATTATTTTACTGAAAGCATGAAGTGTGATGGAGAGAAGGTGGCCAACCACTGATGTACATTTTAAGCATAGTAATAATACTTTGAGATTGCATGAAGCGTGCTATAGAAGGTGCAAAGTGCTTCAGAGTACTTGTGCTAACTTCACTAATACCAAAATATTTTAAATTCTCTCCCATCCTTCAACCTCATGTTCCATCATCAATAATCAAATCCTGCTTCAAATGACATTCCAGTCTGCAGTGTACTGGTAATGTCACATCAACCATGGAACTCCTCTACAGATGGTCAAGAGAATTTTGGTACGAAGTATTTTAGAGGCTGTGCATGGGCTGGGACATCATCTGAAACATCATCAGTAGTTCATGATCTACAATGAGGTGGAAGGTGTAGAGTCTGACAATTAGGAAAACGTTTAATTCAACAATGATGTGGCGTGGCCCTTCATCTGGCTATGGGGATGTTTAGTACACATTTCTCATATATCTAGAACATTAAATTCATTTCCAGGCCAGCTCTAGAGGCTTAGATGACAATAAATTCCACTAAAACACTGTATCAAATGTTCTTCTGTCTCATATTCTAAGCACCTCTGCATGAAATCAACATGTCAAACAGAAGCAAGTGTATAACGTACCTCTTTCAATCGCTCTTGATCACAGTTGTATAAAAAAGTCCCAAACAGACAACTATAAAGGTGATCCAAAATGGTGATCAGAAACAGTTCATTGAATTCAAAGGCTGCAGGAAACTTTAAAAAGGGAGAGATTTTTAGGTATTATTTATTTTAAACTTTTGTTAACCACAGTAAAGAGAAGCAACCTTATAAATAACAACCAAGAAATTCACAAGAAAAGGATGATTTTTTGGAAAAGTGGGTTTTACATCTATTGACAATGTTAAGAAATACTAAGCAATTTTGATAATCTCTATTGTCCTTAGATAATGCTTTTCATTACAAAATCTAATGACACTTTACTAATATTCTTAAGTAAGCAAGTTATTATATCCATTGTTCTGGCAGGTAAATTGAGACATCGATATGGAGTGATCTGCTAACATTAACAGTGACAGCCAGAAACAGAACCAAGAAAGCCCTGACTGGCAGAATCCTGTAAACACTGCATCAAGTTATTTGTTTTGTTATAGAATGCCATCTGAAAAAAAAAAAACACTTTGGGCATTTGAGAGCTTTATTTACTAAACTAATGTACAATAAATTGAATAGTGAAGATTATTGCATGTACAATGTGTTTAATAATAAATACATATTTAAAAACACTCCCCTCTCGTTCCACCCAGTTTACGTTGTCCCCTAATTCTCCCCTCGAGTTTATTATCCACTATGTAGAATAATCCTCTAATCCATCCTCCTTTTCATATTAGAATGTAAATCTCTCACATCTGGAATGAAAGTATGTCAATACTCACTATTATATACTTTCTTAACTAACTAGAGATTTTTGACCACGTGTGTGTGCGTGTGTGTGTGTGTGTGTATCTATCTATCTAGTAAAATTATAGAAAGTTTGACAATTATGAAACAAAAATCCAATACACCTGCAATTTTAGAAGCCCTACAAATTGAAAGAATTAACAAATAAAACTACAAAGGCTACAAAATTCAAATGAGAAAGGGTTCTCTCAATAACCAGATGAAGTATTCTGTGACTGTCCACAACTGCCTCATTCATAGGACAAAGTAATTCTGCCCCTAGATAGTACGGGAACGAACTCAAATAGTTACAGAGAAAGGAAAATACTTTTTAAACAGGAGAAGAAAAGATTTTAAAAGAGTGGAGTATTCTTCTATGAAGAAAGAACACTTCAGTAATGAGAGTCTTAGCAGAGTCTCAGATGGTAGCTTTCTAGATTAATACTGTGCAGAAAGCTGAAGTGAATATTTAAGATATGGAGCAAGCAACATTCCAAGTTTCTTTTCCTTTTTGTTTCAAAGAAAAACATTTTAAAGGCACAACTATAAACTATCCTGATGCAAAGGAAAGACAGGAAGAGTAGTAAGGGGCCAAAATACAGCTCCATCAGGAGCTCCATAATGACCTGTAAATCAAAAAGGAATCCTACAAAAAGTGCAAACCTGGGCAAATTGTGAAGGAGTACAAAAGAAGAACACGAGTGACAAAATGAGAAAGGCTAGGGGAAAAAATGAGTTACACCTAGCAAGGGCTGTCAAAGGCAATAAGAAGAAATTCTATAAATACATTAGTACCAAGAGAAAGACAAAGATAAGTGTAGGGAAGGAGAACTAACAACATCAAGGTGGCAAAGTGTTTAATGGCTATTTTGCTTGAGTCTTCACTACAAAGTAGTCACCAGATACTCAACATAATTATTAACAGCAGCAAGGGGGAAGGAGAACAAACCAAAATAAGGGAGAAAAAGTTAAAGAATATTTAGATAAGAGATGTATTCAGCGGAGCCTGATGGAATTCATCCTAGGGTACCTAAGGAACTAACTGAAGCAATCTTGGAACCATTAGCAACTACCTTCAAGAATTTATAAAGGATGGATGAGTTCCCAGTGGACTAAAGAGGGCAAATGTAGTATCTACCTTTAAAAAGGAGAACAACGGGGATCTAGATCATCATAAACCAAACAGCCTAACGTTGGTACTTGGAAAGATACTAGAACAAAATATTAAACAATCAGTTTGTTGGCATTTTACTGAATAATAGGGTTATAAGGATTTGTCAAAAACAAATCATGCCAAACTAACCTAATTTGTTTCTTTGACAGGGTTGGTGGCTTAGTGGATGGGGGGAAAGTAGTAGAAGTGATATATGTAGATTTTAGTATGGCTTTCAACAGAGTCCTTCAAACTTCTCATAAGCGCACTAGGCAAATGGGGCCCAGTTTAAATTACTATAAGGTGGGTGCAAAACTGATCGAAAGATCACATTTCAAGAGTAATTTTCAATGGTTCAGTATCAAACAGATAGGGTAAATCTAACGGGGTCTCGCAGGGTTACTCCTGGGTCTCATACTATTCAATATTTTCATTATCGACTTAGGTAAGGGGGTGGTGAATATGCTTATAAAATTCCCTAGGTCACCAAGTTGTCAGGGGTGGCAAGCACTTTGGAGAACAGGATTAGAATTCAAAATGACACGGACAAATTAGAGAATTCTCATGAAATCAACAAAATGAAATTAAACGAACGGTAAGTGTTAAGTACTGCACTGAGGAAGAAAAAAAATCAAATATACATTATAAAATGGGGAAAAATTGACTAGGTCAGGGGTGGGCAAACTACAGCCTGCAGGACCGTCCTGTCCAGCCCGAGCTCCTGGCTAGGGAGGCTCCCCCCTCTCCCAGAGCCTCAGTGCCCTGGCCCGCTGCTCCAGGGCAATGCTGCAGGCTCAGGCAGGGCCTGAGCTCCTGCTGCTTTGAGTGGCATGGTAAGCGAGCTCCAGCAGGCCGCATGACCTCCAGACACACTGCTCTGAGCAGCATGGTAAGGGGGCTGGGCCGGTGGGGTTAGATAAAGGGCAGGGAGTCCTGGGGGCAGTCAGGGTCAGGGAGCGGAGGTTCTGGGGGTGGTAGTCAGGGGATGGGAATGGGGGGGATGGGATAAGGCATGGGAGTTCCAGGAGTCTGTCAGGAGGCGGGGGGGGGGGGGGGGGGGATAGGGGTCAGGGGAGTGAGGGGACAGGGAACAGGGGAAGTTGGGTAGGGGATAGGGTTCTGGGGGTGCAGTTAGGGTGGAGGGTCTCAGAGGACAAAGAGCAAGGGGGCTTAGATAGGGAGTGGGGTCCTGGCTGGTGGTGGTTGGGGTGGGGTGGGGTCTCAGAAAGAAGTGGTCAGGGGACAAGGAGCAGGGGTGAGGTTGATGGGGGGGGGCAGTCGGGAGCAAGGAGTGGGTGGGTGTCAGATAGGGTGGAACCAGGCTGTCTGGGGAGGCACAGCCTTCCCTACCTGGTCCCCCATACAATTTTGCAACCCCAATGTGGCCCTCAGGGAAAACATTTGCCCACCGCTGGGCTAGCTGATAATAGTGCTGCAAAGGATCTGGGTGTTAGAATGGATCACAAATTGAATCTGAATCAACAAAAGGCAGTTGCAAAAAAGACCAATATCATTTGGAGCATTGTATATTGTTCAACTCTACACAGCACTGGTGAGAACTCAACTGGCACAGTACCATAGCTGCAATTTGGGGCGGGGGAGGGGAAAGGTGTCACACATAGGACAGATGTGGATAAATTGGAGAGACTCCAGAGGAAAGCAATTGAACTATTAAAAGGGTTTAGAAAACCTGACCTATGGAGGGGAAAGGCTAAGAAAAACTAGACATGTTTGGTCTAAACAAAAAAGACCACCGAGGTGAGGACCTGATAACAGTCTTCAAATATGTTATATGGGTTGTTACAAAGGGGACAGTGATCATTTGTTCTCCATGTCCACTGAAGGCAGGACAAGAAATAATGGGCTTAATCTGTAGCAAGGGAGGTTTAGGATAGATATTAGGAAAAGCTTTCTAACTAGAAATGTAATTAAGCTCTGGAATCATCATCACTGCAGGTTTTTAAGAATAGGTAGGGCAAACACCTGTCAAGGATGGTCTCAGTTTCCTTATCCTGCCGCAGTGCATGGGGCTGGACTTGATGACCTCTTGAGGTCCCTTTCAGCCCTACATTACTATGATCTTATGATTTAACACCCCTGCCCTGGCTGGCTCAAGAGTTCGTTTAACTACAAAGTCTGTTACCCACTTACGGATTTAGCTTACAGGACTAACCCAACAATTGTGACTGAGCACAAACTAAATGATCAAAAGAGACGTTCTCATCCCTATCTGAGATTTATAAAGGAAAAATTGTATTTATTTTGAAAGTAAGAGTTGGATGACATGGACCATTTAGGTTTATAAATTACAGAAGTCTCTGGATTTTAAGAAATTCTATGTTTAAATCTTAGTTCCATTTAACCATGTTAGTGATAGGGCTGTGTGGTGTAGAAAATATTGATACAAACTTTAAAAAGCTCAAGTAAACTGGTCTGGAAAAACTGAAGCATGAATAAAATCTAAGGGTTCCCTGAATTCACTCAGTCTCCACCTTCCCATAGCAGCAGTGAGACACAGATGAATAAAGATAGCGTGCAAAGGTTCAAAGGGAGATATAGACACAGCTTTCAAGACAAAGCATTCCCTGAAGAGATTCTCTTTAACTGAAAGCATTTAATGAACCCTGTCACATAAAGATTCCAAGCTGTGACGGGGGCATGCTAATCAGATGAATACTGACATGGCAGCCAGTAAGAGCCAGTGAAGCATATTCAAAAATCCATATGCCAGTGATGGCACTGTGGCTAATTATTTATAAAGTGATAGTACTATTGAAACCCCTTCTCTGGACAGAACCCACCTCTGTTGGAAAGCTGTTGTACCTAGACTGTAAAGCTTCTATTACTGCTGCTGAGAAATCACTGACCTAAAAATTCTTTCCTCTCAATTTCCAAGCTCATTAGTGTCTGCTTGAAGACTCAGATGGAAAAATTCCCCAAGTGAAAATTTCATTTCCCACCAATCCACTAATTCTGAGAAAATATCCAGTCCATTAGACTCTGTCATCTGGTGCTGTTGGACTTCATTCTTTATTTCACTAAGTGAGCTATGTGAAGAAAGCAACAGAACATTTCTCAATTTAAGGTGACTGATGATGCTGAATTGAAGTTGATTCTGAAGCCCACAAAAGACGCTGGCTGTTTAATGTTGTGATTAATAGGTCTGCCCTGCACTGCAGTAATATTTTAAGCTAGAACGCTAACTGATTTAGTTCTCACTCTTCTGGAAGTGGATTGAGACAATCTGCTTGAGCACCGTACATCCCAAGAGAGTACATTGTTAAGATGAATGAAAAGTGCATCTCTGGCTAGAGACGAGTCCTGGTTGTTACTACACAGAAGGACATTATCTTCATGCCCACTTGAATTTATTTTGCTTATATTTAGGCTGCTGAATATTAGACGTGGCAAGATATTACTGGAACGGCAGTGATTCCAAGCAGATTTACAGGCTACTTCATAGTATTATCAGAATCAGTTAAAGCAGCAGTTCTTAACTGGGGGCTGTGAACAGGTTTCAGAGGTTCCACCAAGCAGACCTAGGATCAGCCTTGCTAGGACCCAGGGCTAAAGCCCTGGAGCCCCATGGGGGCTGGAGTCCAGGAGCTCCACTGACCCATGGTGCCCGACACCTCACTGCCCTGCCACCTCGCACTGAAGCTGAAGCCTGAGCAACTGAGCTTTGCAGGGCTCTCTGTGGTGCAAACTCCCCTGTGGCGCAAACCCCCCGTGGCATTGGGCCCTGGGCAATTGCCCTGCTTGCTAAGCCATAGCACTAGGCCTGGCTTTTATATGCAGAAAATACTGCTCTACAGCCAAAATGCTTCTGAAATAAATGTAGTCAAACTTTACTAATTCTGGGTCACTGAGAACAAAAATGATGCTTAAAATTGTTGATTGGCTCTAGTTTTCAAGATATGCTATTGGGTCAGTATATACGACCCTTGACATGGGAATGGCGGAGGATAAGTGAGTTATAAAGGGAAAGGATCTCAATTTAAACCAGAAATGACTAAAATACATCTTTGACTGGATCTATGAATAAATCTATGACTGGGTTTGGACAGTACTTGCTTTTTAGGCAAAACAATGAATGATGCAATCTGAAGTATTGGTATATGGCATTGCGTCATACATGATATGAATTGCATCATGTTATTCCTAGAAGTCATGGATGATGCAATCATAACGAAGCTTACATCACTCTGCTGAACAAATTGCCCTATATCAGCTCTAGAAATCATACAGTGTCGCGCTCTCTTATTTGTCAGTGTTTGATTTTGCAAAGGGACACATTTCCGTTTAGCCAAAGTGAGCAGACATGCCTCGTACTTGTGTGAACAGTGCAGATAACTTCTGCTATGTTTGTGGTGAAGTGACTTTTGCATCACAAAAGCGCAGTATAACCACTATGGTTAAGAAAGCCTATCACCTTTATTTTGGCTGCAAAATTGGAGATCAGGACAAGAGGTGGGCCCCACACATATGCTGCAACACTTGTGCAACAAATCTTCGCCAGTGGTTGAACAGGAAAAGGAAATCTATGCCTTTTGCAGTGCCAATGATTTGGAGAGAGCCAACAGATCATATCAGCAATTGTTACTTCTGCATGGTGCCTCTAGTTGGGAAAGGTGTGTCAAAGAAGAAAAAGTGGACTGGGCATTATCCAAACATTCCATCAGCTATACGCCCAACACCCCACGGAGAAGGACTGCCGGTTCCTGATGCACCAGAATCATTCTCACTTGAGTCAGACGAGGAAGAGGAAGAGGATGAAACTTCTGGTCCTGAACCATCAATGTCACAGGACCCACATTTTCTCCCATCCTCCTCCTCTGAACCACACCTCATAACGCAAGCTGAACTGAATGACCTTGTCAGGGATTTGGAACTACCCAAGAGTAAGGCAGAGCTGTTGGGCTCCACACTACAGCAGTGGAATCTCCTGGCAGGTGATGTTAGGGTTTCCATGTTCCGTGACCGTCAAAAGGATCTTGTCCCATTCTTTTTCATGGAAGGTGATCTTGTAGCCTGCAACAACATCGATGGTGTGATGGCAGCCCTCAACATCGTTCACGATCCAGATGAGTGGAGACTCTTCACTGATTCATGGAAGACGAGTCTTAAAGCTGTTTTGCTGCATAATGGCAATGTTTTGCCATCAATTCCAGTTGGTCATACAGTCCATATGAAGAAAACCTATGACAACATGAAACAACTTTTGAGGTGCATAAACTATGACCAACATCAGTGGCAGCTTTGTGGCGATTTGAAGGTTGTTGCTCTCTTGCTTGGTCTGCAGAGTGGATACACAAAGTACTGCTGTTTTCTCTGCGAACGGGATAGTCGTGCAAGAGATTCCCACTACATCAAGAAAGATTGGCCACTCCGACAGTCATTGGAGCCTGAGAGGAAAAGTGTTCAGCATCCACCACTTGTTGAATCAAGGAAGATTTTGTTACCACCCTTACACATCAAGCTGGGTCTGATGAAGAACTTTGTCAAGGCCATTGACAAAACACAAGCAGCTTTCAAGTACCTCCGTGGAAAATTTCCAAGGTTAAGTGAAGCTAAGATAAAGGAAGGTGTCTTTGTTGGTCCTCAGATTCGTGAACTTCTTCGAGATGATGCATTTGACCATGCACTGCGTGGCAAGGAAAAGACGGCACAGAAAGCCTTCCAGTCAGTGGCAATACATTTTCTCGGAAACAACAAGGCAGACAACTACAGGTTGTTGGTGGAAAACCTCCTCAAGGCATACAAAAGCCTTGGTTGCAACATGTCACTAAAGATACATTTTTTGCACTCTCATCTAGATTTTTTTTCCACCCAACTGCGGAGCAGTGAGCGACGAGCATGGTGAGCGATTTCACCAGGACATTGCAACAATGGAGAAACGCTATCAGAGCAAATGGAGCCCATCGGTGCTTGCAGACTATTGCTGGACAGTGACAAGAGATGCTCCATTTAGTGAATACAAAAGACAAGCCAAGAAGCGCCGAGTAGACACTGAATAGGACTAACTATGTACATAATAGTTTTTTGCCTTTTGTTTCATAATACATTTTATTTATATAACCCTTTTGCTGATTTTTAAAAAGTGTTACATGAACAGGACAGGTGAAATATTATCACGTAAAGCAACCACAAACACATGAAAAGACCTAGGTTTACAATTTATGATTAAAACTCTATCTACACAATATACATAGACATAAAATGTAAAAACTTTAATATCTTAGAAACAGCAGCCAATCAGTTGTTTTAATTGTTATATTTGAATTCAGCACATCAAAATACATAATAAATATCACATGTTATCTCTGAAGCAGATGACTTCTAAAAAATTGTAGTCCAGTGAAATCAGGTTTTGTGGCGCAGGTGGGCCATGGCGTTTTTATAGCATGTTGTGTGGGGGGCCTCGGAAAGAAAAAGGTTGAGAACCTCTCACTTAAAGCACATGTTCTTTATTAAGAGCCAGCATCATTTATCTCAAGTTCTACATTACTCTGTGTCTCATCAGGGCTAGGAAAACACAGAAAAACATACAGCTGCTAAGGATTGAGGCTCATTGTCAAGCTTCTGGAACTATTCAGGAATTCACATCTTCCTGGAAAATTATAAATTCTCTCATCTCACCAAAAGTGTATGTTTCAAAAACATACATGTGCTGCAGTCCACTAGAACGGAAAAATATGTAAAGACCATTTTATGAATATGTTCATTTTTGCCTGTTACAGACTTAATATTTTTTCAATGTCATGTCTGTTCAGGAACTTCAGAACTCAATCTGGATTGAGATTTTGCACAGATGTAAATTTGCAAACTGTTGCATAGTCCTTTTACTAGAGGAGAACTGAAGTTTCTCCTCAGTTTATAGCAAAAAATAGGAAGCAGCAAGGGAGATCACAAAAATAGAGATGGCTGTTCTGAATTAATGGTCTCCCTGAAGGATTTTTGTTCCTTCCAGATGTTTAGAACTGAGTTTTTTCTGCTGAATAGTTGCTCTTGGCTTTCCTCTGAGACAAAGTTTTAAATGTTTTTTCAACCATAATGCAATAGCATATTAATACCAAAATATACATGTATAACAAAGAGTGGGAAATTCTCTAGCAGGAAGTCCTAATAAAATATTTTATGAAACTTTGATGCCAATGAACTAACAAGAAGCCTTTTCAAAAAGATAAACAGGATTGGAATGAAGGATTTGGGGGACAAGGGACGGGGAGGAGGGCTCCTGGGATACAAAGCTTTTAATTCCATCTTACTCTCCTGCTACAACCCCAACATACGTTGCAGACAGTGGTCTTGCAGGAACAGTTTCTTTGTAGAGTATTATTACAGGAGGAAAGAGAGGCAGATGTCTACTATGCTTCAGGGGTCAAACATTTTAGATATACTTGGAAGCAAGGCCTCAGTTTGGACAACTTGATTTAGCAACTCCAGTCAAGCCCAGCAGTGTAGAAGAATGGAAGATCCTACAAGAGATTCTATATTGAAGTTTATTTCTCATGGAAGCATAAGTAAGAGGAAATCTAGGACTGTGATGGGTCTTCACAATATTGCAAGTGTAAAATTTTGTGAGGACGGTAACATTTTGATACCCCCTTAAAAAAGGATCTTCTCCCAACTGTGGTGTAAAGCTAATGGTGCGAAGAAGGAAAGCATATCTGAGCAGGTAAATATTGGAGTATATGTAAATTAGGAAATATAAATTACACACACTTTAACTATGCAAGCATGTTTTTGAGACAACTAGAAAAGTAGATCCTCCCTGATTCACAATCAGATTTTAGAAATGGCACATATACACAGATAATCTCTTGTGAACATATATTGACTGCACTGGTGAAACAGCAACAAAGGTACTTTGCCCTATTACTTCTACCTCATTTAATCAAAGAATTCTGAGAAGATTCTTTGATTAAATGAGGGAGAAGTTATAGGGCTAAGTAGAGAGAGGTAAAAGTAGAGAGAAGTAATAGGGCAAAGCAGAGAGATTCTTCTTCTGGAATCTCTCTAGTTTCACTGAACTGTCAAGTTGGGCCACTGTGCATATTTATTTATTTAAAGAAAATCTAACTTTTGAATTTGCCATCACTGTTTATTTTAGTTAGGTTAAAAACAGCTATGTAAAAAGCCATTTAACTCTATATTAGTTTTTACTTTACAATTTACAGAATTACATCTCTTCTTACTAATAAACTGAATGATCATCTTGCAAGACCTTACATAATATACAGTGGTCTAGTCACATCTATTTCTAACCACTGGGAAAACTAAATATTAAGCAGGATGAGTTCAAAAAAGCAAGAGCCATTAATCTTATTCATTTTTCAATTTAAAATGCTTTGAGATAATTCAGTGCTTCAATCTGCAGCAATGCATGTTAAACATCTATTCAAAACACAAAGAAATGCCCGACCACTGGCTTCACATCAGTATTTCTACACTAGCCTCTCTCTTCTAGATGAAAAAGTAATACTAACTGTACAATGAAATAATGGGTTTGTTCTTCCTCCAGTGTATCCAGACTACTCACAGTTAAAATTCTTTAACCAAAATTTAAGATTATGCACATTTAAGGAAACTATGGCCTCCCGAATGCATCAGAGTTTCAATAAAAAGACTGAAGACATCCCCATGGACAGCCTATTACATTTTCTTACCTGCTTCGTCATTTGCCAAACACAGTCAAGGAACTGAAGGAAAATGGGAGACCTGTCTGCATCAGCATGGTCATCGTCTCCATGGCCTACTCGCTGAAAAACAGATGCTTTTATTTCAGTCAAGTCGATTTAAAGCAGTAACCAATAATGCAAGTTCTGCAAATATGTTAGGCAGGTTCTTGAAAAGAATTGTGCTCAACACACCTTTCTTCAAGCTAAACTCCACCCTTCCTATAAATCCCCCCACCAGAATTCATTAACAAATATAGTCCTGTAGCCTGGCAGACTAGAAAGAGCAACCAAGTGCTCAATATTCACACATTTTCCAATGGTCTGAGTGACATTAAACTTATTTTTGAAGTGGACATCCCACTAAACCCTCAAATGCACTTATTGATTCAAAGACTCAACATAAGGATGTCTCCTTCTTCTTACATATGAGGGAAAGAATAAATAGTTCAGAACTGCAGGAGATATATCCTCCACTTCATTTCCACAGGGAAATGGATTCAGTGAATCTGGGATATTATGCTCGATCAACTAACTTTAACTGAAAGGTAGTTATTAGGACTGTGTGGAAACCATGACTATTCCATACTCACTCACCATAACCATATATACTTACAGCTACATCTCCAGTTCAGAAGCCCACATACTGCACCACAATCTTTTAAAATTGCAGCACAAGCTATTTTTTTCTTTTCTTTAAACACTCTGGCTGTGAAGTGGGATGATGACTTCTGTGATTTTTACCTATGATAGCCATAACTCTCTCCTTTTCATTTTCCCCGAGTAAGACCTGTTCCTGTAAGTTTTTCATCATGCTCTGCAATCCTCTCATCCTCCAGAAAAGTCTCGATATTTGTTTGTGCTATTGGCTTCAAATGCTCTCCTTGTAAACTTTATATTTTTATTTCACACACAGCATTTCCACATCAACAGAACACTAAATCGGTCATATTTCTCTTTCTTTACATACTGTGGGAACATTATTCTAATGTTGCAAACCACCTGTCCCCCGCCTCAACGAGCTTTGAAGGAGATATTTTTTTAAATTAATTCTTTCAACTTACCATTGCAAATCTATGTCCAAAACTTATCCATTCTTTTTCTATAAGAGCTTCAAATCCTTTGATAGTCCTGTAGTAGCTGTCCAACATGAGCATGGCTAAAGAGGTGAGCTGGGATGTTCGATCCCAGCCATCACTGCAGTGTACAACAACTGATGTTTTACCAGATTCAATTTTATCAGCAATTCTTACTGCTCCAGCAAGCAGCATCTTTAAAAAAAAAAAGTAGCATGTTAAAATGTCAGATCAAGCCAACACTTTGAAGTAAAGACTTGTTATTCTATTCAGTCCTATAATGCTATATTTTAAAATTAAATTCAAACCTGTTTAGGTGTCCAAAACCACTCTAAATTAACATTACAATCTCTATGCCCTAGAAAAATCACTGAGAATGATATTCATGCCATCCAAGCATTACTGGAGAAAAACTCAGGTGGGTGAAGAGTAGATGCAGGCGGTGAATAGAAAATGGGAGAAGGAACAAAAGCTAGGTGGAATGAGGTGGGGCATTTTGTTCCACTTTGGACAAATGGTTCATTTGTAAAAATTTGAAAGAAACTAAAATTTATTTTTTCCATAACTTCTCTTTCAGTATTTTTAACTTACCTAACATTGTGGTAGCTAACCACCACAAAGGGCTGGTCTACACTAAAAACTTACATTGGCATAGCTTAGTCTCTCAGGGGTATGAAAAAGCCACACCTTTAAAGAAACACAGCTGTGCCAATCTAACCCCCAGTGTAGATGGTGCTAGGTCAACTGCAGAATTCTTCCACTGACCTAGCTACTGCCTCTCAGGGAGGTGGCTTACTACAGAGATGGGAAAATCCCTTCGGTTGCTATAGAGAGGCCAGGTCTACAGTACAAAAGTACACTGGTATTACATCATTCGGGGTGTGAAAAATCCACACCCTGAGCAAGGTAGTTATACCAACCTAACTCACGGTATAAACACCACAAGTACTCCTTGTTTTTCAATGTAGTGTTGTTTACACTACCTTGAAGAACAAGGAGTACTTGTGCCACAAGTACGCCTCGTTCTTTTTGCAGATAGAGACTAACATGGCTGCTACTCTGAAACCTGCCACTATGTTGAAGGGGGAGCTTTTCCTGTTAACATAGTTACCACCTCTTGCAGAGGTGGATTAACTACGCCAGCAGAAGCTCTCCCATCCACATAGTAGCATCTTCATTGAAGTGCTACAGCGATGCAGCTGCACCACTTCAGCTTCGCCACTTGAGCGCTATACGTGTAGACGAGCTTTTAGTGTCTACACTGAACTGCTGCAGTTGCCACGGTAGCATTTTAAGTGTAGACATAGCCAAAGTTTTTTACAATTAAGCTGCAATTTGAGTCAGCACTAAATAAGCTGAAAAATTGTGAGCATCATTCACAGGCTGTATTCAGACAGAATTTTTTTAAAATAGAGCTGAACATATGTCAACTACTACCATCTTCATCAGTCTGAAAATTCTCCAGGTACCACTCTAAACTTAACTATGAAATTGAGATTTCAGGGTCCAATCCTCCCATCATATTCAAGCACAGAGCTCCCACTGAAGTTAATGAGAGTGAGATGTGATTATCTGGTCCACTGCAGGTTCTTTTTTAAATGGACAGTCAAACTTAAGCACCAAACTCATAAATTTGGATGGAAAAAAGCCTTTGGATTGTGACTATTTAATAGTTTGATAGGAATGGAAGGTTTTAAACTAAATAAGAAAATTTAGTTCTTCCCAAAATAGCAAATATTTATTTTACATTTTTGCTCCCTCTGCTGGCTCTTCTGTAGCAGTTAAGATGAATTACCAGAGCTAAGATTATATGAATAATTTTGTGCACAACCCAAAGATGCTTTGTATGAGTCACATTTGATTTGAAGTTGTAAAAAGCAAATTCCACATTAAATGCCATTCCATCAATATTTAATACCAAAAAGAAGGCAAAATAGTAGAGAATCATCCATCTAAAGGCTTATTAGAGGTTAATGCAACACTTAATAAAATTAAACATAATATGGACTGACTTATTTTAACGCAGTGTTAAATAAGAAAAGGAGACTGTAATCCATATGGTAACAGGGACCAATCCATCTTCCACTGAAGTCAGGCCAACTGAAATATGCATGTCCACAAATGCTTTGTTAATGGCATAGAGGGATGAGGAGGCTTGCAGTGTTTAAAAATGAGGTCCCTCTGGTAGTTGTCCAAGTGGAATTTAAATTTCCCATGGCAGTTTTCCAAAAAGCAGGGATAATCCTGGTATCCTGGCCAACATTCACACTGTCAAGAAAACTAAGTGCTGTTCAGAACTGAATGGGATTCTACACTATCAGAATTTTTAACTGATTGCTTCTTAATACCTACAGTATGAAATACACAATATGCAGTATGGCATAAATGTATAGTACGTCTAATCTGAAATATTGTGTTCTAAATAAAAACTTGTGGAAAGGGTTATTTTTTAGGATTATCCTGACCAAAGACCTGATAACAACAGAGAAAGGATTTCTAGTGCGGGCTATTGAAATTCAAGCAAATACATTGCCTTAAAAAGCAAAAAGCATACAGTGTCTTTAACATTTACAGTCTCTTACCCTTATGTATTCCAACCAGTGTGTCGAATCCACATTGGACAACCACCGTGCCTCATCAATAGAAGGATAAACTATTTCTTTCAGCTTCCGCAATGATTCTCTCATCACATGTATGTTATGTATTTCCAAAAAGACCAGCTCTGCATTTGGGTAGGCACTTTCACTTTCATATCCTCCACCTTTGGCCTGTCATTTAAAATTTTAAGAGTACAGGAGTTTCTGATAAGGTCCTGAAGGTTATTTTTGCTTTCTAGAGTTTTAGAGCCAGTTATTTTAGAATTAAAATTCATTTTAAGAAAAATAAAAACTGATGTTTAACTACTCCCAAAAGAAGCTGGGAGTGGACGATAGGGGATGGATCACTTGATAATTGCCTGTTCTGTTCATTCTCTCTGAAGCCCACCTGGTTAAGGTTAATTTGGACTACTACGTTCTTTCCCCTTTGCCTATTTATTAAGTACACCTTTTCAGTGCAGTTACTTTAGTAATTGGTGCCATATACTTAAGAAACAGATCAGGGGACTCCATACAGACTTTCTCACTCCTCCCACCACCGTCATGACTACCACATCTCTACTTCCTACAGCTTTCTTCTATTTGCAAAACTGATTCAAACTGTAATAAACTCAATTGGTCCATGTCCAGGCCATCACAGTACTTCTTCAATAAGTTACTATCTCGACAGAAGGATTCTCTTACAATACAGTACAAGGAGCTAGGAACTGATAAGTTCAAAACTTGGCTCTGATAAGAATTATGACTACAATCAAGTCACTCTCTCTGCCTCAGTCTCCACCCAACGTTAAACTGGAGATAGCAATATCTCACAGGGCTGTTGCAAGAATTAGTTCATGCTGATAGAATGCTTTGATACTATCAAGGGGCTTACACATATATTACTTTAGTACGAGAAGTGAACTTTTATGACAAATATAAGAATAAAGTTTACTTTGCCCATGTACTGAGAAATAATCTCCATTTTAACAATTATGACAATCTACCTTGTTTGTATCAGCAACACTGTTTTGTCTGGCATCAAAGATGATAAGCTTGTGCGACTGAGCATTGGCATCCATTATTGTTTGTAAGTATTTTTCATCTTCTTTGCAACGTTTGTCATTTGGGCCTACCAGTGGCTGGCTGCAGCGCGTTATAGTTGCCTGGCTCTCGGGGTGAATCCAAGATAACACCTGCGTTTAAAAAAAAGTTAGTTTCCAGATAGTGCACCTGCATCAAATTGACATTCCTTAGAGCAATGGGTCAGTCATAATAACCCAAGGCACAACTTCCCAGTGGGAGAGAGTGTAAATTTCAGTAAGACTAATTCATATCACACACATTCCAAAGTGGGATGAGAAAATAGCCAATTAATACAGGCTATAAAAGACTTGGTTTCACTGTTCCCATATTTAATTAGGTTGAAACGTGAAGTAGCTCTAAACAACTATGACTTTATTCTCCATAGCATTCAGAAACAGCCTTAAATTTTACTTTTTACATACTTTCTATGGGCTTAAATACAGTAAGAGGGTTCTCTGGTGGGGAGAATGGGAAGCTACTTCCATATGGAGGTCTATGCAGTCAAGAATGAACATACCTCATTCATTCCTGCCCCAGGCAGGAACTACAGCAAGATGACTCATACCTTATGGACATTACATTAAAATTCCTCACATTCTTTCATCCTTCCGGGGTTGCCATGTATTCTCTAAACTTATCTTCCCCATGTATAATATGGCTGCCCTCTCTATGAGCATCTGAGTAGGTGCCACAAGTATTCCTCACTTTCTTTACAGATACAGACTAACACAGCTGCTAATCTTATACCTGAGTAGGATAATCACTACCAAGAACACACTGCCATTCTCAGGAAGCCCACGATGTGGTGTCAGAGTGATATAACACACATTCCACCTCACCCCCAAACCTCACTCACCATGGGAGCAAGGGGAAGCACAACCTGACACTTTCAGTTCTCCACTAGTGTCGGTCGCTATCTTTGAACTAAGCTTCATTACACAGCAGTAAGTCGCTGGGCAACTACATTAACCCTGCAATAACTATCTTAATTTTTTAAAAAAGCTTTCTCCAGCTCCAAAACCAGTAAGTGCATTTCTAAACATTTTATACTCTCTCTCTTGTAGAAGGAACCAAGATAGCTTTTTCAGAAGCCTTTAAAAACCTTAAAGGCATTTTGGATCATCTCTTATAAGATGCATTACAAATACATTTATTCTTCAGGAAGCTACATTACACATACAGAGAGAATTCATAAAGAATTCTAGAAGCCTTACTTACTGGAATTCTGCCTTTTGCTCTAAATGCGGCCACTTTTGAGAGGTCATCATCCTTCACGCTGGTTGGCACAACTAAGACAGTAGGATATGTATCACAAAGTTCATAGGTGTTGTTAATTTTGGATATTTTCCAACTCTCATTGGGCAAACCCTGTGCAGAGGCAAAACATTTGTCTAATATTTTTAAAAAGTTAGATCTTTACATGTGTGTATTGTATAGTGACTCCAAAAAAGAATGACCAATAACATGTTTTTTTAAAAAAAAAACATACCCACATTGCTCTGCACAGTGTTTCAAAGGTTATGTGAGCAGAAGCATTTATCAATATTTTGGTTAAAGATATGGGGCAATATGAAACCCCAAAGCCTATAGATAATTTAAAGAGCAACAGTCATTTGGTTGGGTTTGCACTAAAGTAAAAAAATGGGCCTATACTGAAATAGAAAGAAATTATTTTACACTAGGAAACTGATGGGTTAAGGAGACCAAACTAAAATTATTCCTCTGTGTAACTGCTGTTCATATTTGTTTTTAAATGAGCAGATTACTTTTTCAAAACTGGTGCTTAAAATTAAGTCTCCAGATATGGATTTAGGTCCCTACAGAAATGCCAAGAGACTCTCTCAAGTACTGAGCACCTATTATCTCAATTGATTTCAACAGAATTTGTGGGCCTACCACTACTGACAATCAGGTGAGTTACATTTAGATATCTAAATATGGCTTTAAGAGAGTACTCAGGTTTGCAAATTGTCTGTGAACATTTCTAAAAGAAGGTATATTAGGTTCAGAAGACTATCAAAAAAATAAAAAGGTGATTACTTGTATAACCTACCTGCCGCTTATATTCTGCCATTGGATCATAAACTTTCCAGCCATTAACAGGAAATTTTTCTTTATAGCTGAATGCAAAAAGTGGCTGAAAGCAACAACGTAAAAACACAAATTGCTATGCAATATTTAGTCATTTAGTAAACTAGAATTCCTGTAAACATGGTGAGCTCTGAAAATGAAAGCCACAAAAGCTGATTCAAATAGTTTCCAAAAGACAAAATCTTATATCCAACATTTGTTTTACTGTAGTGCCTAGAGGCCCCAGTCAAGACAGGTTCATGATTGTTAAAACACAAAAGAAGAGACAGTTCCTTCCCCGAAGAATTGCATGTCTTGTCAATTCAGGTAACAAAGGAAACAGAAAGGTATAATGTTAGCCCATGGTTACACCCGTCAGCAGTAAAGCCATGGCTAGAATTCAAGACTTATGACTTTCAGTCTAGTACCCTACCCACTGAA
Source organism: Dermatemys mawii (assembly GCA_007922305.1). Classification (NCBI taxonomy): domain Eukaryota; kingdom Metazoa; phylum Chordata; order Testudines; family Dermatemydidae; genus Dermatemys; species Dermatemys mawii. The sequence goes on from ML677377.1 coordinate 27,919,005, forward strand.
TGATATTGAAATTGTATACTAATATGATACTGAAATTGTATATCTAAAGCTAACAAGGCACTCAAGCTGAGCTATTGTTGAGCTATCTAGACACTAAATTCAGGAAAGCATTTTGGCCTGAATGCACAAGTGGAGTTGGGCGTTCTGACACTCAGCATCACAGCACCAAACTTTGAGGCCTCTAGAAAATTTCTGCAATTCACAAAGCCTGAGTTAGGCACCTAGGCTCCCTATACAATGAACGAAGAGAGAGAGCTGCCTGAAAATAGGTCTGCAGTACAAGACCCACACCATGAACATGGCTGGCCTGTGTCTGCTGACTTGGGCGCATGGGGCTTGGGCTGTGGGGCTAAAAATTGCATTGTAGACATTCAGGTGTGGACTGGAGCCCAGATGCTGAAACCCTACGAGGGGAATGGGTTTCAGAGCCTGGGCTCCAGCCCGAGTGTCTACACCAGGGGTCGGCAATCTTTCAGAAGTGGCATGCCAAGTCTTCATTTATTCGCTGTAATTTAAAGTTTTGCGTGCAAGTAACACATTAAACTTTTTGAAAGGTCTCTCTCTTACATTACATACAACTCAACTATTGTTGTATGTAATGTAAACAAGGTTTCTAAAATGTCTAAGAAGCTTCATTAAAAATTAAATTAAAATGAAAATCTTATCCATTTAGTGTGATCCTTGCCCATACTTTTTCTTGCTGAGTTTTCCCCTCTTGCCCCTGTCTGCACCCCTCACTGCCCCAGGATGGGGCCAGTGGGCCACAGCTGGGGGGTGGCTGCAGGGTGCTGGGCTGAGGCCAGGAGCAGAGCCCCAGGCTGGTTGCCGGTACTCCAGGCCGGAAGCAGGCTGAGCAGGGCTGGAGGTCCAGACCCCAGATGGCAGGGGGGCCATAGCCAGAACCACAGACCAGCAGCGAGGTGAGCGGGGCCAGCAGCTGACACTCCAGCTGGCAGCAGAGTGCCACTAAAAATCAGCTCGCTTGCCGTAGGTTGCCAACCCTTGGTCTATTCTGACATTTTTATCTCGACAACCAGAGCCTGAATCAACTGTCCCGGGCTCTGAAACTCGATGCATGGGGTGGTTTTTTTATTGATGTGTAAATACACTTTTAGGTTGCAATTCACAAAAGCCAGCCCGGTAGGCAGGGAGCTACCTAAGCTAGTCAATGGGAGATGTCAAGCAGTGGTTGTGTGTCCCTCTCACAATGATATGTGCCTATGTCCAGGAGGTAGAGAAGCACTTATGTCTGCTAGCAAGTCACAGTCAGGAATTCACTTCGGCAGCCCTGGGGGTGGGAGGATGGGAACAACTGGGCTATGGGATATTCTGATGTGGGACTCCTTCAGTCTCTCCTGTTGAAGCTGTTCCACTCTGGATAAATAATTAAAGAGTCACTGGAGTGGTAGGACTGGATTCTGATTCTCCCATCTCCTGGGTCTCCCACCAAGTTATGGAGTAACTCATCCTTGTACACACTCTTTCTCTGGCCAGAATGACTAATTATTTATCCAGAGTTAAACAGGAGAGACAGAGAAAAACCCACAGCCCAATGCTTAGAGCACTGCCCTGAAAAGTTAGCAAATCCCTGTTCAAATCCCTTTTCCCATTCAGACAGAGGGGGGATCTAAACCAGGAGTCTCCCACCTCCCAGGTAATCACTGGGCTAAAAGTTATGAGGGAGTTTCCATAACTTCCCACCCCCCAGGTGTTTTGTCTGAACTCCCCCAAGGAGCCCAATCAGGTAGGTGTGCTCAGAGGGTACCTACTGGATTAGGTCTCACACAAAATTTAGGTGATCGAACAACTATCTTCCCCAGTTTGTGAATGTCTGAGGTTTAGGCGAGAAATAAAACACCTGCTGTCCAGAGGGAGGCAGCAGTGTGCATGCTCAGAGGCAGAAACATAGATGCCTAGGGACTGAGTGAGATTAGGCACCTAAAGAGTTCATTGGGAGTTTTGTGCATCACAGTGGTCCCCAAATTGGGACTCAGGCACCCAACTCCTTTATTTTTCATTCTGAAATTCCCCAATTATCTATTACAGACAAATGCTTAGAATGGAAGTCGACAAACCCTGACCTCCCATCAGCACGAACAGGCCCAACTAACAGGGCTATGTATGTGCAACACAAAACAAATATCTTTGGAATAAAAGGTGTCTTCTTCCATACAAAACAGAACCCTGAAACCAATAAAGTCACTGTTTTCACCGACGGCAGCACCTGGCTCTCAGTTCTGTAAATTACTGAAATAAAGAAGTGAAGCCAGAGTAATCTGAATGCTCCATGATCTCTAGAATCAACAATTTAATATATTTGTTATGCAGTATTTGCTTACTTCCCTACATTTCCAAGACAACGACAAACAGAGACAGGAAGTCCTCTCCTCATTTTAGTACTTACCAGTCCATTAGAAAGAGGAAATGCTTGCGTTACGAGGTTTTCAAATATTTCCAGTCTGCTCTGTTCTTCTTGTTTATAGGCAAGCCGCAAGTTTCTCATATCCTGTCAGAAAATAAGTCAAACTCTCTCACGCTTTGATAAATTAAAAAAAATAAAATAAAATACAAGCAGTTACGAAGCTGACTGAAACCAAGCACTGGCTACTGACATTAAGGCAAGTCACATTTTTCTAACTGTCATAGTCATTAACATAATTCTGTTCTAAAATGAGACTATTGGGGGCATCAGGAAGGTTTCAATGTGCCACTGAAGAAGGCATTATCCCTAGAATTCACCAATGGGGTGAAACATTTTTGCAAGTTTCTCATCCAAATTCCAACCAAACCTCATCATGCTTATGGGATCAGATAAGACAACAACACAAGGTGTTTGGGTTGCAGCTCTCCTCAAGATAAAAATGAAATTAACTCAATTAAACTAATACATCTGCATCCACTGCATTGCTTAGGAATTAATTCTGTACCTTGCAAACAATTTCTATACCACAGGAGTTGTCTCCATGGCTCTGCACTCCAATCTTTTCAACTCTACTTATTACTCCAAGTGGAACATCAAGAACAAAATGTGGATCCTGAAATTTGGATTAAAATAAATAAGATGAAAACATTTTTAATTGCAGTGGGAAGTATATGTAATCTAATACAATTCATGTCAAATTGTGTGTTCTACTAGTCTTTTATAGTTCCGTTTGAATTGATTGCTGTGGAACTTTACATTTAATTTAAACAAAGTTTGTCACCTTCTGAAAATCTACTTCAGCAAAGAAGAGATTCTAGCTGGAAGAAATATGCACATAAATCTTAAAGTCTCACCCTCTCAACATTTTTGAAATACATTTTGAAGTCCGTCACTGTCAGTGTACCACTGACTGCTCCCATAAATGGACAGATATACATGACATCTTTAGCTGGAAAAAGACACAAATGAAAGTTCTATTTTATTATTGTAAGCATTTGTGGTATAAGAAGCTCTTCACAGAAAAACAAACATTTTATTCCAGAAACCTCCTACAGTTCCAACTTACTAGAGATCTTTGAGACTTCTATATGAAACTGTTTCAAGCCACTATGAGTTTCTACTCTCAATTTTTGATTTGAAAGAAAAAGTCCCCTGCATTTTTAAAAAGGTACTTTACAAAGAGAATGATCAAATTCTTCAGTTCTAGGCAATATGTACTAAATCCCCTTCATAAGCCAGCCTAAGAGAATGGCGATGTAACATCAAGCATTGCTCCTTATTGGAGCTATGCTATACAGAATGTTTTTGTGGGGAGTCCATGAAATGGCATACAAATATTTTATGTAACATGAGAAATAGCCATTTGCCTTTCTCCAAAGTTGCCAGTTTGTTGTGTCTTATATTTAAGAAAGCCAGAGTGGTTTGGAATAATAGCTATTGGACCTGTTACCATCCATATGTGAGTTCTGTCCACCTTTCACCTACTTCAAATCAGAATTAGAGTCCCAAAGTCTTCATATTCCAAAAATACCAGGCAGTGCCATATTTATCGCCCTTTCTCTGATAATCACAACAGTGAACAGCATTCTCTGCCCCTGTTGCACCTTACACTAGTCAGATGGGAAGGCTCATGTGGCAAGCAAGTCATCCTGAAACTAAAGCTGAAGTGAGCTGCTCAAGTAATGCGTCTGAGCAAGGATTATGTCCAAATCTGGGTTTTGCGTACTCTCTTAAAAATAATTTCTACATTTCAGTAGAATAAACAGTAACCGTTGAGTAAGCTGGTTTCACATAACTGTACTACTTGCACCAAACGAAACACTCTAAGATCAAACTATGTTACTTTACAAAAACTAAACCTAAGGCCATCTATTTTGCATATACTTAGAGTGGGTTTATATACAGTTATCAGATTTCCACAGATTATTTCAGGTTTTGGGAGCAGTTTGAAAAATCTGACATTAAGACTGTACCCAATTACAGCTCTTGATAGTAGAATGAGCAACTGTGTGCCTTTTGCCTCTACAGGCTGGGTTACAACCTCCATTCTGGTAGTCAGTGATCTTTTTGTGGTCCCTACAAAACATTTACCCACATACTAATTCTACCACGCAACTTCCTATAGCAGGTCATTTGGCTGAAAAAGATCTAATTAAAGTAGGACAGCCAGCACCACATTTTCATTTTCTTTCCTGGCTAGATCCTGAAGTGCTTGAAACCAGGGAATAAATTTATGACCTATGGGGAAATTTTGAGCACAGATGCACCTACCCCCAAACCTTGCTAATTTATCTCTCTCATTCAGCTGCTTGTTGAAATTAAAAAAACCCCACACAGATCTATTTGCACTATGTTGAACTGATTTACTTACAGCATAGCATTAGGGTTTGAATAAGAAAATCCATAGCACATTTGATCACTCAAGGCAGAATTATAAAAGAAGAAGAAAGAACAAAACCAACAAGGAAACCATTTGATTTTATCTTTATTCATAAAGTAATGATTTAATACTATAAACCAAAACTACACATACCAATCGCTTTGATTGATTCTCCAGGAAAAAGTGGCGCCTCTTCCATCTGTGCCAGCTTGTTTCCATCCCTCAGTGCCTGGCAGAAATCCAAAACCACGAGTAAATCTCACATTCCATCTGCACACCATCGATACATTTTGCTGCAAAGTGCTTTTGCTAAGAGGTTATGGGAGCATGAGAATGTGTATTCTTTTTCCAAAGCACAACTACATTAAACAATGCTGCATTAGAAAACAGGACTGGATATTGTAGGTAACAAAGTATTTATTATGCAGACATTTAAATATTAGTAACAAACCACTTACACGATTAGTTTAATGTGCTAGCTACATATATACCGCACAAAAACATGAGCAATACTGTCAGCCAAAACTTAGGCCAAAAAAAATTAGGCCAATCCTGGTGTTTTCAGGTTATCATCTACTCAAGAATGTTTTCAAGTGTTTATTTAAAAACATTTATATTCTTTATTTCTTAATATGTTAATTATATGTTATCTATTTTAATATCAAAGAATTGTATGAGAGAAGTTTAATTTATTTAGCATTAAAAAAAATCAAATCACATTATACGTAAAAAAAATATTTTAGACAGGAAGAAACATTCTACTATACTCTACTTGACAAGCTACTATTGTCTTATTTACTATAATATCAGAAAAAATGCACCACATTCTGCCTGACAAGGTACCATCGTCGTAAGTACCACTTGGTCTGACAGACATATATTTTATTGAGATGACATAACTAAAAATTCAGATTATAACTTGCTGTCACATTGTTTTCTGGAGAGTCTCAAAAGCTGGCTAATATAAATGCAGGGCTTGATTTTAAAGCTAATGCTCAGGTGGATGAGTTCCTCCTTAAATACTGCAACAAGGAGTCTTTAGTTTTTTGCTGATGTTTGCAATGTTCTGAAGAAGATTTTAGGGGAGAACCTAAGGGTTTACAAAAAATTTATGACCATATAAAGGAGTTGACAACACAAGATGTTTTGGTTAGAGTTTAAGATTTCCATTTTAAGTGTTTGGTGTAAAAGCTGGAATATTTTACATTAGAATAGTATAAACAGTGAGCTAGTGTCATAGTATATTGAAACATCTACAGACATTCATCCCTTGTAACATATTTCTGACTTGCAAGCAAGGAAAAAAGATTATCAGAGTAATAGTAAGTTTTAAACACAGACCTTTAACATTAAATGTTTTCTTAGCATAAATTGATGTGGACTTTTTGCTTTTAGTCTCGTCTGAAGTCAGCAGAATTTAGTATCTAAAGCTCTATCATGGAACAGTGATAGAGCTTTAGATACTAGCTGTAGATATTAGCCTTAGATAGCTAGCTTTAGATACTGGCTATCTACTAGATAGTATCTAAAGCTAGTATCTAAAGCTAGCTAGCTTTAGATACTAGCTTTAGATATCACGGAATAGTGTAGTAGTCAGTGGATCTACTTAAGTGCTTGAAGTGCTCTGCTAAACTGGGGCACAAGTGCAATGTTATAATCTATATTTCATGACTTCTTATACAGTCACAAAAGCACTACCTAGGCAAATGGTGTTTCCTTCCTGCACCAGACATAATATAACTCCTCCTTCATTATAATTTGAAAAATGACATCAGAATAAAACATTTTTGAAAATCATTATGGTATATGTAATTTATAGCTGTATTTAATTTCATTAGGAAATGCCAGTCCTGACTGATACATTATCAAATTATATTTTAAAAATTCCTGACACATTTGTCACTGAGAAAGAGCACTTCAAGCACATCAAATGTAACATAGTGGTAGCCGTGTTAGTCTGGAATTGCAGAAGTGACAAAGAGTCCTGTGGCACCTTAAAGACTAACTAAAAAAATTTAGTTAGTCTTTAAGGTGCCACACGACTCTTTGTCACTTCATCAAATGTAACATAGTGGTTCTTAAATTAAGTTCAGAAGCAAATAAGTTGCATAAATTGGAAGTACATAATTTAACAATAATTTATGTACTCTTTATTAAATCATTTGTTATAAAATGCATGCTGTCTCTGGCACTTCTCCCTTTTGGGGTTAAAAACTGCTTGGGGAAGAGGGCTGTTTTTAGTTTTTTTGGGAGGTAGTTTGTTTGTTTGTAATGATAAAAGTTTAGAGGTAATATTCTGAAAATTCTCTATTGCTCCGCAGACCCTAACAATGGATGTTTTCTACATACTGCAAATGAGTTATTATACAGTAATTTACTACAAAGTTAATGAACAAAAGATGAGTAAAACTTGCCACCTGATCAGCTTCGGCTTCAGGATGATAGCCATTGTGTCCATCCTGAATCTCCTGTATTGCATGAGACAGCAGTAGGGCAAAAGAGGGGTAATAGAAAAAAAACATGCAGACAACAGGTGAAAGGACAGAATCATACTTTTTAAAGAGACAGTAGATACTTCAACATCAACCTATTTATTCAACAGCTTCCACTCTTTGCATAAACTATTCACAGCTATTAGGCCAAGCTATTGCACAATATGAAATGGAATATTTATTTGCAGTCTCACAAAAAGAGTCATTGCAAATTTCAAAGAACACAAAGTATGTACTGTCTTTTTAAAACAAGCAACCTTATAGCAGAGAAAATGCAGAATATAAATTATGTATGGCACATGCTTAAAAATAGAAGAAATTGAGTATCACTTGTTGTAGTAGTATAAAGAGAAAATTCGTGCACTTTTCATCAAAAACACCTTTTTTTTCCATATCTATTAGTATTCAGATAATTTAAGGAATCATCATATTGTGTAGATCACATGTTTAAATGTTACTGTCAAAAACATCTGTTAAAAATATACCCAAATTACACCTAATAGCCAAAAGGTTCACATCATATTGGGATCTCTTTTACTATATAAATTAAATCATTTTAATAATCATAAAAAGATCCCTGTGTGTTACAGGCAAGAACACAAAAGGTCATTGGGTCATATAAAGATTTCTTGATTTGTTTTTTTACTACTGTCAACCAAATTTATTCTTCAATCTGATTCCAAAATATGATGGTGGTTTCATTCCAGTCTCTTTCACAGAGTTGGATTACATTCCAGATCTATCCCAATTCACAAATGCAAAAACTTCTCATTTAACAGATAACACTTCTTGTCCTAAGCCTGAAAGAAAGACAGTTTATATCTGCTTTGATAAATCTAATTTAAATCACTTCTGTGAAACCCCAAAAGAAAACAAATTAACTGAAGGGGTTACATGTGCAGAAAACATAGATTCTGTTGATTTTACATGCTTCTAAAAAATTGACAGTGGAACAACCACCACTTTCAAGTGACACAAGGATTCACAACATTTAGACCTTATTAAAGTGTATATAGTAGTTATTTAAAGCTTAGGCCAGAGAAATGGCTGAAGACTGTTTCTATATTTAAAGTGAAAAGGAAGGTGGATGCTGGAATCTCAGGAAAAGGAAAAACTGGAAGAAAGGCAATTGAGTTCTAAACCGACAGATTACAGATGACAGAAAGTATGCACAGGCACTAAAGATGGTTTCTCATCCTTGAACATTTACTGATAAAGGTGAAAAACCAAAGAAAACAATCAAGCTGTATTATTTTAACATATTTTCTTGCGTTATTTCAGTCCAATTACCGATAGATTTACTCTTGAAAATATTGATCTTTGTGTATTACAATTATTATACAAATCCAAGTAGCTTTCAGATGTGAAAATAACTGATTAATCTCAAACCAAGGGATCAGGCTTAACTGATTTTTAATAAATACAAACTTTTGTTTGAATGATAGGGTTAAAATATTTAGAGAATAAAATCAGACTGTTAACCCTCTCTCTTCTCAATTGATTACTGTTCCAAAGTGAGAGGGAAGAGAAAGTTATGAATGTTTATATCATTAGAAACACTGGATAAGACCCAGCCTCTAAAATTATCACCAAAAAGATATGGGTCATTGCATCTAACTTCAATCTCAACTTTCTGTTTTGCTCAAGGACTGTAGCAATTAAGATAAAACATGTACAAAGGCAAGCATGAATTGAAATCTTATTTAAATAGAATAAACAAAGACTTACTATTTTTCCATAAACTACTATTGAAATTCTTTAGCATAGATAACACATTAAACTTGCTAATACAGTGCTCTGTAGCCCAAACCATGTAAGCATCAGTCATGAGCATCCATTTTGTTGGAATTAATGTAATAAAACTGAAGTTTGTACTGCACATTTGTAACATAACTTAAATATACGGCTCTCTCACACATTGGCTTTTACTGCTCATGAAAAGATTGCAATGTATATAAAGCATTTCTATGGCAAACAAGCTGTTGAGCTGCATAGCAAAATGGTTCATAAAAAAACACTAATGACGTAAAAAAGAACACTGGGCACACTAAGCTCTCAACACAGCATGAAAGACAAACAGGTAGGAGGCCGTTCTGCCAATAGCCAAATGTATTCTTACCCGTATATCAGGCCTCTTGCATACCTGTTAGTTAAAATACAAAATGTTATCCAACAAAACGTGCACTCAAATGTTGCTTTGTGACAGAGATGACATCAGGTTGCAGATCAGATTTTCAGAAGAGTTCAGCTCCCACTATGGCACTTCAATTAGTAGCAAGATTTTCAAAACTGCACAATATACAGCTGCTCCCACCACATTCACCAGAGTGTTCTGAGCACTTCTGAATATCTGAACACTTCACGTTAGTGTCTAAATGAGAGCCAAGCTCTTGAAATCAGGTCCTAAGCATCTTTTTATTTAGTGACAACACACTAGCGAAAAATTCAAGAGTTTAGCAATCCTTTTGGATAGTATATAATAAGCCCACAATAATAGCTATGACAAATGATGGCCCTAAACTTCTGAGTCAAACACCAAAGCATGGTTAGTTCTAACTTTTCCCTAACTTACTTCCAAAACTTCCTAGGCAGCCATTATTATCTAAGTGCTTTCCACTAATGCCACCGCACTCAAGGCCACCATTTATCACTAAGTTTTCAGTCAAGTGAGATTTACATAAGATACTATGAATTTAGAGAGTTAGATTGCCCCCAAAACCAAGTATGCTGCTTGTGTATGGCACATTAGTACAAGTCTAATGAGAAAAAGCAATCTCAACATGCTTTAAATTCCACATTCCCCTTTGCCGTACAATATGCTCCCTTCTGACCTTTGTATTTTTGCAAAAGCCTTGTGGTGAAGCGAAACTCCCACCATGGAACACAGGGGAGCGGGAGCCACGATACTCAGAATTATTTAACAACTGTGTGTTGCTTTTGTGTATATGGATTCAGGGACATAGCAACAGACATTTTAAGAAACAAAAAATAAATAATCATTTAATCTGAAGTGCACGAGTTGATGGGGAGCCATTTGAAAGCCAAAAAAACTGATGTTATGTATTCAAATATGCCTGTCTAGCTAAAGAGGTAAGACAACACATTCCACTCTAGCTGAAACTTCTGAGTAGTTCCCAAGGGTACAGCACTTTAAGACAGCCCAGAACAGAGTGACCAAGTCACAGATAACTGTGGTGAGATCTGCATTAGAGTGACTCAGAAGTTTTAGCTAGGGCAGAATGCATTTTCAGCATCCTGTTACCGATGACTTCAGCAGCAGCAATGAGCAAAGAGACTCCTGAGTGTACATATTATAAGACCAAGGGTGAAACAGTCCCATCCCATCAGTCCACTTATTCCTAGAGATGCTTTCCCAACAACATTGCCTCTGATTTTTTGGGGCTCAACTTAAGCCAGCTAGTTAGCTTTCACCCACGGCTAAGTAGGCCATACACCGGGAAACAAGCAGACTAAAAGATATAGATTCAATCAAAAAGGGGAACTGTTGTCCCTAATGATCTCACATACATGTTGAGCAGAAGGAATGACAGAAGAGAGCCTTCCTGTTGAGACCCTTGATGCAAGAGTCCTCAGGAAGAGTGAGAATTATAAGCCACCAGACTCTACCCATAAGGCCTGAACATAAAACAGTGAAAGCTATGGCATTCATTTCTACAGATGACTCAACAGCACCTCATGATCAACTAGGTCTAGCAATCGCTTGCTTTTGGAATGAAGGCAAGTTGTATTCTCAGCAATCCACATGGACAATGGTCCCAAACTGTATATTTTTAAACTAATCATGAAGAGCAAGTATCCATCTCAAAGCTTCTTCTGAACTTTAATTAACAAGATTGAATGAAATTCAGAAAGGAGTATATTTGCTCTCTCTTGCTCACAATTTTATTCAGCCCTGAAGACAGAAGTTCTGTCCATAGTGCATTGCAATTGAGGACTATATTCCTGCTTTAAGTCTCAATTTTTGTACTAGCAATTTAAAACAAAAATCTTAGGGGCACATTTTCAAAAATTGCCTTTAAATTTGTATAACCAAAAATCTGCTCAAAAATTGGGAAAACAGACTAATTACCCAATTTGCACAAGCAAAGAATTCTGAACACAAATTTAGAAGTTAGTTCTCTATATTGTTTCTTTGATGTGTTATTTTCTTTAAAAGCCAAGATTTTAAAAGGCACTGAATGCAGTGTGGATCAGTGGGGAGGGTACCGGTCCACCAGTCAAGAAACTTGCTTTCCTTTGCTGCCCGGGTGACCTTATGAGAGTCATTTTAGTCATTCTACACCTCAGCTACCTCATCTGTAAGAAGAGGATAATGAGGCTCACCCACCTTCAGAAAGGACTGTGGTATCTATAGATGGAAAGCTTTATAGGCATTATTATAATCATAAGGATTCTCTTTTCTCTGCCATTTACCCATCTCTAACAATTTTTTCATTTAATATGTTGGCCAGTTTTACATGGACATTCTAGCTGATCAACTTGAATGATTACTTCACAACCATTATAACCTATTGTGTAAATATGATAAATTAAATTTATTGGATAAATGCACAATAGTAAATATATATTCTATTGCCTAAACTTAATTAACTTTGCATTACTTATAAGATACAGTGTCTATTTTCAAAATGAGAAATGCTAATGTAGATGCATATCAAAATTGTGACGAAAAGCACTAGGTATGTCTGCATACTTTACTTGGATCACAGGGGAAAGCCTTATCCTCAAAGAAAGCCATGCAAAAATTGGTGCTATTTAGCATGATTTACCCAAGACCAGAAAAGGAACGTTGCAATTAAAGACTTAGGCCTGGTCTACAGTACACGATTATGTTGAATTAAAACTAAACCCGTCCACAAAACCAACCTTATTTTGTTGACATAAAGGGCTCTTATAATTGATTTCTGTACTCCTCCCCAGCAAGGGGAGTAGCTGTAAAAATCGACCTCACTTTTCAAATTTGGGGTACTGTGGATGCAATTTGACTGTATTGGCCTCCAGGAGATATCCCAGAATGCTCCCCTGTGACCGCTCTGGATAGCACTTTCAACTCAGATGCACTAGCCAGGTACCCAGCAAAAGCCCCGGGAACTTTTGAATTTCATTTCCTGCCGTCCCAGAATCGCAAAAGAGCTCCAGCAGCGACCAAAGGGGATGTACTGGATCTGATCGCAGTATGGAGAGAAGAATCTGTGCAGGCAGATTTCCGTTAAAAAAAACAGAATACCAATGGGCAGCGGAGACTGTGGGATAGCTACCCACAGAGCACCACTCTGAAAGTCGATGCTAGTCACACTGCTATGGACGCACTCCACTGACTTAACACACTTAGTGGGGACACACAAAAGCAACTGTATAAAATCTCTTCTGAAAAATCGACTTCTATAAATTCAGCTTAATTTCGTACTGTAGACATACCCTTAGATGCTTTGACAACTGTGTGGAGAAGTTTGCACAGCATCTGCCCATGTCGCTCTTGATTCTAGTTGCTGCTATACAAAGTTTCTTACTTATACATACATTAAATTCACCCACTTAAAACAAAAATGGTGACATTTAAAACGTATTGTGCATGCAGTAGCCAACTGATTTTCTGGAAATACGTAAAAGCTCGCATATTTGATGGTAATCAGGAGTCAATAGGATAGTAGAATTAAGGGTCTGAAGGAGAAGTTTTAATGCAAAGGAGGCCCTTCCCCAAAGTAGCACTTTGAAAACACCATATAATAGCTTCTTAGCTTTTAAAAACACAACTATGCATTATTATTCAGGGTAGGTAAATAAAATGTTATGTTTAGAAACTCTGCAATGTGATTTGCAAATGTGGGAGGTTAGCTCATTCTATCATTTCATAGACATGAAACGTTACATACAATTTATAAACAACTAGGATTTTGAGCACAGAAAGGTTTAACTTGTTTTTATTTGTAAGAGACAGAGAATGAGCTAGAGTTAAATGCTGCTCATTAGGCCTCAAAATCTTTCTCCCTCTTAAGTAATGGGCATGATCAGTCTGGAATAGAGAACCAGACTATTTAGATTAAAAAACTGGTTCCCCTATGGAGGAATACATGGTAACTCAAATGGTGAACTGAACACTAAACTCTCAGACTTGGATTCTGCTAAAATGAAGTCCTTGATCTACAGGGCAAATACAACATAGACAGCTGTAATGCAAGGTTTCCCACAATGCGTTATCAAAGACATCAGCCTTGACCCAGAGCGAGTATTTGCAATTCAGCTGCCAGACTATAAAAGAGCTAAGCTTTTTCTGAGTACAAGTTGCTGACTGTGCCAATATAGTGACAAACTCTGTGAGCTGACGTTTTAAATAGACTAAGATCAAATACATTTAGTAGCTTCATCTTCAAGCTCATGCTGAATTTGACCTGCAGTCACAGAAGTTAAGGAAATATGCTGTTTGTAGACAGCATTCAAGGCCTTTTAAATCCAGAAAGCATTGGTAGATTATTTAACTCCAGTTTAAAGCAAACAAAATCTTTATTTGGACGCTCTGCATCACAACACACGACTGTTTTAATTCCAGGGAAGAAAGAGAATATAAAGCACACAGAAGACCTGAGCTTAACATCAACTTTGGACTTTTATGGGGACTGGAAACAGAGGTAACACTTGTGTCAATTTGCAGTGCAAGAGAGATTTAATACGCACTGCCCTTGATAATACTTAGTCCTGCCAGAAGTGCAGGAGACTACACTAGTTAACCTCTCAAGGTTTCTTCCAGTCCTATGATTCTATGCAGGGAAACAAAAGAGAGCATGAAAGGGGAGGGAGGAAAAAACCCAATCAGAGCTAAGACTTTGCATAATCATTGTCACAATGACATCTATGTTTTTGGATGAGAAAACAAACAAGAGAAAGTTTGTTCTGATTTATAAGGGACATCATTCCATAAATAGTGAAAGAAAAGTAAAAACAGGTAAATGTTCTTTTCACACTGGAAAAGATATGCTCATTTAATATTCGCCAAGGCTAATTATATTTAGTTTTTTTAAAATCCACACAGCTCAATTCTTTTCCTTGAGTGCACAGACAAGACTCCAAACCAAGAAACAAACGTTTCATTCCTATAATTAAAATAAAAATCCTATTTCCAGAAAATTTCTAGATAAAAATCAGAGGAAAGAAGAAAAATCACACCACATAAAATACAACCTTCAAAATTTCCTCTCTTTTTTCTATCTACCTTTTGTTCTGTAGAACTGAGTGAAGTTACTCTAAATGACATATAAAATACAAAGAAAATCTTTGCACTTCTCTATTTGCTATTAACTGATATTTCACTCTCAAATGGTGAAGAATCCACTCAAGTGTTTTCCATGTGGATAAATCAAAGTAGCAAGCTTCCTGCCCAGCCATTTCAACTGACTGAACAACTATTTTTGTATTCCTCCAATGATAAATGTCACTTACCCTGTAATCTCTGGACACACTGTCTGATGGCACAGAACCTGAAATCTGACTAGAAATGGTAGCAGCTATGAGCTGTTTACACCATTCAACATGGGATCCTGTAGGGCTACAAGAACAAAATAAATATTTCAGAGTGTTTAGCAATGATTACTACTTTACACTGAGGAAGTGATGAGAACATTTAATTATACCCCACATGAACACAACCCACAAACAATTACATAAACACTAATGACATTATACTCTTTAAGAGCAGAGAACAACCTTTTTGCTGATCAGATTATAGAGAAGAATTCAATTTTGTTGGCATCTGCCATTAATTTTGATTCAGACATGCAACTGTTAATCTACACAAATGTTCAGGGCGCTGGGGACATGAAGCTCTTCATTCCCATATCAGATATTGTTAAAACTATTCATATACTTCTCTTTAAGGACATCAAAAATAATTTATTTTAAGCAAGTGCTTCCAGGACCTAAGTGCTTTCAAGAATTTCATATATGTGACACTATTATTCAAATAAAGCCTAAGAGATAGAAGCTATTCTAACACTCCCATTTAAAAAGAAATGAAATATTCTCTAACGGAACACCTCTAAAACAATAAGAAAAATTATATAACTCTTCTTCAAGGGAATTTTCTACCTAGCTATATCTCATTTTTTGCATTTGCTGTCAACGAGGAGACCCATTTCTCAGTACTGAACGTTGTAGTTTAGCAAGCACACAAGACACCCCTCAAAGACACTGCATCAGGCAAACCTACAGCAGAATTTCACTAATCTGGACGAATGCAATGTGCGAACAGGACAGAGACAGTGCAGACTGGCAAAGTTCAGAGACTAACACATACTGAGACTGGGGAAGAACCACTGTAATTTGACACCAGCCAATTTTAAGTGCCTATTTCAGTATATTTCAGAGTGCCAGATGAGAGAATGGGGGAGTAACAGGATGCTCCCCATTGCCCTATTATCCCTGCTCCAAGCACAGCAGTATAATCTCAGTTTGCACTTCAACAATGTAATGCATTTTAGTGAGGTGAGGTTCTTCTGTATATATAGTGTTTTAATTGAAGACAGGAACAGAAAGTACAATACTTTTTAAAAATAGTATATAATGAACAAACATATAAGCTAATTTTGAATTCTGGGATACTCCCAGAATGTTACAAATGAATGACTAATAAATCACAAATGTACAAGGCACAAACAGGTAAAACTGGGATTTGAGGAGGCGTGACAGATTGTTGTTCAAGAGCACAAGATACCACTTAAGAGACTTTTCACATATAAATTGTACTGTGCCATAGCGAAAAACAGCATATGGGTTTCATGAGGTCTTGGCTGAAGGTAAGTGTGGTGAGCACTGCAGCAGCTACATATCTGAAGTGGAAGACCATCAAATAATTTTCAGTCATGGATTTTATTAGTTTTCTCCGTTGCTACATAAACTTTACACAGCACCACTTCATAATATATGGTTTCGTCATTTAAAAAAATCAATTACATTCCTCCTTCAGAGTAGTCTCTTTTACAATAGTTAGTCTTGAACTGGATTTTAGTTTCATTTGCATCTTTTGCGGAGACCTCTTCCCACATTTTGGGGAACAGAGAAAGTGTATGAATTTTTAGCTACAAGTCCAGTTAATGATAGTATTTCTCTCTCTTTTGCTCACCTCTCTCTTTGATCTTACTTACTGGCCCTCTCCTTATCCCATGAAATTTCTGGTGTGTTTGTCCTCATGATCAGCAGTCCCTGGTTTTCAGACATCTTTTACTTTTGCCACGACTCCCACATTTAAGCATTTCTCTAAGCACACACTTCTGTTTATATTTTCCCCATTTTGTTAATCATGGGCACGGTGGCGTGTGCCTGTAATCCCAGCTGCTTGGGAGGCTGCGGTTGGCAGATCGCTCAAGAGTTCTAGGCCGCTGTGCATTATGCCAGTTGGGCGTCCAATGCTACTGACATCCTGGCCAGCGGGTAGCGGGAGGACTGGCTAGAACAATATGTCTGACGTGTTGTAATTGGTGCTCTCTCTTGAGAGCTGATGGACCAATTGATTAAGGTGTTAATTATGAATTTATTTATTTTTTTATTAGGGACTGTCAACACTAGAAAGTTTTGCCACTTTAACTATACAAGTACAGTGGAAGCAGCAAAAGAAAATGTAGCATCTATGGATGCAGTTAAGCAGCATAAAGTGCTTACACCAGTATAAATGATTCTGTTCAGGAAATGAAATAAGCTACACCAGGAAAAAAAAAATTTTATACCGGTCTAACTGTATTGGTTAAAAAAAAAAAAAATCCACACACCCCTAACCAGCACTGATATACTTAGTACAACTTTTCCAGTGTAGACTAAGGTGGTCATCTTAAACTGTATGCAACTACACCACATATAGCTTAATGGCTGACACATCTGGAAGGGACAAGTAGAAGTAGAAAACATATTTTAGCAAAAATTAAAACTCAGTGGTTTCACTTCCACAGCGGTTCATGTAACGTTACGAAGGTGCTCTGTTAGGAACATCATACTTAGAGTTGTGCTCTTAAAATGGGGCATAAACCCCTTTTTTCCTAAAAGTGGGTGGCCTTTTGGTGTGAAATTTCAGAGTAAAAAAACTTAAAGGTCCTAAAAACTATGTAATTTGGCTAGTATCTCTTTTTTTTACAGGAAGTGTCTGAAATTAGACTCTGAGTGAATTTTTTTTTTTTTAGCAGTTTATTTATAGTTGCTATCTAAACATTCTGGGCAAAATCCTGGCAAAACTACTACTGATTTTAATGGACCCAGGATGTCGTGCACATCTTCACAAAATTTGGTAGAAAGATGTATTCTGAGTAGATCAGGTGAGAAGTGTGGAAGGATCATGTAAAAACGGATTGTAGGCGGGGGTGAAAGTAGCTTAAAGCACTTACCAGTACCCAGGGCCGGGGTCCTGAAGGAGGTGGGGGGGCAGAACTCAACCAGTAAGGGGTGGGGCCTTTAGATCTCCAGGCCCTTTAAATTATCACCTGAGCCCTGGGGCTCCCAGCCACTGCCGCCACCCTGGGGCTCTGGCTGCGATTTTAAGGGCACGGGGCTGTGGCTGCTGCCTGGAACCCCAGGCCCTATTAAAATGCCAGCTTGGGGAAGCTGGTACAGTCGGCTGTGTACCGGCTCTTGCTGGTATGCCAGGCTGGACTGGACCAGCTTACTTTTACCTCTGATTGTAGATGATTATTTGTGCACAAGCAGCTGCCAATGAATAAACTGTGTGTAGCTCCTGACACATATGACAAAAGACTTCTAATATGCAATGGCTGCCATAAGGATTTATGTGCAGCTTCTGTTCACAACAGAGAAGGCTTTTACATACAGTTTGTAGAACATAATGATTCACATGCACCAGCTGCTGGTGTGTCTCATCTTCTCTATCAGCAGGTGCATGTATACCCACTGCACAGGTTCCCCCTCTCCAACTCTGCACAAAAACAAATCCATACTTAATCATAAAAAAAGGAAATTAATCTATAAAAAACTAAAGTAATTAATGTTAACCACTGAGTCACCACATACCTGACTCAAATCCACAAAACCAAGAAAGTGAAAAGTTATGCCATCTAAGAGCACATACCATTTTCTCCTTCAACAACAGGGGAGCACACCCTATCATTACAGTTACTGTGGAACACAAACCACAACCATAACCCTGCCCTTCCCGATCCCACAGAGAATCCCAACCTTCCATCCTCCCTGTTACTAAATTATCTACTCCAGTGGTCATGATCCTGGAGCGTCTGATGCAATCCAGATGTTAAAAGTCCAGCAGAGCAGATGGGCTAAGGCAGGTTCCCTGTCTGCCCTGGCCCCGTGCTGCTCCAAGAAGTGGACAGAACGTTCCTGTGGCCCCTGGGGGGGAGTGAGGGGCAGGAGGTCTCTGCATGCTGCTTCTGCTTGCAAGCACCACTCCTGCAGCTCCCATGGGCCCGGAACGGGGAACTACGTCCAATGGGAGCAGCAGGGAGGGGTAGTGCATGGAGCCACATGCCTACCTCCAGGGTTTGCAGGGGCATGCTAGCCACTTCTGGGAGTGGTGCAGGGCTAGGACAGGCAGGGAGCCTGCCTTAACCTCGCTGCGCAGCCGACCAAGAGCCACTCGAGGTAAGTGCTGCCCAGCAGGAGCCCACATCTCTCCTGCACCCCAGCCCCCTCCTAGAGTTAGCACCCTTTTCTGCACTCCAACACTCTGCCCCAGCCTGGAGCCCCCTCCTGCATCCAAACCCCCTTCCAGAGTTTGCACCTGTCAATCCCTCGTGCACCCCATCTCCCTGCCCCAGGCTCAGCCCGGACCCCCACCCACATTCCGAACCCTTAGGCCCAGCCCAGCCCCTGCACCCAAACCCCCTCTCCCAGCCCAGTGAAAGCGAGAGAGAGTGGATGTGAGCGACGGAGAGAGGGGGAATGGATTGAGCAGGGTGGGGCCCTGGTTAAAGTGCGGGGCAAATCCTGGTTTGCACTTAAATTCAAAAAGTGATCTTGTGCATAAAAAGGTTGGAGACCATTGATCTACTCCCAGCACAACTTCCCACTACACCCAATATCTAGAACTAATGCTGTTAGGAGACAGTAGGTCAGCAAAGGGGTGTGTAGAGAAGAGAAGGGGAGTGGGTAGATTGTTATCGTTGTCATGCATGGTCTGTGGTGTGCAGTAGCTATGGTAATAAGTAATGTGTCATTGACTTCCCCAAAAGAATGCTCTTAAAAATCTCCTACACACATTCGTCTGCCTCAGAAAAATGGAGCAAGGGATTTTTTGTTGTTGTTCTGAGTTTTTGTACTCCCTAAGACTCTGATCCTGCAATAAAGTTTGACAGCACTGAACCCTTTACAGAATCAAGGCCTAATTTTGTAGGGTGCTTAGATACCAAGCAATAGGTACTATATTAAATTTACAAAAATGTCAGCGGGTTGCAGACACTCAGTGTTCATCAGGGCCTGTAAAGATCTATTGGAATTGAAAAAGTTATAGAAGAGGGCTACAAAAATGATTAGGGGTATGGCACAACTTCAATATGAGAAAAGATTAATAAGACTGGGACTTTTCAGCGTGGAAAACAGACGACTAAGGGGGATATGAGAAAGGTTTATAAAATCATGACTGGTGTGGAAAAAGTAAATAAGGAAGTGTTATTTATGCCTTCTCATAACACAAGAATTGAGGTCACCAAATTAAATTAATAGGCAGCACCTTTAAAACAAACAAAAGGAAGTATTTCTTCACACAATGCACAGTCAACCTGTGGAACTCTTTGCCAGAGGATATTGTAAAGGCCAAGATAATAACAGGGTTGAAAAAAGAACTAGATAAGTTCATGGAGGATAGGTCCATCAATAGCTATTAGCCAGGATGGGCAGGGATGCAAAACCTTGCTCTGAACCATTTAAAACCATACTCTCTATTTGCCAGAAGCTGGGAATGGGTGGCAAGGGATTGGTCACTTGATGATTAACTGTTCCGTTCATTTCCCCTGAAGCACCTAGCATTGGCCACTATTGAAGGACAGTATACTGGGCTACACGGACCATTGGTCTGACCCACTATGGCCGTTCTTATGAATCACAGCAATGATCAATGTCAATACCACAGGAAGGAGATACACTACATGCACAGGCTATACTTGCTTTGATGTTCCAGCAGCTGCATGTAAAGCCTTTCCTCTTAGTGCCAGGAGCTGCAAGGTTCACTATTGGTGCTGTGGTATTGTTCCTCATATATGCATACAGCATGCCTTCTCCCAAGCCTGGCATTGGTATCAAAGGAATACTATTCTCTTCCCATTTCTAAACAAAATTATTTTGAACACTATAGATAAAATATTTTTAAAATAACCAACTCTTGAATTATTTAAATTGCAAATTTCCATCTTAACCACTGAAAAGATATTTTCCTCGCATGCCCCGATAATTCTAACAGCTAAAGGAACTTGCAAGAAATTCTCTTTTGAAAATGTACAAGTAACAGGATCTTCAGCCCAAAAAGGTATTTGGCAGAAATGTGGTAAGTGTCTAAAAACAAGGCTGAAAGTGGCTGCTCACTTCCCCTATATAAATAAACATTGCTAGTTTAACACTAACAGCAACATGCTTTTCACAAAATAGTTTGATATCGAGCAAGATCCACTACAGTAGATTATCCAGAAATCATTCTTTCCTATAATTCCAAGCCATTTAAGTGTGTGTCAGGGTGGAAGGAGAGGGAAAAAAAAGAGAGAGACACTCCCCTGACACCATAGGCTAAAACTAATATAAAGACCAATGCCATTACTATTTTGGTGCACTTTTTTCTTGATTCCAGCTGCTCACATTCCCCCCCCCCGCCCCCATAATATTACCCATTAGTTTGTGCATATTAGATTTGGTTTTGTTGAGGTAACATACACATGTATTAGACGCTTTTAAAAGCTCTCTCAGATACCACTTCTCAAAGGTAAATTGGGGAATATTTTCCCCCCGTTTTAAAGATATCAAGTGCTTCACTCAAACAGAATTGTTTTCCATTTGTTCGTGAGAGTACAATGCCAATCTCCAGATTTCTGTCACAAACGCATCCCGCTGTGCTGAGCTGCACCTTAAGCTACAGAGCACCCCTGGGGTAAAACTCACAACAACTCCTGGGGGAGTTAATTTGCTTTCAACGACACCCCCTCTCCCTTGGCCAGCCAGCAAGAGAGGGGGGCTGCCCTTTATGTTCCTCCCACAGAGGTTCAGCCCACGAAGGGGAACAAGCTGACAAGAGGGGCTGGCATCAGCCTGGGACGAGCGGCCCTGGCCGGGGACACGGAGCAGGGGGCTGCAGACGCGCTCACGCTGCCGGGGCCCCCGGCTGGAGAATGGGGCGCTGGAGCCTGTCGCGGGCAGCTGGGCCGCGCCCCCCACCCTCTTCCCCACACATTAGTGCCGCCGCCTGCGGCCCCCCCTCGGGGCAAGCCGCGGACAGGTGGGGCTTGTCCCCACCACTCACCAAGCCGGGGGCTCCCGCACTAGTGCCCGGGGGACTCGGAACCCGGGACGAGCCCCGGCGGCTGGGCCGGGCGGCGCGGGGGATGGGGACGTGCCCCGCAGCGCCAGCCAGGGAGAGCGGGACGGGGAGCGACCCCGGGGGCGGATGGGGGGCGCCGGGCAGGGGCCCCCGCGGGCAGGGGATTGCTCACCTGTCCAAGGTCTCCACGCTGGGCTGCCGAGAGCCCGTGGCGGGGCCTCCCAGCCCTGCCGGCCGCACGGGTCTGCGGGCCACCCCGCCGCCGCCCTCCAGAGCCGGCCCCGGCGCCCGCTCCATCGTTCCGGCCGGGATTTGCCGGTTTCCCGCCAGGCCTCACTCTGGCAGCCCGGCCCTGGCGGCGGCAGGAACTGTCACCTGGCGGCCGCGCTTACCCACAGGCCTCCGCGGCGCCGAGAGAGGGCGGGGAGCGGCCCACGGCCGGCCCTTGGGCGCTCACCCTCTGCCCCGACCCGGAGCTACGAGCCCCGCAGCTCGCCCCCTCTCCCACACCGGGCGAGACGCTCCTGTGTCAGTGATAGCGAGGGGTTCGGGGGTCTGTAAAAGGGTCAAAGTGCCACCTCCCCCCCCACAGCACCCAGGGCCCCCCCACCCCGAGCTCACACTGTAAATCTGAGGGAGCTGGGGCTCACAGCTGTTTTAATGCCTCCCTACTGCTTTAGGGAGTCAGCTCTGTGCCTTGACACTGCAACAGGAGAGGAGGGGGGCACTGCCCCACCCCTCCTCCAGGGTCCTGCCATCCTCATTGAAATCATGCTGATGGGTATAGAGAGAGAAGGGGGCTAAGCTCAAATCTAAGTTAGTGCAAGGTAGGGTAGCACCTCAGAAGTAAAGAGGGGGGAAAAAAAAAAAAGAGTACAGAGACCACCACAGCTACTGGGGGAGGGAAGCTCCAGGTAGTGTTATCCCTCCTTCACACAGATAAGGCACTCAAAGCCCCTCTTCCACTGAGCAGGAGGTAGAACAAAATGAAGGCCCAACAGAGAAATGTGCCTTGTAGCACATGTCCCTTGTGGCAGTGACAGAGGCATACACAAGTGGGGCCTTGGGAGGGATTTAGCGATTTCTCTATTCATGTAGAGATTACATTAAAAAAGAAATACAGCAGGGAAGTGCTCACTTATCTCACTTTAGTAAAAGGATTGTTTAGTTATGGTACTAATATACTAATTAAAAGTTTAATTTTTTGTGTCAAATGTAGCCTATATGCCCAAACTTTCAGTGAGTTTTAACTATGGGAAGTTTGAAGAGTGTGTTACTACTGGATGACAATCTATACAAGACAGATTTTTTTTCCTTTGATCCTTTTGATAACATGGCCAGTTTTGAAAGGAGGGAGAATATACTGAGTTAAGTATATTGACTTTCTGTTGTGTAACTGGTGGAATAGCTTTCATTATCAATCAGTTTACAAGAAGATACTGGAGCAGCAAGCTCTTCCTGTAAAGAGGAAGTTGGGTTGATATCAAAGATTTTCACTAATGGCAGTGCTAGATTTCCTTTAGCAAGAACTCTAAAGGAAGGGGGTTAAAAAGTCTGATTGCATAACATTTGTTCCAAATACCTTGCCAAATACAAATAAAGAACAAGACTTATAAACTTCAACTGGAGTTTGAGATGCTCTCATACTTTTAACATGGATTTTTAAGGAGCACATATGTTTAAACACCACCATCTTTAGTAATTAGCAAATATGCTAGTTCAATGATGCCAATCATTGAAAAGAAACTGATCTGATGGCAAAACTGATTGAAAAGCATTCCAATATTTGAGTGAAGTATAAAAAAAACCTCTAACAAGATAGGTTTAGTCAGATGTTGAAGTCTGGGTTTTTATACTGACTTTAAAAAAAAAATCATATACATGCAGCTAGATTTTATGTTCTTTCACAAGTCACTCACTTATGAAGAATTACAGTGTGCTAGAGACCCAATCTGATAAGTCTGAACTGTAACAACTTTTTGCCATTTACAAAGCATCTAAAAACTCTAAATTTTCAGAATTCTAGTAATTTATAAATTTCAATGGTTTTGCTGAGCAATGCCAATCCCTCAGTGCTGTACAAAACAAAACCAAGTCTCTGCCTTGAAGAGGTAACAGTCTAAAAGACAGGTTCAGAGAAGATAGCAATGAGGGAGACGTTTATAATTAGTGTACCTGTGTTGGGGTGGAGAGAATGTGCAACAAGGGTAAAAAGTGAATTGTTAGAAGAGTTTTGAATAAGGAGAAGGTGGTGCTTGATGTAACACAACTGGATGGTCATTCCAGGCCTTTGAGATAGTGGGCAGGTTGAAAAGGGAGAAGGAAATCAACATTTTGAAACTAGCATTGGTAATCACAGTAGTGATGCATGGTATGCATGTGCAGCTTGTTCATCTTTTACATCTAAACCCTGTCTGATAGAAAAAGCAAAAGAATTTTTTTTGACGGGGAGAAGTATTGGGAAATTTGTCTCAATGAAGATTTACTCCAGTCATTTCTACACCATGGTATAATGTAGAAACATAGCACAATAAAAGACTGCCCAACATTGCTCTTAAAAATGCCTACAAATTCTCTTCTCATTCCCCCTCCCTAAACTAAGGGTTTGGCAATTTTCATATAACTACTGTGACAAAGTTCCAAGTCTGTATTTGCGGGTCCTGCACTTCCTGGCAGATTTAGGGGCCTCAGACACTCATCTAGGCCCCAGAGTGACCTCCCTTCCTCAGTAACTAATTAAGGGAGGCAGAAAGGGGGGAGCCCGGGGCCCTCCCTCTACTCCAGACTCCAGCCCAGGGACCCTAATAGTATCAGCTAAGATGGCTGACCTTTTATCCACAAAACACAATACAATTCCCTGGGCTACCTCCCCACAGCAGTCCCTGCTTCTTCAAACTCCACTTCACCCTTACCTCAGGGCCTCCTTCCTTCTGGATGATATGTTGTCTACCACTCAGTCTCACCAACAGCACAACTTCTTTCCACAGCTCCTGACACCCACAGCCCACCTGACTAACTGGGAGGTTTTTATCTGGTTTCAGCCAGTCCCTGATTGGCTTCAGGTGTCCCAATCAGGCTAGCTGTTTCTGCTCCTTTCTAGAAGGTTCTTAATTGGCCCCAGGTGTCTTGATTGGCCTGGAGTAGCCTTTGTTTGGCTATCCAGAGAACAGGAACCTGCACATCCTGAGACTAATACACCTGCCTTCTAGCACTCTCCTATAGCCTTCTGGTCTGACTCTGTCACATATCCCTCCCCCCTGCTCAACACCAAGGGGTTGGGTAACTTGGGTCGACATACAGTGCACCCATGATAAGCCATCTGCATTGCCATGGCGACTTCCAGCTCTGTGCTGTATGTGGAACTGAAAGGGTTGGAGGGATAAGAACCATCTAGTCACACTCGCATTTTTCTCCTTGTTCCGCTGCATCCACTGAAGAGGGGCATGGTCAGTCACGAGAGTAAACTGCCTACCTAGCAGGTAGTATCACAGTGTTTCCATGGCCCATTTAACGGCAAGGCATTCCCTCTCCACCACAGCATACTTCTGTTCCCTTGGGAGAAGTTTTCTACTGAGATAGAGGATTGGATGTTCTTCTTCCCCGACCATCTGGGATAGGACAGCCCCTAGTCCAACTTCAGATGCGTCTGTCTGCAAGATGAACTCCTTAGTGAAATCTGGAGCTATAAGTAGAGGGTCACAGCAAAGGGCTGTCCGTAGGTCTGTAAATGCCCTCTCTGCTGTGTCTGTCCATTGCACCATCTCAGGTCCCCGAGCTTTTATGAGATCAGTCAGGGCACTTGCCCTGGTGGCAAAATGGGGAATAAAGCGTTGATAGTACCCCACTACCCCCAAAAATGCCCGGACTTGTTTCTTGCGAACCGGTCGGGGCCAGTTTTGGATGGCCTCTAGTTTACTGAGTTGGGGTTTCACTACACCTCGTCCCACAATGTAGCCCAGATACTTCGCCTCCGTTAATCCTATGGCACACTTTGCGGGGTTTGCGGTAAGGCCAGCATGCCTTAGGGTATCTAGGACAGCTTCAACCTTTTCTAGGTGGGTTTCCCAGTCTGCGGTATGGATAACCACATCATCCAGGTAGGCAGCTGCATAACTGGCATGGGGGCGCAATAGCTTATCCATAAGGCGCTGAAAGGTAGCTGGGGCCCCGTGTAGACCGAATGGAAGGACTGCATATTGAAACAGTCCCTCTAGGGTGGAGAAAGCGGTCTTCTCCTTTGCGTCTTCAGCAAGGGGGATGTGCCAGTACCCTTTAGTTAAGTCTAGAGTGGTCGGGAAGCGGGCATTTCCCAGTTGGTCCACTAACTCGTCTATCCAGGGTATAGGATATTCATTGAACTGGGACACCTCATTCAGCCGACGGAAGTCATTGCAAAACCTTGTGGAGCCATCTGGTTTGGGTACTAGCACGATCGGGCTAGACCACTGACTGTGAGACTCTTCAATTACCCCTAAGTCCAACATTTTCTTTACTTCCGCTCTGATTTTTTCTCTTTTGGCCACTGGCACCCGGTAAGGCCTCATCGTCACCTTGGCCCCAGGGTTTGTAATGATGTGGTGATACGTCTCAGTTGTTCGTCCTGGTCGAGATGAGAATACATCTTGGTTCCTGTTGATCATCTCGACCACCTCCTCTCTTTGGGCTGGTGTTAAGTCGGGAGACACCTTCACCTGCTCGGGGTTCTTGTTCTCCTGCAATGGGTCCTTGTGAGCAACTACACATGCTTCTTGGGTACGCCAGGGTTTTAGAAGGTTGATGTGATATATCTGCTCTAGTTTTCAACGTCCCGGTTGTCTCACCTTATAATTTACCTCTCCTATAGATTCTACTATTTCATAGGGCCCCTGCCACTGGGCCAAGAGTTTACTCTCTGCTGTGGGTACTAACACCATTACTCTGTCTCCAGGTTGGAACTGCCGAACCTTTGCTTGGCGGTTGTAGTGAGTTTGTTGGGCTTTCTGGGCCTTCTCCAGGTGCTCCCGCACTATAGGGGTGACTCGGGTTATACGGTCTCTCATTTGTAATACATGCTCAACTATATTTTTCCCTGTATTAGGCTCCTCTTCCCAAATTTCCCTAGCTATATCTAGTATGCCCAGGGGTGGCGGCCATATAACAGCTCGAAGGGAGAGAATCCAGTGGAGGCTTGAGGAACTTCCCGGATGGCATACATAAGGTAGGGCAACAGGGTATCCCAGTCTTTTCCATCCCTACTTACCACCTTTTTGATCATGGCCTTGAGGGTCCAGTTGAATCTCTCTACCAGGCCATCGGTCTGCGGGTGGTAAACTGAGGTTCGTAGAGTTTGGACGTGGAGCAGAGGTCCTTCGTCAGCTTAGACATGAAAGGCGTTCCTTGGTCCATTAGAATCTCTTTCGGTAGCCCGACTCGGGCAAAAATTTCCACCAACACCTTCGCTATGGACTTGGAGGCCGTATTTCGTAGGGGAATGGCCTCTGGATACCTGGTTGCATAGTCCAAGATGACAAGCACATATTGGTGACCTTGAGTTGTCTTCTCTAGAGGCCCCACCAGGTCCATGGCCACCCGCTCAAAAGGGATCTCAATGATTGGTAGAGGTACCAACGGAGCCCTTAGATGCGGTCCAGGGCTGTGCAACTGACACTTGGGGCAGGAGGCGCAGTACCGCCGGACATCCTCATGTACTCCTGGCCAGAAGAATCTGCGATTCGTGCTTGGGTCTTTTCTACCCCCAAGTGTCCCCCAAAGAGGTAACTGTGGGCGAGACTTAGTATTGCCCTCTGATGTTTTTGGGGTACCAGGAGCTGGTTTACCACCTCTTCCTGTATTTGAACCACCCTGTACAGGAGGTTCTTCTTGATCATGAAATAGGGCGCAGGCCCTCGGGCCTTACCCTCCACAGGCTCCCCATCTATCTCAGCCACCTCTCTTCTGACATTGTCATATCTGGGATCTTCTGTCTGGTCTCACCCGAAAGTCTCTCTTCCAGGACCTATCAACCTGAACTCTGAGAAACTGGTCTCTGCCTCCTCGGTCACTTCGGTGACATTAGGGTTGGGACTGGATTCTGCTTCCTCCTCCTCCTCTCTGGGAGTCTCTTTCTCAGTTCCCTGTGCCCTTCGGCCTACCAAGGCCATGTTCTGACCCTGAAGCAGAATCCGAGTGCCCAAAGCCTTCGCCGCCCTTCTTTCTTTCTTGGTTTTTCTGCCCTTCCCAGGGGCGGGGAACAATTCGGGAGATACTTCAGCAAAGAAAGGAGGGTGATTTTCTGTTAGGGATGACTCCTTAACTTCAGAGTCTTCTCCTCTGTCCTGTCCCTCTGGTGGGAGCAAATTTCCAAATCCTGGGAAGTTCCTTCCAATGAGCACTGGGTATGGGAGTTTTGGGACCACTCCTGCTTTTACCCCAGTGATGGTTCCCTGGATTTCAATCTTGACTGGGATGACAGGATAATAGCTAACAGTCCCATGTACACAGGTTACTCCCATATGCTTAGCCTGTATTAACTGGCTGCGTTTCACTAGTTTCCCTGAAATCAGGGTGACAGCACTACCTGAGTCAATGAGTGCCATAGTTTCTACCCCATTCAGTTTCACTGGTTTTGTATATTGGTGTGGGGTGACTGCAACCCCGACTAGATTGATTAGGGTGCATGGGTCTGCCCAATCCCCCAGGTTATACTGCATGGGCTCCTCAATGTTGGGACAGTGCGCTGCAATTGTGTCCCCATTCTCCACATGCATAACATCTATAAGGGGCTCTAGATGCTCCTTTGTCTCTTGGGTTAGGGGTCTTTACCCATGGCTTCCTCCCTTCTGGGTTCCCGGCTGTTCTGTGGCTACCACCTTCTTCCACCTGGGGCGTCCCGGATGCTTGGTTGTCTGGCCTTCCGGGGTCAGACCCGGATACTTCTTTTGGGAGAAGGCATCTCTGGGTAGTTGGGACAGCTCTTGGGCTGCAATCCATCTTTCTACCAATGTGATCATCCTGTCGTAGGTGGCAGGGTCATTCTGGCCCACCCATGCATGAAGATGTGGAGGCAATCCCCTCATATAGTGGTCTATGACCAAAGTTTCCAACATTTCCTCTGGGTTGCAAACCTCGGGTCGTAACCACTTCCGTGCGAGGTGGATAAGGTCGAATAATTGGGACCTCGGAGGCTTACCTTCCTTATACCTCCACTCATGTTATCTCTGGGCCTGTACTGCTGTTGTTACCCCTGATCGTGCCAGTATCTCTGCTTTCAGCTGAGGGTAGTCCATAGCAGCTTCAGTGGGCATGTCATGATAAGCTTTTTGTGCTTCTCCACATAAGAAGGGAGCGAGGATGCTAAACCACTGATCCTGGGGTCAAGCTTCTCGCAAGGCAGCCCTCTCAAAGGAGAGGAGATACGCCTCTGTGTCGTCATTGGCTGTCATCTTTGGCAGAGAACCAGCAGCCCTCCATACTCGCAACCCCTCAGATCCTTGGTTTTTGGTGGCGAGGACTTTCAGTTGTTCTACCACGTCCCGCAAGAGGGCTCTATCCTGAGAGGCCTGCTCCATCAATAATTGGTTAGTCTCTTGTTGTACCCGCAGGGACTCCTGTTGTGCCATAGCCTCGGCTCGGGTGGCCTTCTGCTGGGCTGCAGTGGCTTGCAACAGTGCTTTTATTACGTCCTCCATTGTGGTGAGAACACCCCAAACCTGGTGCACTTTTTTTTAAAAAAAAAACCTCTCCCTTTCTTCTGCCGTGCAGTGAAGAGTAAGTCAGAAACATCCCACCTCTAACACCAGTTGTGACAAAGTTCCAAGTCTGCATTTGTGGGTCCTGCGCTTCCTGGCAGATTTAGGGGCCTCAGAAACTCATCTAGGCCCCAGAGTGACCTCCCTTCCTCAGTAACTAATTAAGGGAGGCAGAAAGGGGGGAGCCCGGGCCCTCCCTCTACTCCAGACTCCAGCCCAGGGATCCTAATAGTATCAGCTAAGATGGCTGACCTTTTATCCACAAAACACAATACAATTCCCTGGGCTACTTCCCCACAGCAGTCCCCGCTTCTTCAAACTCCACTTCACCCTTACCTCAGGGCCTCCTTCCTTCTGGATGATATGTTGTCTACCACTCAGTCTCACCAACAGCACAACTTCTTTCCACAGCTCCTGACACCCACAGCCCACCTGACTAACTGGGAGGTTTTTATCTGGTTTCAGCCAGTCCCTGATTGGCTTCAGGTGTCCCAATCAGGCTAGCTGTTTCTACTCCTTTCTAGAAGGTTCTTAATTGGCCCCAGGTGTCTTGATTGGCCTGGAGTAGCCTTTGTTTGGCTATCCAGGGAATAGGAACCTGCACATCCTGAGACTAATATACCTGCCTTCCAGCACTCTCCTATACCCTTCTGGTCTGACTCTGTCACACTACCTTCGTCAAACACACTTGAGCTAACTGCTGTGTCCATGTGGAGCCTTAGGTGTTCACCAGCATGGAGTGAACTGCAGGATCAGGACCTAAATAAGCACTTAAACAGAAAAAGCTGTGTATTAATAATGATCATAGTTTTCACACTTATATCCATAGTCACATTAAGATTAAAAGGTTAGCATCTTACAACAAATAGAAGCTTAAAGAATTAGAAAGGTTCTTTTTTGTATTTAAAATTACTATTTTAATAGAATTAAAAACAAGGGTTTTTTCCTAAATCATTGTCTTGACAAAGAATCTAAGTGAACACATAGCTAAGTTAGAGGTTTTCAAAGAATGAATTTCAGTTCTAGCTACATAAAAAATGCAGTATCAACTGTATTGGCAATATAACTGAATTGTATATATGTAATGAAACAAGTGCATTTAATCTTTTTCATTGTATTAAACTTTCCCAAACAATAGGTTTATTATTTAGTGTTTACAAAGTAAAAACTAGATTTTTCTAACTCCTCCTGCACACTGCTGAAAAAGATTCTACAGGTGTGTTTGATCCAACTACTACAATTCTCAAAAACTGTAATAAAAAACTAGTTTTTTTTATAAACCATATACAAATAGAAGGCAATTACATCAGAATCTGCATAGTTTTTAAATTGTTAAGTTATACTCTGCCATAGAAACAAGTAGCCAAGATGAATTTGAGCTTCCTTGTTCATTAGATGTACCGCACCCAATTTATCTTAAAATGCTAAGATTTTGGGAGAAAGGGAACTCAAAGCTGCGGCTCCATATATATATGCTGAATAATATACAAGACAGATTCAGGGGAGAGTAAAAGTGAGAGGACAAATATAAATGGAGGTAAGCCATATGTCCTTACCACACACACAATACAAGCAGTATTTTGAATTTCCCTGAAAAAAATAGTGCAATTTTCTTAGCATAATATTTACTGTATCAAATTAAAGAGGTGCTTTTTTATTTCTATGCAAAATACTATTTCTAAAATATTCCAATGTGCTCTAAACTATCTGATTTTTATGGAACTCTATGCTTTAAATTTAGCTTTTGTACCCAAATATTTACACTTTACAAAAACTGGAGAATAAACTATATTTTATATACTTACACAAACTTAATTTATACATATCCTATTGTATTTTGCTGTTACATTCTGTAGATCAAAAGTTACATGTACAATAATTTACAAAGGTAGAAGCCTCAAATGTCAAACATTACCTTTAAAATAACTATATTATCTATCAACAGTCCTTTACAAATCCTACATTGCAAAATGTACTCAATTGCCTGAAAATCATTAAAACTTCCAAGTATATGCAAATATGAATTAAAATATCAAGTAGCAAGGTTTGTGCTGCCTTAAGTGCTTGTAACTCTAATGAAAAGATACCTGAAAGGAGCAAATTATAAATGTAATAATAGAAGCCTCTGAAATGAACTTAAAACCAAGTTTGTTGAAAGATTCAGTCAATGCACAATCTATTATTTGCAAATCTTATATACTGCAATCCCTTTAAATACTTGATAAAGAATAAATTTGTTAAAGGAATAGATTAAATGCACTAGCTACAAATTTAAGAGGTTCCCAACTCATTACTCATAATCTGAAGAATTTTAAACTATTGTGGTATAAAAGCTGCTCTGAATAGGCATGTTTCATTTTAGAAAACATATAAAAGCTAAGTTTATTGCTACTATTGGACATTTAAGCAATGTCTTTGTGGATCCTATTTTTTAGATTTATATAGGTCTTCTTGAAAACTGTTCTTTATTTTTGGAAAATTAATGAAAGCAAAAATCCAGAAAATACTGCTGACAGAACCGAGATTCAAAAATATATGTAGTGTTCCACAGCTAACTTTAATAAAAAAAAAAAAAAAAGTGTGCAACTTATTTTCCCTAAAGCTACCATAATCCTCATCCACTTATTCTAAAATCTTCATCTACAATATAAAAGTTAGCCTTTTTATACAGTTATCTTGTTTTTGGATACACACTGAGCAAGTTGAATTGTTAATTACAAGTTTCTTGTTACCTAAAGTCCTCAGATTTGAAATTATTTTGAACAATAAAAACTGGAGTAGTTTTCATTTTACTAGAAAAAATATCTATTTCTGAGCACTTGGCTTTTGTAAGCTCAAGAAGATAACCCAACTCTCATTTTTGCCTCAAAAAGTCTAAGGCCTCTAAGGCCACAAAGACATACACACATCCTTACGTTTATACACTGTGAACAGCCCCACTGAAGTCAATGGCACTATTCACAGTGCATAAGATTAAGCACATGGTTAGGTCTTCGCAGGATCAGAACCTAACGATGCAATAATTTAATGCACACTAATGAAAAAAAATCAAATCATATTTCTAATTGTATCAGACTTTTACAAAATACACTTCTAAAGCATCCCATATAAGTTTCCCATGTTGGATAACATGTTTCCTGTCCACAGGTTCTGAAAGGCACAAATGAACTGAAGCGACTGCTCTTTGAAGTCTTCCAACTATGGAGACAATCTAAAAAAATTCAAAAAAGAGGTCCAAGATAAGGCATTCAAATATTCCTTTTTGTACTAAAGATCTACATTAAGCACCACTTATCGTTACAATGTTCAAAGAAAGAATAAAACATTTTTTCCTTCAGAAATGAGTTTGCACATGGGACATCATTTGTGAGGGAGATGCTGATGAGGTTGATGAATTGGAAATCTTAGAATTATTTGTGATCTGCAGTTCTTCAAGTCTTCTCATGTAGTCATCGCGCAATGCTAGGAGCTCCATGTACCGCTGCTCCACTGGATTTGGCTGCTAGAAAAAGAAATCCAACAACAGTGACTTTTACAATGTTGATTTTGACCATGTTTTCTCAGCATGAGGTTATTCCAATTCCACCCAGCAATCTGGCAGCACCCAACATTTGCACTCTCCAGCATTTCAAACAGTAAAGCCTTCTCAAAAGAGTTTCCTCATATCTATCCTCCTTTCCTCACAACAAGAGATTTATATCCAGCTTTGTACAAAGCCAGTTCATGCTACTTCAATATCAGTCAGAAAAACTTGTTGCCGAATGACAACAGGGTTATTTGTTCCCTCTTCCCCATTCTAATTTATACTACCGCAGTAAGTCAATTTAAATTACGCTATTCCAGTTACGTGAATAACTTAACTGGAGTCGACACAGCTCAGGTCAATGTACTGCGTCAAACGGGAGACAGTCTCACAATGACCACACTGCGTCAAATGGGAGGCAGTCTCCCGTCGACTTTCCGTATGCTTATTGGAGTGGAGGATTACCAAAGTCAACTGGAGAGTGCTCCCCCATCAATTTAGTGGGTCGACTGCAGCACCTCTGATCTACCAATAAGTGTAGACAATCGACGCAGTGGATATTGATTTAGTGGGTCTAGTAAAGACCAGCTAAATCGATGGGAGAGCGTTCTCCCATCAACGCAGCGTGATGCAGATACTATGGTAAATGAACCTAAGTTATGTTGACTCCAGTAATTATTCATGTAACTAGCATAGTGTAACTTGCGTCAAATTACTGCAGTAGTATAGACAAAGCCTCACACACAACACGAGCACACCTAGCTCTTCACAACCCAGGAATTGAAAAGCTAAATCCAGATTTAAAATCCTGGTGTCTTGCTTGGAAATGCTGCTAAATCATCAAGCTAGACCAATAATATATTAGCATCCTTATAATTAAAAATGTTTACTGGTTTGTTTGGGGTTTTTTAGGACAGAGAGGGGGTGTTAAATAAAACCTTTGTACCTAAATTTTCTAAGTTCCTAAAAAAATGTCAGCACATTTTCTATTAGTAAATTTTCTAATGAAACTCTGGACATCTGTTTTATGAAATTTCTTAAGCTTCAAGAAAAAAAACTATTCATCTAAATAGCAGTTCTTTAACAGGGAGTGGGGTGATGAGTATTTCCCTTCTGAGCATAACTCCATAAAACTTCAAATAATTTCTGCCTGTAGGGAGCAAATGATAAATTAAATAGAAAAGAGATACTGCACATGACAAACTCAGATACACAGCCTTCAATTATGCCGGTTCCACAAGTGTCAAAGGATTGCTGCTGCTTTTCCAATATCTCCCTATAATTTCAGAAGTGATCCATCACAGGAAGTTTCAGCAACAATTTCCGGGATCCCTGCTGTACCAAATAAAATGCCACATACCTTTAAGGATAAATACATTAATTGCTTTACTTCCCTCACATGTAATCTATTTACCTACCATTAAGCAGCAGGTGAGGTACTGGTACAGCAGGTAGAATATGAACCAACCATAAGAGCTGTTGGATTCAGTTATTACCTAGAGAATCAGCAGTAAAATATCAAAACTGTTGAACACTATGCCTAACTCTAAAGCAGGGGTCTTCAAACATCCCCTCCATGGCCCTTTTCTGCAGAGGGAAAAGTCTGGTGGCCCCCGAGGGGGATTTCAGCGGGACCAAAATAGCCCGCCCAGGAGTTCGGTGGTCTCCCGGGCAGGCTCGGCAGCAGCACGGGGGTCTCGCGCACCCCCAGTTTGAAGACCACTGCTCTAAAGGAATATCACACTAGGAAACTCATCCATTGCTTCCACTGAAGCCTCAACTGTGCTTTTTGTAATGATGTTGAAAAGTGTCTTGTCCCATTTACACTAGCAGTTAAAATTCAGTACTGGTTCAGGGGAACACATCAACAGTGAATCAATTTCCTAAGGAAGATGTGGCTTAAACATACAACAGGAAACAAAAAATCAGCAACTTCAGTGTCTCTTTCCTCAAAATAAAAAAAGTAGTCAAAAATTCACTGCTCAATCATTTTTCATCATTTGCTAGCAATCATGGAGAATCCCCATCTACTTTTCCACCTGTGCTCCAGGGCCAAAATCGTTGTTCGGTAATGGCAATTGGCACCTCAGTCCAGAACTTTAATAGGTAAGTGACCAATGGCCATACGCTAGAATCCTTAGCTTTCTAAAACAAATCTGTAGTTCTACCTTTTGCAAAATGCACTAGCCTTTCAGGAGAAGCAACAACAGTTTTGAAATGAAAATTCCAAATTCAGACTGGCAGCATACTTATAAAAATATGTAATACATTGGCTGGGTGCTGTAAACAACATAAAAGATCAATTACAGAATAGAAACTGTGCTGCCTGAAAACTCCTGCTCATTCCCAATGGCTGGATGAAAAAGACTGCTTTTGTCAGATACCTTCCTCCCGTAACCACACCTCTTCCCATTTTTTAGGGAAGATAGCAAAGTACTATGATGCACTATCTTTCTCTGCTCAATTGATCAGATTTTTACAAATGTTTTTAACTAATAACTAAACAAAATTCTGAGCCTCTACATATCAATTAGATACCATAGAACCTCAGTTACAAACACCTCGGAATGGAGGTTGTTCGTAACTCTAAAATGTTGTTCTTTCAAAAGTTTATAACTGAATATTGACTTAATACAGCTTTGAAACTTTATGTAGAAGAAAAATGCTGCTTTTAACTA
The DNA here is from genome assembly GCA_007922305.1 of Dermatemys mawii. NCBI lineage: Eukaryota > Metazoa > Chordata > Testudines > Dermatemydidae > Dermatemys > Dermatemys mawii. The sequence goes on from ML677377.1 coordinate 27,954,712, forward strand.
TTTTAATTTAAATGAAACGAGCACAGAAAGTTTCCTTCCTTTGTCAATTCTTTTTTTTTTAAAAAAATCTCCTGTTATTCTACATTTAATACAGCACTCCTGTATTTCCCTTTTTTGGGGGGTGGGTGGGAGGGAGTCGTGTCTTTGTTGCTGCCTGATTGTGTACCTCCTGTTCCAAATGAGGGGTGTGGTTGACCTGTCAGTTCGTAACTTTGAGGTTCTACTACACTGTACTAAAAATCTGGAAGAACCGAAGCACTCAGAGAATTCAGCATGAGCAAGATCTGTTTCTGGGTTCAACTCTGAACCAGTCTGGTAGTGCTCAAAAATAGTTACCATCTAATGGCTACTCAGTGCAAAATGATTTTAGTAGCCTTTGCCGAAAGCCCTACCAAACAAATATCCAGATTAAAAAAAAAAAATAAAAAAAAAAGTCACCAGTACAATTGATGCCTCTTTCTGGGAATTTCAGCAGAGGAAAGGACTGAATGAGGAACGCTAATCTCCAAAACAGATTTTTTTCTACACAATGACAGGGTGGTATGGGTAGCTTACTTCTAGTGTCTGTGCTCTACCTATTTTATGGATAGAAAACAATTCTCCAGGTTTGTCAGTGACCACTTTTCACAAGCATCAAATGCTCTTAAAAATTAAAAGAGGAAAGGGTTTTAAAAAATAAAAGAAGGAATTTGGGAGGTATGTTGACGCATATCAATGAAATAATCTTAACATCCAAAAAAAAGTCAGAGGTCAGGAAGAGCATAGCCATATTTTTTCTGTCTTCCTGACAGACATTAGTTGAAATGACTCAGAGAGCAAAAGTTATAGTCTGTACAGTGTAAAAAAAAAAAGTGCAAATCATAGTTAAAGTGTATTGTTTCTTCACGTTGAGAAGTATTTCATATAAGTTAGAGAAGCTGACTTACTTGCTGTCGAATCCTTGGATTCCATCTAATGTAATAATTGACCCAAAGTTCCAAGTGACGCATACTGGCTACTGGATAGAGTGTTCGATTCAGTTCTTTAGTATAAAAAGGGTTGGAGTGCTTTGCTTTTTCACTGTTTATCAATGACCACAATGACAATGTTCTCTCAGTCACCTTCTGTAAAGAAAATGAAACAGTAAGGATTTTGAGTAGTTGTGCAGTATAAGAGTGCACACACTATGGTAACACCAGTTACACTTTTCATATAGTATGGTTCTGTTCTAACTAAAAGTATCACATGGATAATCACTATATGAAGAATATTCTACAAGCAATGACAACCTCACAAAATACCCTAAAGTCTGCATATTGTCTTTTAGCTACACAAAAACAAGCTTGCCGTTGTGCAACTTTTCCAATAACAGTGCCATTTTTGCTACCTTAGCTATACACAACTTTTCTTTTTTTAAGATCATATATTCCTCATGCCAGTGTCAATCATCAGTTTTACCTACCTCTTTTTCTCTAACAGATTCGCAGCTGTACAAGAAAGTACCAAATCGGCAGCTATACAAATGATCCAGAATAGTAATCAAAAATTGTTCATTGAATTCAAAAGCTGTTGGAAACTAGGCATAAAGAAGTTATTGTTAGAGATTTGTTTCTGTATGCATGTGCATAGAAACATACATAGAAACAGTCTGATTGAACAGCTAGTTTAAAAGAAGTCATTTAGAAAAACCTGTTGAGTTTACCTAAAAATTAGGTTTCCTGCCACAAAAGAACTACAGACATGATGGATTAAATGCTCAGGTAACAGGTAAGATGTCAACACTCCTACACTCTTATCAATGAATACATTAACATATGTCCTGTCAGATCAACAATGTTGCTTTACAGTTTCTAAGGTCAAAGATACAAAGCTGGTTCTGCCATTCTAAAGATAAATGAAGTCTCATCTTGCTTAACAAGAGACTGGTTTCTTTGTTCATCAGGAACTTTTTCACTTTTGTCCCCAAAAGATTAAGACTAAACCACATCCAGGAATTAGGAGTTGATAAAGGTAAGGGGCCACTTCAATTAAGCAGAAAGCTGTTGACTTTCTTGACAGATTTAACTTAATATTGGAAAAGGATTTGTTTATCCAAACAGAATTCAAGGAGGGACTTATAGTGGGCAAAACGAAACTGCAGTAATTAGTTGGCTGCACAATATAACACTAAGTGAATTTGTACATTTCTTGAGGTATCAAGTGGGGACAATAAGTTTCTATAAACACAATAATCTGTGAAAGGGTATAGCTGGGAAGACTGCGATCCACAAGACAAGATTCAACAGAAATTCAAGGCAAAAGTTCTGTCTCCATAATGTTAGCTAAACTTTTATGAATAATTAGCTCTCTGGCAGCAGCATAATTCTTCAGTCAATGAAATACAGTTCTTCAGTAATACCATCATGAAGATAGCTAACTCAACTATATCAAGATTAGACAGCAAAAATTATTACATTTAAACTAGTAATAACAGTCACAGGCTAGTAAACTAGTGACTCTGCTTTGCACTGACAGATAGGGGAACCAATATTTGATTTCCAGTTCTTGACTCTCATTTTTAGACCTACATAGGCTAGGTATACTATAAAGATAATATGCATAGTTTTGTTACCTAATACGAACAGTCTGTTAGCTTATGAAGTAAAACTGAATAGCCCCAAGCATTCTTTTCAAGCTTCAACAGGAAGGACAGGAGCAATGTCACAGTATCTTCAGGACAAGGTGTTAGAATAGGATTAAAAAAGGGGGAAGGAGAAAATCTCAGTGCTCTAAAAACGTGGGAAGGGACTGTGAAATAATCTATAGCAGTTTGACAGACCTAGTTTGACACTCAAAGACTTAAAGTTTCTTTTATCCTTGCATGAGGGAATTGTATTTCCAGGAACAGTTTTTGGAATGATGAAATAAAAACAAGATTAACCATAATGCATATACTGTAGTTACTACTGTAGTAGAATTAATGTAACAGTATTACACTACTACGAACATTCATAAAAACATTATTTTAAGTTAGATCATAGTACAGTCCTTTAGACACAAAATACTGGTTAATGAGCTAAAGGAGTGGACATCAAGCCAGCTTGGGAGGGAGGAGAGGGTTAACCAAAAAAGCAAATATGCTGTTTTCTCCAACCTGATCAGAGCAGCAAACTTATGTATACAGGGGTGGTTTGCTTGTTTTTGTTGTTGTGGGGTGTTTGTGGGGTTTTTTTTTTGGGGGGGGGGGGAAGCAGTATTTATTTATTTTAAGGATTCAGACTCTTATTTTAAGGATTCAAACTCTTATTTCAAGGATAATTTTAAAATATTGCTGTTTGCTGGATAGCACCATCTTTTGGATATGGCTAGAGCTTACCTGCTTAGACATTTGCCACACGCAATCAATGAACTGGAGAAAGATAGGTGATCTATCAGCATCAGCATGGTTTTTATCACCATGGCCTATTCTCTGAAATGAAACAAAGCAAGATGAACATAACTCACAACTGGTTTTGATATACATGTGATATCTATTTTGGTGTGAGACATGCTTCATAAATGCCAAAAGAGGCATGAAAAACACATCTGATCTACAATATTACAATGAGGGGGTTAGTACTCTATTGTCCACCTTCCTGACTTTAGCAATATCATTTTACACATTAACATTATTTTAGACCACTTAAAAATTTGAAAGATTCTGAAGTGCCATAACTTCTGCTGGAATCAATGGGAGTTTTTTGCTTATGGGTTGCAAGATTCAGCATTGAAATGAACCCTCCAAAGCATGGGCTTCTTCAGCGCTCTTAATCTTGTACATAAAGGACTATGCAAAACATGACTGAGGTGCACTAGTTCTCTATCTTCATTTAAGTTTGAAACTATACAACATCTTTCCTCCCTAATACTAACCCAGCTCAATCATTTACACTAATTCATGTTATTGTTGCCATTCCAAATCCTGAGTTTCTTTTGAACATGCTGTAAATGTATGGAATCAATTTCTACCAACATTTTCTCAGAGATGGAAATCAAGTTTATGTTCCTTTGCCCTTCCCCTTCATGTTCTCTCAGAGAGAGAAGTAGCAGCTGTTGTATAGTTTTGTCATATTCAAGAATCTTCCTTTTCCAAAATCTAGCAGTATATTTTTTTCTAACGTTCTAAAGATTTAAGCTGAAGCAATGTTCATTCACTGTCAGATGATCCCTCAAAAAAGACAATTAACTTGTGCTACTGTTTTACTACAACTGATGAACTAAACATCTACAGTATAACGTTAACCTTGCGGATAAGAGATTCTAAAGAATGTAACTTCATGCACAGGGTAACTTTTGCAACAGAGTTTGTGCTGCCAGAAGAATGTGAAAACAGCTAGCAGAAGAAGCTAGCAGTATCCCCAATAAGAAGATGGGTTTATCTGAGAGTTAGCTTGGACCACTTTACATCCAAAGTCTGCCTTTGTGGGGAAAGTTAGGTCCACTTTGTAGGGACTGATGAAGGTGTGATGTGAAGTGAAGAGTAGGTAGTGGCCCTGCAGATATCAGAGGAAGTGGCCTCCTCTCTCTCTACTTATGTAGCAGAAAGAAAGACGCTAGCACATAATCTTTTCACTGTGAGGGAAGGGAGTTTACCCTGCTGCCAATACAGGATTTCAGCCAGCCACTAACAGTGGCCTTAGAGGTTGGCAATCATAGACTTTAAGGTCAGAAGGGACCATTATGATCATCTAGTCTGATCTCCTGCACAATGCAGGCCACAGAATCTCACCCACTCACTTCTGTAGTAAACTCCTAACCTATGTCTGAGCCAGTGAAGTCCTCTCATCATGATTTAAAGACTTCATTCCTTGCACTGGACCATGAAAATAGTATGTCTTTTTGAATATCAGTCCTGTGCAACTAAAGCTCAATAGCTCCTCCCTTTATATCCTGAGAGTAGTATGTCTGTCTGAAAGGAGTGGAAGAGTTTAGGTAAAAGTTGGAAAAAACCATGTTGAGGTATATGATCATTCTGGAAAAGTACTCCTGAGACAAATGAAAAACTATCAATTTGTCTGAAAAGAAATGGAAGCTATTGGTAGCAAATATTAATAATGCAGGACTTTAGTTCTTCAAAACTACAAGCTAGGGAAAGGGCAACTAAAAGCCCAATTCTGATTAAATCACGAGGTACAACACATAGGGGCTTAAATAGACAATGACACAAACTTGGGAAGATAAAAGATAGGTCTTACTGAGAGATAATGGATCTGAAGACGAGTGAAAAACTTGTAAGGATAGAGGTAGGGCCTTAGGGATTCCCTCTCACGTCAAAAGACTGTAAAAGGAGAGAGCTGGACTTGGTGGTACAGCATAGCAGTGCTTAAGTCCTATGTTGAAACCTGTTATGATAAATTCTAGGACATGCTGGAAGAAGGTGGAACTTTCTCTCAGCACATCACCTAGAAAAGGTTGTCCAGATTCTTCTGTCTGGGTGTCTCCTTATGATCAGTCAGAGAAAAGCCAAGAAAAACTGCTGGAGTGAGAAAGCTGAATTTATACTCCACATTTCCAGTATTCTTTGCTCTGTCCTGGAGGCATGTGGAAAGCTTTCACTATTCTTTGCTTCCTTACTGGTGCACGCTAAATGGCACCGTAACATTAACTGTTCTTCATTTCCAATAGGATGCAAAAAGGGGAAACAAAGAAAATGAATTTTGCAAAAATGAAATAAATGCTATGGAATAGCTTCAAGTCGAGGCAAGACTGATCATTCTGCTCAGATTTATTTTTCATCATCACTTTAGACAGACAGTAAGGAACAGATCAAAACTTGACATGCTGATCAACTGAGAAGTTGAACAAGTTTATTAGAACTTTCATAACACGAAAGTTTCAATACAAACATCTAAAAATCTTCCTTGTTTTAGAATTTACAATGTACGTAAAAAGCTTTAAAACATTCAATTAATTTTCTCTAAAATTCTTACCGATGCAAATTTGTGTCCAAAGCTTATCCACTCCTTTTGTACCAGAACTTCGAAACCCACAATTGTTCTGTAGTAGCTGTCTAACATCAACATGGCCAGAGACGTTAATTGTGCTGTTCGGTCCCAACCATCACTACAGTGTACCAATACTGAACTCTTCCCTGAAGACACCTTGTCTGCCACTTGAATAGCTCCTGTCAAGACAAGCTGACAACAAGGTACAGATACCAGATAATTCAGAAGGTTAGTGTTATCATTCCAGCAAAAATGATTGATTTCTTACAATTTTAATTAAAAGACTTGGGGAAGAACACCTGTGTGTGTATTAAATCAATCAGATTTTTCTGGGAGTTCAGCAAGCAATTTGCAATTTCTACTGTTAAAAAAATGAAGATCAAACTATACAAGATAGGGTTTACTAAGAAAAAGAGAACCAAACTCATCTCACAGCAACTTCTCAAAAATGGGATAAAAAATAGTGTCTTTACCATACTGAACAACATATAAGCTTTTTAAAAATAGGATTACCACAAGAAATACCTGTGTTAAAAATTACACATTTCATTTAGTTCCTTTTGAGTTAAAGATTTGACACAGATGCTATTGCTAAAAATAAAGCCTGTTTTATCCTTTTCTCCTGTTTATTTTTGCAACCATTCACTTAAAATTAAAATTCTAAGTAAACATTAGCTACTGCAGCAGGGCATACATTATAAACATGCAGAAGTGTTAGGGGTACAAGCCAAAAAGCCAACAACTGACAAAATATATCGCTAAAAACATTTTTGTGACCATTAATGCAAACCTTACAAATATTTTATTTCAATTACAAAGTGGAGCGCACACAGCTCATTCGCAAAGAAAATTAAGTTGAAAAATTCATGTAATAAACAAACATTCTTAGACTAAAATTTGTATGTTTTGTAAATTTCAGTTTACTCAAACATGCAGTAAAATAGTTGAATTTTCTCTGTGTTCATGTGCTATTGCAATTCAAGATTCTTTGTTTTACAGCACTCATTTATTAATTTAATCTTAATCTTACATTGTCTTGCACTTACTCAATTATTAACTACCTTCATCTTCTCCCTCAAAACCAAGGTATGTCAATATTTAAAATGATAAATGTCTCTCACTGTTGGCTGAATAGGGATATTAGCATGATTTATTCTTAAGACTTCTAGACAGAGCTATTGGATAGTAACACATGAATAATTTTATAGCCTGACTAATCAAAAGGTAACCCACTTTGTGTAGAATAGATAAATGCTGCCTCTTTTTTAAAGAATTCTTTTGGAAAATACCATCTGTAATAAAGAGAGAAAGTCTGATATTTGCAGAAGTCCTACCCTACCGGCCAACCTTTATATAGTTTCCAACAAGCAAAACAGCAAGATATTTTCAAGGTCACCCAATTCCAGAACAGCAATAACTACAATTCGTCAGTATTCACACAAATTACAAAACAAACTACTATAGTTTTTATTTTGCAAATAGAAAAAAGTAAAAAAGTCTTATGTAAAAAAAGTGAAAATCTGATCCCTATAGAATATTATTTTGCGCTAGAAACTCACCTTGATATGTTCTAACCAGTGAGTAGATTCCAAACTAGACAGCCAATGCGATTCTTCTACATTAGGATAAACAATGTCCTTCAACTTTTTTAAAGATTCCCTCATAACATGAATATTATGAATATCTAGGAAGAGGAGTTCTGCATTGGGATATGCATCATCACCTTCATATCCTCCCCCAGTGGCCTAAAAATCAAAAACAGATTTGAAATCTACTTTTAGTTGTCATTTAAATTCTGCTGAAAAACTTTAATAAAGATGGAGGGGATTAAACTTTCTTTAGGACACCCTGCCACATTACCAAGTAAATTATTTATGAGGAAGTCCACACACATAGCCCAGCTATATTAGGCAAGCCCTATTTTTATATTGTATTTAGTAATTATTAAATCTATTTTTAAAAAGCTTTATTTCACCTTAATACAAATTACTTAAAGAAAACAGAAAATGCAAATCCAATTTAGCTTCCTTTGTGCATGTGTATGACCCAATAAATGTTTTTTGGTAAAAGGTCTAACAAAGTTCAAATCTGTCCATCTATCTAGTTCTCCTTCTGGAACCCTCGTGAATGCCTGCTGCTGTTGCTGCTGACTTGTCTTAGATAAACCTATCAGGCCATGAAGTTAGAGAATGGTTTTGCAATTCTTACAGGGTCCTTTGTAAGGGCTTGATCCAGGTGTCAAATCTGAAGAGCATCACTTTCCTTACATTACATTCAGAAGCATGGGCCTCTCACATCCACTCTGCAAGTTGTGTTGGATCTTGTTCCTATCTCTGTTGATTTTCATTCTTCCAGCATGTCTTGTCCACCAGTTGGACAATAGTTGACATTATTTTCCATGATGCTATAGTAGTTGACATTATTTTCCATGATGCTATGATATTGATCAGAGGGTCTTTCAACTTTCAACCATTTATTTCCTCTAATATTTTCCTTGATAGAGCATCAGTATACTGGACTGTTCTCATTCCTACCTGAACTTCCCATCTTCCAACTTTGGCAAGATTATCAGCTACTTCAGTCCTGCATCTACCAATATGTGATGGAATCCATGGAAAAGTCAATTTATTGCTTTGCTTTTTTTGACCCTTCTTATGAACTGGATTGATGAAAGTGTTCTGGTTCCTTTGAAAGAAACCGAGGATCGCTGCTGGCTACAGTGTTACACTGTTGACTCATATTTAGCTTATGATCCACTATAAGACCCAGGTCCCTTTACGCAGAACTCCTTCATAGGCAGTCTTTTCCCAGTGTGTATGTGTGCAACTGATTGTTTTTTTCTAAGTGGTGCAGTTTGCATTTGTCCTTACTGAATCTCATCGTACTTATCCCTCAGGCCATTTCTATAGTTCGTCCAGATCATTTTGAATTTTAAAGCACTTGCAAGCTCTCCCAGCTTGGTATCGTCCACAAACTTTATGTTCACTCTCTATGCCATTATTTAAATAACTGATGAAGATATTGAACAGAACCAGACCCAGAACTGATCCCTGCAAGATCCCACTTGATATGCCTTTCTAGCTTGACTGTGAACCACTGAAAACTACTTTCTGGGAACGGTTTTCCAACCAGTTATGCACCCATCTTGTAGTAGCTCCATCTAGGTTGTATTATATTCAGAAGGGCTTGGACGGAGAAGAGGAGACTTGAGATTGTGAAGGGGGTTGAATGGGAGTGCAGGGGTACCTGGGGGGTGAGGATGCAGGGGAACAGGGTGGGGAGCTGCATGGATACATGGACGACGGGTGGTTGAGTGTGCCTGACTGAATGGGAAAGGCTATGGATCAGCCAGAGTCTCCATGTGTGAGGCTCCCCAACATCCTAAAAATCTCTCCCCACCCTCTGAAACTCCCCAAAAACTGTTCCATACTTCTCCCCACAACACCCACACCCCACAACACTGCAGGTTCCTTCCCAGCAGTTACTTCCTTCTCCCTCCACTCCTCCATTACAGTGACTCCCCCAAGCCTTTGCACTACTTCTGAGGTGTGCTTGAAATATGCCTCTGTATTGTAGTTTAAATTATTACTCAAAGTTACATATTAATATGCCTAGTAAGTAATCTGTCAAAAATACTTCCTGAATTATTTTGTTACAGACATACATGTTGATTGAGATTTTGAAATAAATTACCAAAATACACCAGACCCTCACTATAGCCCACGTTGCTACAGCGCTATACAGGTTTGCGTACAGCGCAGTCGTTGCCATGGATCCCAAATTTAAATATTTAAATTGGGAACCATGGCAACGCGTCCCCCACATTAGCGCAGGACCATGTATGGATCCCAAACCCCGGGCTGTAGCGAGTGTCTGGTGTAATTGAAACTGGCAAGATATCGTGTTATTTTAACAAATAAAATAAGCAGAATTTTGCAGAACTTTAAAACAATGTGCAAAGAATTTTTAATTTTTTTGGTGCAGACTTCCCCCCAGGAGCAATAAAGTAAAATTGATCATGCCTACCTAGCAAAAAAAAATGTTTTAAAAGAACAATCAGATGACAAAATAGTTAAAACATTTTTCCGAAAAGCCTGAAAAGTTGTACAGGAAAATTACAATAAAAGAAATGTGTGTGTTTAAGATTTGGCCATAGTCCATCTTTGAATTAAGTCCAAAAAAATTTAAATCACTTTTGTAAGAAATGGCATTCCTTCCACAAGGCAAACCACAAGAGAACTACATGGCTGTAACAAAAAGATAATGTTGTGGTCACCCACTAAAATTAAGTGTGCAGCAAAAATGTTATTTGTGGACTAAAATGCAGCTAGTTGAACCAAAGCCTGAAAGCACAACCAATCAGATTAAAATCTAGATGAACTGTCTGTGATAAAGTACATTCCATACACTTCAGAGAAAAAATTAAAGCCATATTTCGTTTTTTTAATAAACTATTCTATATTACCAGCAAGTGGTCTGCAAAAGATTTTTTTGTTTGTTATTTATTGTTTTTGAGTTGCAGTACTGCATAAACATCTTGCCGAGTTCATTTTATTTCCCAATTTTAGAAGTCTGATGCAGCCCAACAAATATATTATACATATTTGCTACAGGCTTCCAAGTTCCTCCACTTCTGAGAGGACTGTAGTGTAGTGTGGTTCTCCTCATATTTTAATGACATTTTATTTTAAACTACCACCAGTTTAAAAAAAGAAAAAGAAAAGAAACTGTTTGTAAAAACCTCTTTACAGTTAGAAACAGCAAACTTACGACACGATTGCTTTTACTTTCAGAAACAGGATTGTTAAAACATCTACTTACCTTGTTAGCTACTGCATTTACACTGGGTCTTGCATCATAGATAGTCAGTTTTGAGATCTGTCCATTAGCATCCCTGATAATATCAAGATACCTTTCGTCATCTTTATTCCTTTTCCCACTCATACCAACAAGAGGCTGACTGGAGCGCATAACAACAGCTTGATTCTCTGGATGAATCCATGACAGCACCTAGTCACATGCCATAAAACATTAGCAAGCAATGTGCTCTTTGAGAATCCCAAGTTAAAGTATCATCGTTATGTTCTTTACAAACAGTTAATGGTGAGTTTAAAATATTTTGACCTCGCTAAATTGGAAGAAATTGAAAAGTTATATGTATGTTTTGTCTTAAGTTAGGAGTTATCAGTTGCTATTTCTAGTAAAAAATCATTGCATAAGAACTACTGGCATGTAAAGAGTTTATTCTCCTCTTGTGTATGTAACTCCCATTTTTAGGTCTCCTGAAATTATATGCACATACACAAGGTCAAGTGTATTTTGTAACTTCAGAGTTCATCTCTTCAGTCTCATCTTTTGTTCAGTTCTAATGGCTGGGTAAATAATTTGAAAATGCAAATGGAGTATAAACTAATGCAGAAATGCCTACCTGAATTGGCAAAGAGGCAAAAACAATAATTCAGAAGTGTGAACAGATCCCATACATTTCAGTTAGTTCCCCCCACAATTCTGCAACTGCATAGTCTAGCATTTTTCCATCATGTCACATAGTTCAGCATTTTTGCTCCATCTAGGTGCCTGAAATTTTGTTTTCTCTCCCTGCAGCTGCTTTCCAGGTCTCTCTACAATGGGGAGTTAATCTGAGTACAGTTTGTTTTCTCTCCCTTTACTATTCCACTAAATCAGAGAACAGAAGGGGGAAAAAGAGCCAGCCCTGCATGCCAGGCTCTGAGAACAAAGTCTGAGGGACCAGTGAGATGAACCTCTGAAACTGGCTACAATTTATCCACTATCCCTGGCACATAGAACAGGAAGAAGATTCTGAGCACCTTGACAATACTGCGAGAACCTGGGTGGAGCATCCTCAAAAGCAATCACTATTGGAAAATAATTCTCAATGAAAATTACATCAACGAGCCATAGTTGTCAAAGTTTGTGTGGGGATGGGAATGAACGGTTATTTCATGGTGATAGAATAAATTCACGCTGCAGAAGAATTTGATTCCTTTGTGCAGGTGTATACAGAATCTAGCAATATTTAGATGAGATTAGACTGGTTCAAAAAAGAACTAAAAACAGTAAATCCATTAGGTAACCATAATCATGTCACTAGCACATTTTTTTGATCTAGCACGCTTTTTTTCACATGATCATATGAGTGTGCCTTCAACAAAGAGTGAAAGTAAAAACAAAAAACAAACAGAAATCCGTCAAAATGGTTTATACTGAACTAGAATTTTTAGTGTGTTTACATTTGGCTGCAATTTGTTACTCTGTGGTTTTTATTCTAAAATTAAAGAAGTTCTTTTAGGAGTACCTAAAGTTTATTTTAATTGTCTAAGTTAAAAATATTTCTTCCAAGCTATAAAAAAAAATATATAGCTGGTAACTTGGTAAAAGGATACTATGTAGGAGGTCTGGCTCTATGAATGACCTTCAGATTTGTGTTCAACTGCCAGGTGGTTTGCATGCATATGAGAAGGATAACATTTGTTATCAATTCTTAAGTGCATCCAGCAATAGTCAGCCCACAAAGTAGTACAGATGGTGGCCTGAGGCTCAGGCTCTGTCAACAAAAGGGAATGTGCAACAGTGGCAGTTAATACTAGGAAAGAGAAATGAGAACAGAAAATGGGGATAGGAGATATTTTTGTAGGGGAACCAGGAACAGAGCTTGGCAGTCACAGTAGTTTAAAGCAGGAAAATCAATTTAAATTACTTGATTGCAACATGAAGAAAGCCCCCTTACTTCTCAGGCCACGAGAATCGTATATTTGCATGTAAACTTCACAGTAATTACTCTTTAAGGCACATATCACATACAGTACTTACTGGAATTCTATTTCGGGACCTAAAAGTAGCAACTTTCTTGAGATCATCATCTGTGGCATTATATGGGACTACCAAAAGTGATGGATATGTATCACATAGTCCATAATGTTCATTGATAAAAGTTACTCTCCATTGTTCATTGGGCAGCCCCTTAAAAACAAAACAGAAATAAGTTACATTTTACTTGGTATTTTATAACCTTGCAAATTCTTCTTTATACTTATTCTTTTACATTCTATTATGGCCACATGGTGGCAACAACCTACCAATTTACCATGGGTAACTATAGTAATGATATAGAACAAATGGTTGCTTAGGAGATTACAGGACCACACAAGACAAGGCATTGCTGATGGGTTCACAGTCTTTAACAACTACAGTAGTTAAAACATGTTGTCTATATATGCAGTGCTTTTCAAAAATTGTATTTTAACTAGACCCTCATGTAAAAAACAACACTGAAATTAGGAGAAAAAATAGTTCAACAAAAAGTGGGAAAAAACATCTCCCTAATTTAGGGGTAGAGGATGGAAAGAAAAGCTTTTTCCTCCCACAGAGAAAACTGCCTTTCCAGCCTACCTGTGAAAAAAAGGTTATACAAAAAGGCACAAACCTGAAGAGAGAATAAGAGGAAACCCCCTCCTCTCAAATTTTCTCCTTCTCATACCCTAACAAAGCTTGAGTCTTACATTTGTTTGAAGTTTGTTGAGGTTAAAGGCAGACTCCTGATTAGATTAGTAAACATAGCCTCTTAGCTAAACAGACTACTGATATAACAGGATGTCACTCAGGAGACTATTCCCCCAACAGCTCATCAGGGAATTCAGAGGGGCTAACAATCTCCCCATACACTCACACACACTGAGTGGGGTTTTTGAATTTTTACCTTTTCTTTAGGCCTGGGCCTCTAAATCTCGGAACAAACAGATGCTGCGTGCATCTGAATACTCCTTAGCTCATCAGAAAATTACAAGGAAAAAATCAAGAGAATTGTTATGGCTTGTTGTGCAAACATGAATTTAAAGCGTTTTTAATGTACTTAGTATTTATGCGATATGCCATCATGAAGATAGTTTTGGTGCCATTCTCAGATGTATTCACCTAATTAATAAACATGCCTTTTAAAATTAAGTATACTATGCCCCCTTTCCTTTGTTGCCATTACTTTTTTTCATATCAATTCAAAGTGTGATCTGACATTCAGATAAATAACCACTGTAAAAGAATGTGCAGTTTCCATAATAAGCAATTTTCTAAACTTTTGGAAATACCAAACTGGATGGAATTTGCATACTTAAAGTATCCTAAATGCCTCTGTTACATTCTCACTTCTCAGCTTTTGAAGCAGGGCTCAAAATATCCAAAATTAGCAAGACAGACTTCCAGAGTGAAAACTTCTAGATTTTTTATTATATACTGACCAGTGCATGCAGAGAATTTCAGGGAAAAATAAAACAAAAAAAACAGCTTTTAGACCTGATTTATAAACTTCTGAAATGCAGAGTTTACATGTAAAAATCAAACTGCGCTGTCCTATGATTCACTTTACATGCAATATAGACAACTGAGAACTGCTGTAACTCTTCAATAAGTCTACTAAATAATAATACCACCATACTATAATAGCATTCATCAAGAGTCTAAAAGGAAATACAGAGGCACTTTTTTTTATTATTTTTTTATTATTATTTTTTTTAACAGTCTTGGAGGTTCCACAATGTTTTGTTTTTAATCTTACTTTTTGTCAGATCTATCAACCTTTCTCTACTTCACAATTTATTCTCCCCCTCCAACCACCAAAAATGGTGACAAATGACCTTGCTACTTTCTGAAATTCACATACAAAAAATAGGTCTCTGTACATTTTCAGATAATGTTATTAACTCACTTGTCTCCTATATTCAGACATCGGATTATAAACCATCCAACCATTTTCAGCAAACTTTTCTTCATTTACAAATGCAAAGAAAGGCTGCAAGAGGGAAGACAAACGAATTTAATACATGGAATTCCAACTGAAGGTAACTACACAAGAAAGATCCTCTCTCATCATCCCAAATGACTAGATTAATTTTCTGGTGTTGCTACCCCCACTGAATGTTCTATTCAAAGTTGAGGGGTGACAGATGAATGTAAAACAGTACTTTTTGTTTTGTACTCTAGGTATCCACAAAATCTCAAATGAAACAACGTAAACTTGACAATTAAAAGAGTTTTAAAATACATTTTTAAACAAAAAGTTTGGAAAAAAAGTAATACAAAATCTGAAAATTGGGAGGGTGAAAACAGTAAGAAATGATTTGTTTTATATTTCAAACCAAGCAGGTGACTCCTTGAGTGATTTTAAATTTTTGTACATTCCAGGTAGTTTCATATTCCACCTAAAGTAAACAACTTCTTTTCCAATAACTGTCAGTGCTATTATCACTCAAGACATTAGATACAAACATGAAGGCAGACAACAGACTGGGTTGTGATTGATGTTTATAAAAGGCACTTGAAGTCGTATAGCAACCTCAGGACAAAGGAAGCAGTTTACCTTTCAGTAGCTTTAATACTGAGTTGGAAAAGACTCCCTAATTTTTATAAAAAGCTGGCTTTCTATAGGTTATGCAGCTCAATGATTCAATACGTGTATGTTTACCTGTTTTGAGAAACATTCATACTTGTTTAGAATCCTCTTACGTAGGATTCCTACCAGTAATTTCATGGTACCCTTTAACTCCTATTTACTTCCTTGTTTTGGCCACCTCCAAGTTGGTAACATGCTACATAATTCATCGCTTTTAACAATCATTGCAATGGTGGCATGGACTCAAAGCACCTCGGTCAATGTGAAAAGCAATGAATCTGTGGTATATCAACTACTGTTAGCCAGCTGGAGAAAGAAACTAAGAAATGGTTTTATGGACCAAGGACAGGTGGTGAGAGAAAAAGGTCAAGATGTTGCCTTGAGATAGCTGTAGAACAGCTCTAAGGGAAGGAGAGGGCAAGGGCTCCATCAGAGCTGATATCTAACGGTACGGCAAGAAATCACCTTGCTACTCATATGACGACATTTAGAAAAGAAACTTCATGCTGGATCATCAAGCCTTTCAGAGCTGTGCAGTTCACACTCACAAGTCTAGAGCTGGACTAACTACAGCCTGACACACAGTAACTGGAATGGAGAGGGTAGCGTGGGAAACGTGTCTTGGTATACAACAATCAAGACCCTGAAATTAGATTATTATGTCTCAGGAGGGTAAGGAATTCTTCACAAATATGCCATAGGTACAAGTGTCCATGGGCTTCTTCAATAGGCGAGCCCTTCCCTTGAACAGGCTGAGCTGCAATGAAGCTAGGACCTACAGCTGCCTGTAGCTTAAGGTAACCGGATATTTTTGGTTAACTCAGGCCTGACGTGTTGCACATGTTTAAATCAGTCACTTATGAGTAAAACATTTAAAATGGAATCCTGCAACAGGAAGAGTGGTTTTCATTTCCCTAAACACACATTCTACCACAGACTGACAAACCTTAAAAATTAGTTATTACACATACGTTATAACTGCTTGTACTATTCAAGAAAATATTGCACCTAACCCATTAGAACTGGGTACTATAACAGCTTAAACGCAACAAAATTACTATTAGCTTGGTATTCGGTTCCCAATTAATTCACAGACAACTTAGTAAAGAAAATAGCTACATTTTCCCTCTTTATACATGGCAGCCTTCAATATAAGTAAGCTTTAAATAATTTTTGACTAAAGTTGATTGTACTAATTAGAGGGGCATGTCTCTCAAGAAACAGAAGTGAATATTTGAAGGTAGGCAGAAGAACTGTAAAAAATAACTGAACAACAAAAACAGAAGCTCACAAACCAGTGAAGTAATTTATGCGCACTGAACTCATAGTACCTGGCCATTTTAAAGTGGTAACTTATTATAAACAAAATTTGATCCATCTTTCTTAAGAATCCACCCAAGGGCCTATTACAACAACACAGAAAAGGGTCATTTTAAACTAGAGGCTGAACAAAAACAATACTGGAAATATTAGATGTGCCTTAAATTGCTCTCTTAAAACAGGAGATGGTTGCTGATTCAAGGTGACCTTTAAATGCAGGTTTCACTGGAAAATTAAAATATTCCCCAGTTCAATCACTGAGAAATAAAATAAGAATGAGCTGTCTCTGGTACTCTATGCCAGCAATTAAATATTCCTAACGCTACGTTTCCTGTTAAAATAAAACAAATCAAGAAGCTAGCAACCCAACCTAGAAGTAGTCATGTTGTATGTTTCCCCATCAAAATAACAAAAAGAGAATGACATAAGGAAACCCTTATTTTAATTTCAAGTTTCAAAACTTAGCCCTGATCTACAAGGGGGTGGGGGCTGGGGAGGAGGAGGAATCGATCTAAGATGCACAACTTCAGCTACAAGAATAGCATAGCTGAAGTCGGGCTTTACTTAGATCAACTTACCGCGGCATCTTCATGGTGATGAGTCAACTACTGCCACTCCCTTATCGACTCTGCCTGCACCTCTCACAGCAGTGGAGTATAGGAGTCCATGGGAGAGCGGATCTATTTATCGTGTCTAGACACAACAAATCGACCCCCCATAGATCGATCGCCACCCGCCGATCTGGTGGGTAGCATAGACCTGCCCTAAAATGAGAACGCTGTCCGTAGAGGGGATAAATACTTACAATGGGAAACAAAATTTCTTTTAAAGCAGAACTCTGTGCTCCCATGCGTATTATACATCATTCAGGTCTTATTTTGAAACATCTAGATCAGGGACAGGCAAACTTTTTGGTCTGAGGGTCGCATCAGGTTTCCAAAATTGTATGGAGGGCCGGTTAGAGGAGACTGTTCCTCCCCCAACAGCCAGGCATGGCCTGGCTCCTGCCCCATATCTGACCGCCTCCCTTGCTCCTTGCCCCCCTCCACCCATCTTCCCAGGACTCTTGCCCCATTCAATCTCCTCCCTTGTTCCCTTCATCTGATGTCCCCCCAGGACCCTCCCCTTTTCCCCATCCCCTGATCAACCCCAGACCTCCTCCTCCTGACTGTTCTCTGCCGCCCCATTCAACCGCCCCTCTCCTTCCTGAATGCCCTCCTAGACCCGTGCCCCCATTCAACCCCCCTGTTCCCCATCCTCTGACCACCCCAACCCCTATCTACATCCCACCCCCTGACCACCACCTCGAACTTCCCTGCCCTCTATCCAACGGCCTCTGCTCCCTGCCCCCTTATCACGCTGCCTGGAGCACTGGTGGCTGGCGGTGCTACAGCCACACTGCCCAGGGTACCAGGAAAGGCAGCCGTGCTGCCTGGCCAGAGGCAGCCATGCCACCACGCAGCACAGAGTACCAGTCAGGCCGCAGCTCTGCAGCTGCGCTGCCCAGCAAGAACTCGCAGCCCTGCAGCCCAGAGCATTCCGCCGGTGTTGCAGTGAGCTGAGGCTGCGAGGGAGAGGGAACAGCAGGGGAGGGGCCAGGGGCAAGTCTCCCTGGCTGGGAGCTCAGGGGCCCACGGGTTGTAGTTTGCCCACCTTTGATCCAGTTATTCTAGTCTCTTTTTGTTAGCGCAACAGGATGATCTAAAACTTTAAGACAGCATCCACAGAAGTTTAAGAACATGATATTTAGAAATGAAATTCCCTTTAGGAGTCAAGTGAACAACTACTAACTCAGAGTTGACAAACTGAGAAGAAAGCTAATTAAACAACTGATAATGCTCATCTTTTCAGACTTGTAGACTTTACTAGGTAACCTTCGGAAAGCTAGACTATAAACAGTCAACTGAATTGTGCCAAAAATCTGCTGTATCTCATTAAAACATAATAGCACAATACAATTGTGAAATGCAATGAAGACATGAAGCTTTAAAAGAGTACAGAATGAAGGACGCATTTTGGGCTTTTCAATATATTCATCTGAACTATCTTCTAGGATAGGGGTCTCCAAACTTTATGAGATGAGGGCCACACTAGATTTTTGAATCTAGCTTTGCAGGCCGAAGTGACTGTGAAAAAATTCAATATATGCAAATATATGCAAACCCCCCCACCCTTTGCTCCTCTGGCCACTGCCATTGGGGCACTCGCTGCTCTACACATGAGGCTGCTGGCAGCAGCTCGTGTGGGGAAGGAGAGAGGGGGAGCCAGCGGTGGCTTCTCCATGTGCCTGCTCAGCTGGAGGGCTGGAAAAATCGAAGCCGTGGGCCGGATCCGGCCCGCGGGCCATAGTCTGGAGACTCCTGCTCTAGGAGGAGGATCCCAGCATGCCATATGTTTTCAAAATAAATGTTAGGTCTGCTATAATATTTTTGATAAAAGATGAAAGATTTAAAAAGTGGAGGCCCACTGTGCTTTTGTAGCCTTACACAGGGGTTGAAAATAAGCTATTACCAAATAAGCATATATTGTACATATATCATCCAAATTAAAGGTCTGGTAACTATCAATAATCTTAGGCCATGGTTACACTGGCACGTTATAGCGCTATAAAGCCCCCACGAGCGCTATAACCTCCTCCCCATCCACACTGGCAAGGCACTAAGAGCGCTATAACCGCTGAGTTATAGCGCTATTATTAATCCACCTCCTCATGGGGAATAAGGGCTGTAGCACACCTGCTGTAGCGCTACAGGAAGAATGTGGACACCCACTGCGCATTAATTGGCCTCCAGCCTGTCCCATAATTCCCGTTCGAGCCACTCTGGTCATCACTTGCAAACTCTTTTGTCCTGTCCTCAGGTGACCACACGTCAGACCCGCCCTTTAAAGTTCCAGGGAAATTTGAAAATCCCCTTCCTGTTTGCTCCAGCCAAGCGTGGCGTGCTCTCAGGGAATCCTTGCAGGTAATCATTCTCATTGATCATCATGACTCCACGTGCCATGCCTCCTCGCAATAGGCGATCCCCAGCATGGAGCAATAGTGAGGTGCTGGACCTCATCAGCTGTTGGGGAGAAGAGGCTGTTCAGTCTCAGCTGCGGTCTAGCCGCAGGAATTTTGACACCTATGGGCAGATATCACGGGCCTTGGCAGAAAGAGGCCATGAGCAGGACACTCTGCAGTGCCGTGTTAAGGTAAAGGAGCTTATTAATGCGTATCACAAAGCCCGTGAGGCAAACGGCCGCTCCAGGGCAGCCCTGGTGACTTGCAGATTTTATAAGGAGCTGCACGCGATACTTGGTGGTGATCCCACGGTCACTCCATCGACAACCACGGACACCTCCCAGCCCACCAGTGAAGGCGGGGAGTGAGGAGGAGGACGAAGACCAGGAGGATGAAGAAGAGGAGGAGGATGAGGATGAGGCGGCAGCGACCCAGGGCACGGAGGAGTCCCTGGACGCATGCAGCCAGGAGCTCTTCTCAACCCAGGAGGGCAGCCAGCCACAGCGTCCAGCGGTTGCAGGGGCCAGCTCAGCAGCGGATTGCGGAGGTAAAGCTGCTTTTCTATGGGGAAGGCTGGCAGCTTGGGGTGGAAACGGATGAGGGAGGCATTCCACCTGGAGCTCGTCAAGCCAGGAGGAGGGCAGGGGGGCATGCAGCCAGGAGCTCTCCTCTAAAGCCAGGAGGAGGGCGGCCAGCCACAGCGTCCGGCGGTTGCAGGGGCCAGCTCAGCAGTGGATTGCGGAGGTAAAGCTGCTTTTCTATGGGGAAGACAGGCAGCTTGGGGTGGAAAGGGATGCTTGCATGCTTGCCTACATGTGGAATAGAGCATTGATGTAGTCTATCACATCGCGGTAGTCATCATCAGTAATCTCTTCAAAGGTCTCAATAAGAGCACTTGCAATGCGCCTGCGCAGGTTTCCCGGGAGAGCCAGCGTGGTCCCCGTCCCGGTCACGGTCACTAGTCCCTGCCACTGTGCTACAATGGGTGGGGGGAGCATTGCTGCACATAGGCAAGCTGCATATGGCCCTGGGCGGAAGCCGCATCTTAATAAAATCCCTTCCCTTTGCTCCTCAGTGACTCGAAGCACCGAGATATCTTCCAGGACAAACACCTACGGAGAATGTTGGAACAGTGTTCAGAGTAGGGCTCCTGCCACTTACCGGCACTCCCCACCCCCTCCCCCGCCACAGCTTTTCAGGGCAGGGAAGAAATCCTTCCCCCTGCCTGCTGCTCACACTGTGGCTCCTGCAACTTACCAGCACTCCCCACCCCCTCCCCCGGAACAGCTGTTCTTGGCCAGGGAAAAAATCATTTCCCTTGCCTCTGGAGTCCACTCACCATGGCAGGGGCTCCGTTGCTGTATCTGTGCTGTCTGCGGGACAGGCAAACGGGGAATGCGGGGGAATGATAGGCATGTCTGCTCTTTACAAGGGAACCACTGTGCAATGTATCTTTTTATTTTAGAAGGGTCGTCCTTCACCCCTTTGCCATCGCTCTTATCAACAGCTGAGAGGCTCAGGCGACTGAGGAAGCGGCCACGAAGGAGCAAAGAAGATCTTGTACAGCAAGTAATGCAACAGGCTGTAACGGAGAATCGAGTTGCACAGAGGTGGAGGGAGAATGAGAGCAAGTTGAGGGAGAAGGCGCGGAAGGAGAACGCGATTCACCGCCGGAAAAGCACCGACAAGCTGCTCTCATTACTGCAGCTTCAATTGCAGACTATGCAGCGGCTTGTCACCCTTCAGGAGGAGAAGCTCCGCACCCACCACCCCAATTATCGTTTGCCCCAACTCCCTTCCCCTTCTTTGCCTCTGTACCCTCCAGGCCACTATCATCAGCCAAATGGTTATCACCATCCACAGCTGCCTCCAACCCCTCTGTCTTCACCAAACAACCCCCAGACCCCGGACCATTATCCACTGCAGTCTACCCCTAATAACATGCCTTACTGCCCTCCGCAAATGGGGTTCGGGGGACATGGCCACTGTGAGGGCACTGGAGACTCAGAGACCCGGACATACTCCGATCTCTGACTGACCCCATGACACCCCCATTGCACCTCCCCCGGAACCCCCTCACATGCATCAAAATATTTTCTTTCAGCAACCGAAGTACCTGTTCAATACATGAATTGTCTTCTTAATAAATTGGTTTCTTTATTAAGTGTACATACATTATTACAGGCTACAGAAAAGCAAATGCCTGTTCCTGTTAAAAGAATGCTCCCTCCCTCCCTCCATCTGCACCTCACTTTAGAACTGGCTTTCAGCCTCAAAATGCTCCCTCAAGGCTTCCCTAATCCTAACAGCCTCGCGCTGGTCCCCTCCAAGAACCCTGCTCTCTGGCTGGGCATATGTGGCCTCCAGGCGTTGAACCTCCGAGGACCATGCCTGAGTGAAGCCTTCGCCCTTCCGCTCACAAAGATTATGTAGGGCACAGCATGCGGAAATAACCGCGGAGATACTACCCTCGGCCAAGTCTAGCCTCCCATAAAGACAGCGCCAGC
This sequence comes from Dermatemys mawii, assembly GCA_007922305.1. Classification (NCBI taxonomy): domain Eukaryota; kingdom Metazoa; phylum Chordata; order Testudines; family Dermatemydidae; genus Dermatemys; species Dermatemys mawii. The sequence goes on from ML677377.1 coordinate 27,976,885, forward strand.
GCGCCTTGAGACGCCCAAAAGCACACTCCACAGTCATTCGACACCGGCTAAGCCTGTAGTTGAACCTTTCCTGACTGCTGTCCAGGCTCCCTGTATAGGGTTTCATGAGCCAGGGCATTAAAGGGTAAGCAGGGTCACCAAGAATCACTATGGGCATTTCCACTTCCCCCACGGGGATCCTCTGGTCTGGGAAAAAAGTCCCGGCTTGCAGCTTCATGAACAGGCCGGTGTTGCGGAAGATGCGTGCGTCATGCACCTTTCCAGACCAGCCAGTGTTAATGTCAGTAAAACGCCCACGGTGATCCACAAGCACCTGGAGAACCATGGAGAAGTACCCCTTTCGGTTAACGTACTCCTCAGCTAGGTGGGCGGGCGCCAGAATAGGTATATGGGTCCCATCTATCGCCCCTCCACAGTTAGGGAAACCCATTTCTTCAAAGCCAGCCACGATGTCATGCACGTTATCCAGAGTCACGATTTTTCGTAGCAGGATGCGATTAATGGCCCTGCACACTTGCATCAGCACAACTCCAACGGTCAACTTTCCAACCCCAAACTGGTTGGCCACCGATTGGTAGCTGTCTGGTGTAGCCAGCTTCCAGATCGCGATAGCCACCCGCTTCTCCACCGGGAGGGCAGCTCTCAGTCTGGTGTCCTTGCGCCGCAGGGCAGGGGCGAGTTCAGCACACAGTCCCATGAAAGTGGCTTTTCTCATTCGAAAGTTTTGCAGCCGCTGCTCGTCATCCCAGACTTGCATGACAATGCGATCCCACCACTCTGTGCTCGTTTCCCGTGCCCAGAAGCGGCGTTCAACAGCCGTGAGCATGTCCGTTAATGAGACAAGAAGCTTCGTGTCAAATGCATTCACCGCTTCGATCTCGTCTTCAGACTCATCACTGTCATCCTGCATGTCAAGGAATAACTCCACTGCACACAGAGATGTGCTGGCGACAGTCGTCAGCATGTTCCTCAGCAGTTCTGGATTCATTGCAGCACTCGACAATGGAAGACGGAGCGTGCCTTGCTGAAACCCTTGAAAGATGGCGCCGGAGGTGGAAGGAAACACAGGGATTGCTGGGATATGCCAAAAAGCATCATGGGTAGTTCAAACAGGATATAGAATGCCCCGCAAGTGACGCCCCCCCTACCACAAGGCATTGCGCCAGATCAGGAAGAGGTGTACTGTGGGATACATGCCCTAATGCGCTGCTCTTAATGCCGTATTAAGTGCCGCAAATGTGGCCATGCTATAACGCTGGAGCATCTCAGAGTGGACATACAATAGCGCTATTATTATTGCTGTATAAGGCGACCGCTATAACCAATAGCGCTATAATCTTGTAAGTGTAACCATACCCTTACTCATTAGAGAAGAAAAATGTGAGAGAGATTGCTTTAATAAGCTAAATATTCCGCTTCTGCCTTCCACTTAAGCTTTTTCTTTTTAAAAGATTAGACACTGTAAGAAGACAATAGATGTTAAATGCTAGTGTTTAAAGCCAAATACAGTTCATCCTCCATTGTCACCTCCACTCTCATTCTAGGCCTTTCTTTCACAGCAAAAATGCATAAATAATCAAAGCAGAACAGTTTCAAGACGGTGAAATTGTTTCCTTTTTCAATCCATAACAAACATAGACATGACTGCTTCACAAGCAGTAAATATTTTTGAACTCTTTTCTCAGTTGAATAAAAATAATTTAGATCATCACCATACAAGGATCTTCATGATAGGGTTGATTTACTTGGTGTTGGTCCTGCTTTGATTAGAGGGTTGGACTAGATGACCTCCTGAGGTCTCTTCCAACCCTAATCATCTATGATTCTATGATTAACTGAGCTAAAGATTCTTGACTGCATATTCCACCAATGCATACCATTAAAGGCAAAGCAATATGCACTTAAATCATTTATCTCCCACTGACACTTGTCTCATCAGACCTCTTTCAGCTAGAGATGGGCAAAACTTTTCATTGAATAGTTTATTGAATGAAAAATACAGTTTTGGCCAATCTGAAGCTATTTGTGAATTGGTGACTGAAACATTTTTATTTTGGGGGACTGGAATTAAAGTGGCCAGAGGTGTCAGAGAAGGAGGAGCATCATCCTTATAACTTTTAGCTCAGTGGTTAGGACACTCACCAGGAAGGCGGGAAACCTAGGTTCAATTCCCCGCTCTTTGCCTGACATGGAGGAGGGATCTGAACTTAAGTCTCCCACATCGCAGTACAGCGCTTGGGACAGGGAAACCCAGGGATTAGCCCCTGATCCAATGGACTATTTATGCACAGTGAAGCAAGTACACCATAGAAACTCTGAAACCAACTCAGCATTTTTTAAAATGTCCAAGATATTTTGCAGTTTGACTCATGATTTTTCAGTGGTTGGCTTTGGCAATACAAATAAGACAGTTCCTTTCTGCAAAAGCTTAAAACCTAAATAAATAATCCACTAAGGATACCAAATAAGCAGATGAAAATATTTTCACTGGTTAGAGCTAAAGCATTAACAGTGTCTCCAACATCACAGAATTTGTGGACAAGGGAAGGAGAAGGAGAAATTTAGCATTTTATGAAAAAAGCTTTCAACAAACTTTTGACACTGGTAAAATTTTTTACACTCCCTACATGAATAATTCTGTTCACTTCTGTGGAAATGCCAACTCAAATTCTCAATATACATGTTAGCCTCTTCCTCTTCAAAGCTCTCATAGGCTTACATTCAACTTTAACAACTAACTTTACCATCACCACTTCATATAAGAAAATAAACTATTTATATACTGTATGACATCATCAGTAAGAGATTTTTGGAACACTACAGGAGAAGAAAATTTTGACTCTGGAGATTGTCAGATGACAGCCTAGTTTAGCCATTTTTAGTAACTGTTTTTCTAGTCTTTTTAGAGTGAGCGTAGGATAACAGCTGCTATGGAAAACAAAAAGGAGCATTGAAAAAAAAACCCTCCACATACAAACACCACCAATCCTTGCTCACAGGTTCTTCTGTGTCTAACTCACTGGATTCACCCCTTCTATATACTATAACTCACTACTCTAATATTCAATGAAAAGACTGCTACCTTCAGAGCAAAAACATTTAAAACAAAGTTGTCATTATCCTTAGCTTTAAGATACTATTGCTACAATTCAGCTAATCATGCAACCCTTACCTGATTTTGCCCGCAAATGAAGATCAAACATCTTGTATTTTCATAGTAATTAAAACCTGATTATTTCTGAAATGTAATAACCTCACACTGTTGCACTGAAATTGTTTTCAAGTATTTCAGGGTTAAGCTTCAAGTCAAAATGTTTTGCAAAACCATGTCATGAAGACTCATCGCTGCTCCTACCAAGCTAATTTTTAAAATTATGTTCCTTTACACCAATGTTAGCTAACAATTTTTACTCTAGACCACTGAGACGCTGGGAATAAAAGTGCTTTAGCTATAGACTTTTCAGTTCACCAAAAGTGTAACCCTACTGTAATGTTCTAAAAGCGTAATTGATTTTTTTATTGCTAGAGATGCAAAGTGGCAGGGAAATTCTTCATTCTTAGATCTCAATGTCAGAAACGTAATAGTTCCCCATCCTTCAGGTGATGTTTCTCAACAAAGGTTTCTACTTTATATAAGAGCTGACAACTAAGGGTGAAAGTGAGGTGGACTGAAAATGGAAGTGTTCTCCAGGAGGTACAAAAATCTTGACAGGTATTACTACAAAGAAATATCCACCTGTTACTGTTTGGAGGACATTGAATGGTTAAAAATACTACTGAACTCAAGCAACTTGGCACCTTTATAAATCTGATGAATTCTAACCACTGTCAAGTCATCAGAGAGTGTTAGCTGGGCTATTAGAGCCCAACATTTGCTATGTGAAGTTCAGAAAAGCACACTGCAGCAGGCCATACTCTATATCAGAAAGCAGAATTTGTAATTTACCTCATTAAGTATATTTGCAAAATAACTAATTCAATATTAAATAATGGAAACAATAAATATTATACTGGGGTCTACTGATTATATTGTGCATTACCTTTCATTGTTACTTTGCAAGTTTACCTACCAAGAAGTATGAGTGCCCAAAAATCAAAAAATGCTGGTGTATATTTAGCAATGTCTGCTAATGTGAATTTCCCCCATCAGCTTTTGTCACTGTAGATAACAGCAGCAGCAACTGAGAAATCTACGCATTTATACCACTCTCATTTGGTTCTTAAAACAATTGACCTCAGTATTTTAAGCATTTTTTTAATCTAAATAAAATTAAACAATTGTCCCTCCTTCTTGAACAGCACAAAGTCAACATATGAACCAGCCCAGCTAACTTGTACAACCTCAAATATCACCCACAATTCAAGATGACTTACTATTCTATACAGAAGTCTCCAGCTTTTAATATATTGACATTACAACCATTTTTTTCACTGCTAATATTCAACAACCTCCCAAGCATTGGAGTGCGCTACTTGACATGAAAATTTTGTTACTTCAGCAGGTACTCAGAGGACAATGTATTTTTGTGCCTTACAGAATAACAGGGTGAATTAAGGACATCATAATATCCTAAGCTCCATATCTTATTTTTAGATTTTCTAGTATAAATCAGGTTTGTTCAAACAATCTTTATATATATCTTTGCCTTTATATAATAGGAATTTGCTTTTCCTTGCACTGATTCATAAAAGACAAATGTCACAAGGGAAATTTTGGAACAATTTTTTTGACAAGTGACATTACAGTTCACATCTATAAGTGCATATACACATGTGCAAATAAAAGAAAATATGGTCACAGAATGTTTCCCTAACAATCTCTTTTTAAAAAAAAATTCCCTGGAAACATTTTTAAACAAATAAGAATTTCTGTGCCAAGATCCTAACAGTGAAACTAACTTAACTGATTTTCAGTGTCTCAGCACACAGAGAAATGAAAAAAAATAACCCAAACAAGTCAATTGGATATTAAAATCTGGGACAAATAATCTAATGAATTGCTGTTATCATATGTAAAGAAACATTTAAATGTATTAATTTTTGGCCAGTGTGCTTTCCATTACAGGAGATATGTTTCTAGGAGTTTGATATGGTGTCAATTTAGGATTTTAAAATTACAATACCAAGAGGTGCTAACAGATACATTTTATAAATAGAAAAGTAAATGAAATTCTGTAGCATGCAGTGAATTTTCCTAATAGAAATTCCCACAGATTTGCAGAGATGATCTCTACAGAATGCATCAATCTAAGGTTTAGAAAGACTTGTGTTAGTTGGCCACATGAATATCATTTAGCATAAGACAGACATTTAATGTTAACCTTTATATTTCGCTTGACTGATCAAGCTGATATTTTTCATCCATCACTCAATTAAAAAAAAAAAAAGAAAAAAAGAACTACTATGTCTAAATGTCACCAATCAAAACATACCTGATTATGGTGTTAAAATGCAGCTCCTCTAAATCCAAATAGTGTACTGCACATGCAGCTTTTAATTACTGGGTGTACACTTTAGCTCACTTGCCTACTCTCAAAAAGGAAAAAGTGACATTAACTGCAAAATGCAGCTTTAACACAAGGTATAAAAAATAGTAAGTTTACATAGCCACCTAAAAAGAAAATATACACCTAATTTTAAGTGTAATGATTTTCACATACAATTTAAAAAGATAATTCCATAAGTACAACAAAAATTGACAACACTAGGGCGTGGAGTGGCTTATATTGTGTTAACTTCTTTAAAGTTTACTTCCATATTTACTGCTCTACTTTTAAAAAAAAAAAAGCATCTTAGTAGTTTTGTTGATAACTTGTCCATCATCCATACATTAGAATGTAGAGCAGCATGCATACAGATTTAGCTGTAGCAGTATTAATAGTAGGGCCCCATTCTTGCAAAGTCCTATGCATGACTTTACTCACATACGCACTGAGGTCAAAATGACTGCTCACACATATAAAAGTTACACAAGTCTTTTGCTGGATTGAGCCCTAAATCTGCTTCCATATGCTGAAAATACAGGCACCTTAGAAGTGTTTCACCAGCCTGATCTCACCCCTGTATTTAAGTAGTACAAAATATCCTCAGAGTGGGGTAATCCTGAGGATTTTTTTTGAAATCTGATCATGTAACCTTACTGCACAATAATCAGGACCCGTGTGTCTAAAGTGAACAGGAGCCAGGTGGAGTAGAGTAGTGGAGGCTCCCAGTCTCCCTCTGACAGGTAGGGCTTAGTGGACTACTGGTAATGGCAAGCTGACCAAATGCTCAGGAACTTCTTAAAAAACCTTGCCCTTGAGCTTTTTGGTACCCGCCTAGGCTTAATGCATCATGCAAAGGAATATGGCACTTCCTTGAAGTGAGTCATCCACATGAAAGCTGGCCTACAAAGCACAGCCCTCCCTTTCCCTACTTTAAAAGAGCAACCCAAGATGCACTAGGCAAGGATTGTAGGCAAGGGAGAATGCAATATGACCTTTTGCCTCCTTTACCCTCTGTACAGTTATCTTTACCAGCTCCTCAAATAAATTCTTGTCTGTGCCAGGCAGATAGCTGGAGCTTTCTTTTTAGGTCTCTTCACTGAATCTGACACCTACTGCCAAGCACACTTAGGACAAGAAGGAACACAACAAGAGCATATGGAGCAGCATTTATAGTCAGCAGAAAGTGGTGCCTGATGGTCAGGCTCAGTTTTTACCCTGCTACTGTAACAGTCAAAAATCAAAACACCCTGAAACACCTAAAGAAATTTCAGCAGCCTCATTTTGAGGACTTAAGACCCAAAAATGTGCATGATAAAGCAAACAGTAACTTAGATAATCAACATTTTAAGATAATTTTAGTAATTAGAGTAAATAATACATAAAAAGACAGAGACAAATAGACTTGCAATTCTTAAATGATTAAAATAAAAATGTGTTCATAACACAATGCAAGGAGCTAGAAGGTGGGTGGTGCCTTTAACAAGCAGAGTTCAGCATAACGGATGGATCTGTTAACCTAGCCTTTTTTTCCATCAGACTTTCTGCCTCACAGCTGTTTCCTTTCTAGCTTGATGAGTGCTGATGTCAGTACTACCCACTGATTGGTACAGGAGTCAGTAGGCCTCCCTATAAAGAAGTAAATTAGCTTTCTTCAAACTCCTTGCTCCAGCAGAAAACAGTGGTTATACCAATACTGGCAGCCCACAGTGCATACAGTGAGCTCTGATACCATGACGATGGACAACCTATAAGAATCTAAACATATAGTTCCAAGAACAGGAAAAGAAGCAGCTGCTGGGCAGAAATTAAACATCTGAAATACACTGATTATATCAGATTTAAAAAATATCATCTGAGTATATGAAACTGTTCAGATGATGGGCAATATAAAGTTTGTTCTTTTTAAGCTGCTTTCATTTACGATTTATCCCAGGCAAATCAGTTCTATGCAGCCTGGCAAGGAAGCATTTTGTTAAGTAGCACTGCATACAATTCAAGAGAAACACCAGAGCAAGAAAATCATGCTTTCACTTGGGAAGACACCAACCAGGGTTAGAAGCTAGGTGAAAACAGATGCACAACAGTGCATCCACTTACTGCTCTCCCATCACACCTAACATCTACATTTCATAGCTCTCAGGGTCCCATAGGAGAGCTCAAAATTTAGTTACAGTCATGGGTCAGAGTCATGTTTTGAGCTTTCAAAAAAAAAAAAACAACAAAAACTGAACCCCTCTCCTACCTCCCTAGATAATGAATTTTGTTTTTATTGCAAAGCCATGTTCTATCATAAATCTGTTCATGTGAGAACCTAAATAGGGCAGAAAGCACAGTATCCCCACTCATCACGCACTGGGCTGAAACTCCCTAAGTCAGTTTCCCACAAGAAGAAATCTAACCTCCACATCCGAGTATCTCAATTGTGATTGTGATCATAAGGCCTATCTACATGTTGGCTCTCAACCCATCTCTGAATCACCTTACTCTCACTCTGTGCTTGGACTAGACATGGTACCAATCAAAAACCTTAAGGGACTCTTTCATATGCACTACAATGTAATAAGTCTTAAATTGATTAGCTTAGTTTCACATGGACTCACTCACTCTTCCTTCACCAGGAACCTCCCTGGCACAGTACTGAAGGCTATATTAAGTGATCCCTGAAAGATGATTTAGACAAAATTAAAAAATATTTAAGGAACAGCCAATTTTCCATGGGAGAAACCTTCTTGGAGATCCAAAAGCTAATAGTCAACAAAACACTGATCTTGTCAGCAAAGATAATTACTTATTTAATTTTATTTAAATAAAATTAAAATTATTTAATTTTATTTAAAAGATAATTACTTATTTAGCCAGAAGAAACAGGCCACTTTCTCTAGGCTATACATCACCATAATTTAAGTCTATCCTGACTATTAATGTACTATGAGAATGCCATGGAGTAAGATAGGAGTTACAGGAGAAAGTCTTCCCCACTACCACAATGAAGTGATACAGTTTTCCACGTGACAGTCTTTTATCCCAAGGGAAGCATACAAGCCCTGTGGGCAGACTGATGAAGAGCTAGGATCACAAAAACCACACACCTCCTCCTTGTGTATTCTCACCTATGCAATGGCTGGCCCAAGGGCAATTTGAAACCCACACCAATCATGTCAGGACCTGCCAAAGCACGAAAGTAGGGCTCTATAGTAGAACCTCAAAGTTACAAACACCACAGTTACAAACTGACTGGGCAACCAAACCCCTCATTTGGAACCAGAAGTATGCAAACAGCAGAAGCCGAAACAACCACCAAAAAAAACAAATATAGTACAATACTGTGTCAAATGTAAACTACTAAAAAAAGAAAAAAAGTTAAAAAAAGGATTTGACAAGGTCAGGAAACTGTTCCTTTGCTTGTTGCATTTAAATGAAGATGCTTAAAAGCAACATTTTTCTTCTGCATAATAAAATTTCAGTGTTGTATTAAATCAATGTCCATTTGTAAACTTTTGAAAAAAACCACAACCATAACGTTTATTTCAGAGTGAGAAACATTTCAGAGTTATGAACAACATCCATTTCCAAGGTGGTCATAACTCTGAGGTTCTACTGCTCTTCCTCCACAGTATTTCCATTCTTTCTCCAAGGAAGGCATACTCTGATTTTTTTAGACTCCCAAGATACGCAGAAGAGCATTTAGAAGTTATAAAACGTAAGCAATACATTTTAACATTTTTCTTAAAAACAAAGTTTTTTTCTAATAAGTTGACTATAAAAGCTATTCAGCAATAGCTTTTAAAGTACACCTAGGAAGAGATGATGCTTAGCGGAGTTTAGCCAAACATACTCTATTACTCAGGTTCAACAGCTTGTTTTAACTGCCACCTATAAAATTGTACTGCGTGACACACAAAAATGAAAACAGCTAGTTTGCTAACATTATTATACTACTTCAAAAATATCCATGGCAACAGACTGATGACAAATGTAAGGCACTTGCTTAAAGAACAGCAGCTCAAAAACATCTGCAATGGATGGCTATGCCTATGGCTAACATTGGGGCATTAAAATAAAACTGAGCTGCAAAACACAACTATGTACCCAACAACCTTCCCAAAAGGCCCAAATGACCAAAATAGTAATAAGCTAAATATTTAGTTCTAAAAATTGCTAATACATTTAATGATCATTTTCAAAGTAAAAATTGATTCACTTGCTATAGTTGAGAACATTATTTAAACCAAAGAAGCAAAGGAACCTGCATTCCCTGCTCTCTGTTTTGCAGGTTTTTGAAGTTGCCAACCATAACTGTGGAAGCACAGACACTGAGGTATAAAACTTTTCACTTTTAAAATGTATCACATTTTAAAACTCTAAGTACAGTGTTCCAAGAAAACAGGTAGTAAACGCTTACTGATCACATTTCGATTCATATTTGATTCACTGACTTTTCCATATAATTCTCTTAAATTTGTTTTTTTTTCCCTAAGAGAATAAAAGCAGCTGATATTTTTTTGGATTTGACAGCTAAGAGGATGAATTTTTAGTTAACCATCTCAGAAGACAAATATGTCCGGAAACAAATGGCTCAGAAGGCTGAAATAACACCTCCACAATGGCTTTTACAAAGCACTATACCAGAGAACAATGCACAAGGTCCTAAATTAGCCAATGATGATTCTTTTCTAAAACACTGTGTGTGCAAAAAAAGCACACACATAAAGGGCAAGGAGTTCTTTAAAGACTGGTCCCTACTGTGAGATTGGATTATAGATACCCTGGACTCACTAAGAAAGACTTTTAATGTCTTATCAGTCACATGAAGAGGGGCTCTTTAAATTATGGGCTTGTCTATGTGTGGTGAATTTTTACTACAGTGATCAAGAAGGCTAGTCAGGAGTTTATAGAGGGGACAAGACTCTGGAGACTATGGAGGACTGAGCCTGAACTTAGATGATAACAGATGGGCACAGGACGCAGCAATTCATTCTATACCATTCACCTGTAGTCACTCTCACATAATCCAGCGTACCTCGATAGCCAATGTTAGCCTCCAACCACGAATATATATTAAATGTAATCATCTATCATTCTTTGCAACAAGGTTTATTAAGAGCATTATCAATATTGTTTGTGCTATTATATTTCCTTTTTAGTTTGTGTTTATGCTGTATGTTTTATTCCTTGCAAATAAGCAGTGCTAATGTTTGATAGAATTACTATGATTGCACTGTATTTGAAGGTTTCCTGGATACACTAATAAAAATGAATCCATGCTATTCTGACCCAGTTATGGGACCTGCATGAGAGAGTCCTTAGAATCTCTTAAAATATCAAGCTTTGTCACCTGGGACAGCATCAAGCATACATACTACCAAGGTACCTGGAAGGAGCATAAGTAAAATATTTTAAAGTTGGAAATACTTTTACAAGGAGATTAGGTGTAAGTATATGACAGACTGGTGTGCCACTTCTGAACAGCAACTAGCAGCTGCAAATATTCTGAACATTTGGTTTTGAAACTGGAAAATTCTCTAACTATAGCAAAATTTACAACATTAATTCCCACTTCTTATCCACTGAGTAATTAAGCACGGTGGGGAAAGTCTCTGGGGCAGAATTAATCACAGGACACTGAGTGTCAACTCTGATTTATGGCCCCATTTACACCACAGAAATAACCATGTTTAAAGATGGCTGTGGACAATCCATGTTGTATGTCTAACCATGATTATTTCTGTAGTGTAGACATGGCCTAAGGAGGACAGTAACTAAGCAACTGATTCAGAATACAGGCCATGGCAAAAAGGCTTTACAAGTAAAGCATTTAGAATTACCATTTGTCTTAGAAATTTTATTTTCTTGCAAAATGTGCACTAATTCACCTGCAACTTGTAAGTTTCAAAGGCTGGTTTTGCTTTACATTTTATTAGAGCACTAAAGATTGTTAACCAGTGAGGAAACAGAGCTGGTTGAATTTTAAGCAAAAAGTTAGTATAATTATACCAATTGATGCATCATGCATATTTTACATACATATTTGCTTATGAAATATGAAAGCAACTTTTCTAAGCTTAAACCTGCATTAGCACTTATTTTAAACACTTCCCAAGCAGAAGTTATACAATCCTTGTCCCTCACAGGGTTTGTTTTTATTTTTCTGCATAATACAGAATTTCATTCACTCAAATATTTTACTCTAAAATGCCTAAGAGGAGTCCACATTATGGAGTACTTGCCCAAAATTTCAGTTTTATTCCATGAAACCATATTTTCAGCGATACTAAGGAACCCTGGTGAAAGTAGTCTCTCTCCTATAAGCATAGACCCAAAAATCCAGATTTGTTAGCTTCACTGTCAATTAACTTCTTCCATAAGATTATCTGCAATAAATCTCTGCAAATTCAGTGCAGTATTAACTGCTAATTATATTATTAACTAATAATTTCCAATAAAATATAGGCTTACTACACCTCTACTTGTCCTAAATGTCAATTGCCAAGAGACTCACTTCAATTGCTTTGGAGACTGCTGAACAATTCAATGTTTGGAGGATGGAGGGGAATGTGGGGAAGTAGTAGTATATTAACTTGACCTGAAAAGCTGTAACTTATGTTTTCTGACAGGAAATAACTGTATGGGTCACAGAGGATTTGGAAGATACAAGTATATCTATTTAATAATAGAAGATATACTTGGATGTTTTAAATGGCAAAGACCTTAAGATAAATTAATTTCAAGGAATGTAGTTCTTCTAGATTAGACATGGTGGTGGTGATTCTTTTTTTAAGTAGTCGTGCAGGAGACTGGACTAGAAGACCCCTCAAGGTCCCTTCCGTCCTATGATTTTATACTTCTATGGTGCCTGTCACGAGGTACAGTAATTAATTGAGAATGGAGAAGAAATAATTCTGCATTTAAAAAAGGGGAACAGTACAATAGTTCTAACTTACCAAATTGTGTGACTGTGGAAAAGCATGTTTTGTAAGGATTTCAAATATATCTCTTCTGCTGTGACCTTCTTGTTTCAGTGCAAACCGTAGATTTCTCATATCCTAAAATGAGGACAATTACCTTTTAAAAAAAGAAGCAAAGTAATACAGTATCTTTACTTTGTTTATAAGTACTGTATTGTATACAGTGAACATGACTTAGAATGTACTCAATGTATCAAAAACATATGAATGTTCATTTTAAGACCTCTTCTACTTCCTGGTATAAAAAACGGTATTTATTTTCGGGCATAAAGAATTTTACAACTTTGCATGCAATATATGGTTGGAATAAAGAGTTTTACTTTACTGTGCAATACTGGTGTTCCTCCTCTTTGGTTTAAAACTATCAGAAGCAATATTATTTGATTCACTAGCAAGTCTAATGGTTAAAAAAATATCTGGATTATGAGTTATTCTGTTTAAAATGCAAGTATTTTGCAACAAGCTGTCTAGACTATACTGTCCTCAGACATTTCCTCTCAACTTTAAAATTAAGAAATTTGCATGTTACTGTTGAGAATAGAGTCTGTGGCTTACATATTTCATTCAGGAGTTATATAAAGGACTCCTGGATTATCAGAAAGGAACTCCTCTCATGACCATATTTTCTGTTGCAATATACACCACTAATCTTGTGAGACTTAAGAAAACGGATGTGTTGTTTTACAAGTATGCCTGCACCTTTGGGTTAAGGTCCTTTTTCTGGCAATGAAACCCAATACAATAATTTCACCCTTCCTATAAGGCAACGGATGGGTCTTTTAAAAAGTCTATACAACAATATATTAATGACCATTAGGGTCCATAAAATAAGGTGCATGAATTATGGCCTTGTTTCATAAAGATGATTAAAATCCACTGATGGGCCCTAAAACTGCATATTACACTACAAGATCGTTGGTCTACTACTACAAAATGCTATCTTTCTCCCAGCATTTGGTGACAGCAGCAGTTACACATTACACATTATTTTCCTAGATACTTCTGGAAAGCTATTTCTTTAGATTCAGCTGTAGGATGGGCGGGGTGGGGGACAAGCACATTTTGGATAAAAGTAAATTTAGCCTATGTATTCCAGATTGTTGGAGGAACAAAATACTTTGTTTTCTAACTTCTGCAAAAGATGTATGCAATGAAAAATTGACATCCCAGAATTCTCTCTTTTTATTGAATTGTTTCAAGTCTTACTTTACAAGTAATATCTAGTCCATAGGAATTTTCTCCTCTACTTGAAGCTCCTCCCATTTTCTCAATCCTTGCAATTACACCCAGAGGAACATCCAATATCACAAATGGATCCTGGAAGGAAAGGATAAAATATAAAAGTAACTACAGTATTACTGCCATTAAGCTTCATACAAAACTTCTTTAAAATCACAAGATATGTAGTTTATTATAGTCATAAAATAGACAGAGCATGTGTCATGTATTCTGCAAATGAGTTTGTTTTTTGCTTTAACTTTACAACACAGACACAAAACTGACTTGGTGATAAGTTCTTCTCCCCCTGATGTATGCTGAAAAATTGTGAAATCACTCTATATCTGATTTTTTTCAAGAACTGCCAGTTTATGTCTAGTTTCATTCAAGATATTGATGATGCAGGGAAAGAGCATGGAAGACACCTTGTAGCGATACCACGTTAGCTCTGACTGTCTAATTGTAGGTAGACTAGAAATCAATGAACTAAGAATATTGCTAGTGAAAAAAAATTCCCTGGAACCTAAACCTCCCCATTTACATTCATTCTTATGGGGAAATTGGATTTGCTTAACATTATTTTGCTTAAAGTTGCATTTTTCAGGAACATAACTACAATGTTAAGTGAGGAGTTACTGTACAAACTAAGCTAAGACACCGAAACCTGAAAAATTATATACTAACTTTTTAAAATTCAAGATCTCTGCAATAAAATTAACACCATATTGATTATTAAAAACCTAATATTTTTGCTATGATCTTAAGTGAACATCACCTTCCTTTTGCTAACAATGCACATCTTTTTTGCGACAGCTTTATTTTTCTTCACATGAACTCTGCTGCAGGAATAAATTACTCTTGCAGGAATAAATTACTCAATGTAAAACTATTATCATAGCAATGAACTTTAGCACTGAAGATTTCTGCATCTAAATATTGCCAACTTTTTGCACCCAAGTAATAAAAACTGTCTGAGATCACAATGATCTCAGTTCAAGGGCTCTAAAGTCTTGAGTCTGATAACAACAGATCAGCCCATGATTTAGTTTTATGCTGTTTTGCACCCATAATTTCTTGAACAGCCACTGCTATTCCCCCACCAGTGCTGCTCTACAAGCAGAGATTTCAAGACAAGAAGGGACCAAAACAATAAACAACTGCATCTCATTACTGGTGTTCAGTTATGCAGATCTGCATTGTGAAAATGTTTACACACACTACTCACTATTTCCACACTTCTTAAGTATAGTCTGTAGTTTGTAACATACAGTCTTCCTTTAACAGCACCATTAAATGGACATATGTAGATAACTTCCTTGTCTGTAAATGAAACACAGCATTTACCTTTAAAATACTAAAAGCAAAATTTAGGAGTTAAGGACAACACTAATAAGCAATAAAAGGTCAACTGTACTCATAATACAAATTTTATTAAGAGAAGGACCTGCATGAGGGGAAAACTTTTGCATGTTAATTAACAGACATTTAGAAAACAAGTTGAACATTTCAGATTCTAAACCTGCCCTGAGTCTATTGATTTCTGACCATATCTATATTTTCCTCTTCCTCACTGCTGTGTGAAAGAGCATGAGGAAGCGACTGGGATTTAAAATCTCTCTTTTGTAGGTGTTGGACTGTTCCTTTAGGATTCCACGGTGAAAACATTATTAATGTTGACATTGTTTCATCTTTTGATGCTCTGCAATAAGTTCTCTTGTGTCAAGGTACACAGTTGTACTTGTAAGGTGTGTAGAGGGCTCATCATTAACAGTTCATCCGGGAGAGAACTACTCAATTTCACTTTGACCAGAACAGTTCACGGGGCAGCCTATAATGCAAATACTGGAGCCCTGGAGGTACCCTAAACACATTGGTACCACTACTACCAATTAGTGAGGGCATCTATAATGCAAGGAAATACTACTACATATACAAATAACTGCTCTATCATAAGATTTGCAAAGAAATCTTATAGTAGTTATTATTACTGCTCTCATTAAACAGAGATTTCATTATGCAGTACATCCATTTTTCTCCCCATATTCCCCAGCCTACTCTCCCCGCCAACCCCCAAATCAAGAATTCCCACTCATTTTGTATTACCTTAACAAAACAGGGAAAATCCGGGGAGCCATTCCTGCTTCCCCAATCTACTGTGCCCCCATTCCCTCCTTCACTTGCTCTATTAAAAATTTAGAAAATTCACATAAATATTAAAACTAGTTTAAGGTTGTCATAAGCGCGATATCTTTCCAAAACAAACCATTAGACACAAAGAGTATGTCTACACAGCAATTAGATACCCACAGCTGGACCATGCTAGCCAACTCGGGCTTGTGGGGCTGTTTAACTGCTGTGTACATTTCTGGGCTCGGGTTGAAGCACGGGCTCAGGGACCCAGAGAAGTGGAAGGGTCCTAGAGCCTGGGCTCCGGTCTGAGCCCAGAGGTCTACATGGCAATTAGCCCATCAGCTAGCCTGGCAGCCATAGGTATATAGTTTCTGTGTAGACATACCCAAAGAAATATCAAGATAAAGGACGCCTTCTGTTTCCAACACATAAGGAAACACTGCATACAGTCCTCCTCACACTGTAATGCAAAAACCTTCACTACAACACAATAGGGCAACACCTGGCAGGTGCACACAAGTCAATCTGACACAAGCTAATATTGCTGAAGTTGTAGTTAAAGTTGCACATTATCGTGTGAGGGACATTGATGTGTTGTTTGAAGCATATAAAAAGGGAGTGTGGAAGTCCTGTCAATGCAAACATGCTGTATGGGCAGTAAGTTACAATTAAGAAGCATCCCTTACCTTGGCATTTCCTTCCAGTTAAGGGTTTGCACTGGACAGATGTCAAACTTCAACAACCTTGAATGTTTTTTAAAATAAAATGTTTGTTTCCAGGAGTTTAGTAAAAGTTACTCCAATACAAATTCACAACAGGACAGAGATAAAACGACATATATATGGCCTACTATTCCTTCAATATGCACTAGGTTAGATTGCTCAATGATAATTTTTTACCTGTGACACTAGTTTCTCCTGGTAGATGAGGTATTTCCTCATTTTGTTCCCATTTAGTTCCATCTTTTGGGGTCTAAAGAGAAAGGGTGATATAAAAACAAATTCATACTTGGTGAAACTTCTTCCAATCTTATAGATATAAACTTTTAAAATATGAAATATCCACTAAATGAAGGAATAGGAACTTCAGTACAGGAACTGACACAGCAAAGCAGAGCAAAAATTAACCTCTTAAATAATAATTCAACTCTGTGCTTAATGTTATTTGCTAAAGAAATATTCAAAAATAATTTTGTATTTAACTGGAATAAATTGTCTGCATCTCCATGTCTCGAAAGGTTCTGTAGCTTCCAATCAAATAGAATAAGAGTTATTCATCAGAGTTGCTTAGTTCAAGAGTTTAAAAATCTGCCCCGCTTTTCAAATAGTTATATACGCAAAATGTTCACCTCACTATGTGCACATTTGGCACTTATATCTGTTAATAAAGATTTTAAGAGAACAGCAAATGACACAGCTATCGTTCAACAGAAGTATTTCTGCAGAAGGTACTGAGAAATTTTTAAACAGCAAGTAAACGTCCATTATACTATTTAAGTGCAAGGATACAAAGTCCACCAAGTAATGCAGAAGCAGCATCTATTTGCCTCAGAGTAAAACAAGCTAAAGTAAATCAAATAAAAATACTCCCTCTCCCAATACTTGTGATGAAAGAGTGGAGTTTAGCAGAGTGTACTTATCTTTAGGTAACGAAATTTAATCTCAGTGGGCCAGCTACTACATGTGCCTAGATATAACTTGTTTATTAATTGTGTTACAGAATTTTTCTAAAGACAAAAAGAGCTGAAGAGTTACAAAATTACAACATTCAGAATACTAGAAAAAGTGCATAGCAATTTGCATATTGAAACAGGATTGACTTTCAGGTGCTATAAAAACCTAGGATAAGAAATGTCTTTGTTTTCACAGGTTGATGCTTCAATCAGTTCATTGTTGTTTCAAGTTGCATTTGAACTTTGGAAATAGAAATAATTTATACAGTTAAGAATAATAGAAGTTACTCAATAAATATTCAGTTTTGTACTCAAGATCCTGAAAGCTAATGACCCCTGGGATACCTGACTTAAAAAGTGAAAAAAAAATACATAGCCACAATAATACAGAAGCAACACTCACCCTTTTAATTGACGAACTCTCCAAGGAGTTTGAATTATATTTAGGTGTTGATGATGAGGCCATAATGGGGATCTGATAAGAAAGAAGATATTGGACACTTCAGGTAGACTGCATATATTATACAGAAGTTGATGTAAGAACATGAGAGAACAGGCTTTTAATGTTTGCAAAACCAAGACGTTATTACAAATTTCAGATATATAGATTTATTCTAAAATGCCTTGCAATCTAATGTTTTACACATTTAATTAATCACAATATTTTAAAGCCTCCAAATATAATAAAATAATAATATACTAGTTTTCTTAATTCCTTCCCCCACCCCCAAACAAAAACAGTACCTGGAGTCCATTACATATTTTGGGTATTTTTAAAATGTGATTAATTCAGCATACTTAGCTATTGTGTTCTGCTATACAGTAGAAACATACACCTTTGTAATCTGTCACCTGAAGGTTTATATTATGAACTTTCATTTAGGAATATAGGGAACAAAATTAAACTAACTGGCATTTATCACACAGACCTTAAAACTTAAGCCTATAAGTTTACTCAGAAGTGTTTCAGAAATATTGAGAGACCAGAGAGGGAAAAAACAGAAGGAATTCTCAAGTATTTTTGGGATTTTTTTACAGTCAGAAAACAAAAACCCAACTTCCTAAAATTGAAATGTCTGCGGGGCCACCAGCAGGGGGAGTTTGCTGTCTTTTTCTTGATTAGACTAGCCTTGATACATTTAAATGAAGAGGCTTTTTTCTTATTTTGTTTTCCTTTTTCTTTTTTTTTTTTAATTCAAGTTTAAAAAGCTGGTTTTGATTAAAGACAAAAGTGCGCCATTTCAGGATTTACTCTATAAAGCAAGCTTCAGTTTATTTTTTCTGATTTGCAGAGGGGGAACCTGTTTGCTTTAACTTCAGATGGACAAAGGTGCAAGCCTATTTTCCAGTAATGTATTTTAATTCCACCAGTGACACCCTACCTTAAGATTAACTACTAACTGAAAGCCATCTTTTGAAAGGTTTTGGTTTTATTATTAAAAGCCACAAGATTGCTCTTGTTATAGCCTTACTCGGCAATGTGTCCATGATAAGCACACCGTGGCTTTTTTCCTACAGACTCTTCATAAGATCACTTTGGTCGCTTGGTTTAATCTACTTCTGCTTCTGCACAATAGCATGTTCCTAATGATGTTGCAGCAGTGTGAAACAGGCAGAAGTGATACCAGCAGTTTAGAATTGTGTGACCCTACTTGTTTTGAAATTGCTGTGACTGCACAGGAAAAGTACGATAGTTCTATTTTACCCTCATGCACTATCTGTGAACGTCACTGGCTTGTCTCGTGAATAAGAGCAGGCAAATATTGCAATCCTAATATTCAACCTATTTACAAGTCTATTTAAATTATTTTATGCTGCCATGATTTATGGCTTCGCAAAAAAAAGAGTGGAAAGTATAAAAACACTCCCTCAGAAAATAATCGAAACCTATTAATATTCAAATGAAAACATGAGGGAAAAGAATCTTGTGATTAAGCATGTTAAATAGCTTCTTTAACATTGTCATATTGAGGCATCACTTCCTTCCTAGATCTCTTTCAGTTTCAACTTTCTCCAAAAGTTGCTTTGGTTGTGACCCAAAATTGATTTTGGATTTTTATTCAATTTAAACATTTAGCCAGTTGAGCTCAAGAATCACCTTATCTTTAGACTCCTGAAACCAAGAAACTATTTTGTTTTAAAACTTACAATTTGGAACATACCAAGTGCCGAGGGAGTTCTAATACCTTTGCCATGTTTCACAGGAAGACGTGTTTTAGAACAGTACACTCAATTTAAGTGTGCTATATCTGTTTGTGCCACCTTCAGGACAAACTGTTCCTATTATTCAGCAGACAATACCTCAGAAACCACGTTGTAGTGATTTAATAATAGAAAAGTCAACTAGGAGTGAGAACTAGCAGATTTTCATAGCATAAAAAATTCTGAACCCAAGTTTGCAACCTTTTCTAAATCATAATGCTGTCCCTTGTGTATATTGGAATAATCATCCTTTAAAGAAAATACCTTAAGTCATTTGAACTAAAACTGGCTTTTAGCGGATTTTTTTGTACTTATTCTTGGTTCAAGTTTACTTTTATTAAAATAAGAAGAACTGAACATTAAGCCATTTCAAATACAGATGTTCACAAGATACATGAGCATTTACTGAAATCCCCCTTAAAAAACATATTCAGTTACAAGGTTATTTTTTAAAAGGTGAGGGAAATTAAATACATCAAGACTGAGAGTTTAGTTACAAAAATAATGTAATTCAGAGCTCAGGGTCCTTATTTATTAGAAACTATACAAATGTAAGTTAAGTCTTATACCACACATATGAAGTAAGTAGGCATCTAGTATAGAAAATAAATGCAAGAAGGCACAGAACAGGCAAGTGACTTGTCCAAGATCACAGCAAATTAGTGGTGGAACTGCAACAGAATGAAGGAATCCTAAGCCCCTCAATTTCCTTTTCTGGCCATTGGACAACACTTCCTCTTATATTACAGGCACACAGAGTTGATTGGGGCTGTATGCCACTGTACAAGTTGAATTGCACAGCTAAAACCCAGTCATCAAATTCACAGGACAGGTCTTATAATTTTAGTCCCATTACTTTCTTTGTATTTATGCAGAGGTCCACTCAATGGAGAAAAGTCTGCTAAATATTTGCCAATTCATGGTTATAAAACCTTGATACACAGAAGTGCAAAAAAACCCCAAAACTGCTTTCATCTCATCAGGTCACCTGAAAAACCTCAAGTTTTCTAGCACACCTTGTGATGGAGCAAAAAAGTAGGTTTGCTACGCAAAGCAGAACATACACCACATATACTATTAGGAAATGTATTTGTCAATATTTCATAAGCCCTGTTTTTCTAGATATTTCAGTGATGATCTCAGTAATGATACCAACAAAATTATTTGCTGACTTCCATCTATTCCAGGGGTGGGCAAACTATGGCCCACAGGCCACATCCAGCCACGGGACTGTCCTGCCTGGCCCCTGAGCTCCCAGCTGGGAAGGCTACCCTTGCCTCCTCCCCTACTGTCCCTACACAGCAACGCCACCAAGTGGGCAGTGCTCTGGAGGATGAGGATGCACGCTCTGGAAGGCAGCACATTTAGCTCCATGCGGGCTGCTGCTTAAAGCAGCATGGTAAGGAGGCAGGAAGCGCAGGGATTGGATAAAGGACACGGAGTCCCGAGGGGCGGTCAGGGCACAAGGAGCAGGAGGCAGAGGTTCTGGGGAGTCTGTCAAGGGGCGGGGTGTGTGGATAGAGTCGGGGCAGTCAGGGGACAGGAAGCGGAGGGGGTTGGATGGGGGTATTGTTCTTGGGGGCAGTTAGGGTGGGGGATCTCTGGAGGGGACGGACAGGGAGCAGGGGGGCTTAGATAATGGGTGGAGTCCCAGGGGATGTGGTTGGGGAGGGAATCTCTGGACAGGGGGGACAGGGGATTCTGAGGGGGCAGTGAGGGGGTGTGGATAGGGATTCGGGCAGTCAGGGGATAGGGAAGGGTGGGTTAGATAGGGGGCGGAGTCCCAGGGAGGTGTTTAGGGTTGGAGGTCTCAGGAGGGGGCAGTCAAGGAACAAGAAGTGGGGGGCAGCTTGGATGGGTTGTGGATTCTGAGGTGGGCAGTCAGGAGACAGGAAGTGGGAGAGGGTCAGATAGGGAGCAGAGCCGGCTGTTTGGGGAGGCACAGCTGGCCCTCCATACAGTTTTGCAACCCTGATGTGGCCCTTGGGCCAAAATGTTTGCCTACCTCTGATCTATTCCAAAAGATATAAAGAAGTAAAACATTCATATATAGTCACAGAACTATTCAGTTTCATTTCCAATTGCCAGAAATAGGAAAAACTGAATTTCGTCAAAGCTATTAATATCAGATAAGATCTTACCAAACTAAGAGTAGTTCTTCATTTCCCTTACTCTCCATGGAAGCTCTATTCAAGTAAACTAGACTTTATGAAGAAATAAAGCAATGCACAACATTTTAAATTAAGATCTACTTGAACAGATCAAGTTCTCATTTACAGTACCTGCCAATTCAAGAAGTACCTGATACTGTTTTTTCTTCAGACTGGAATAGCTAACTGATTTTTAGAAAAGGTTTTTAAATCTCACATTAAACATTTCCCTTTAAAACACTGATTTCTTTTCTTCTGGGGAACAGATTAGAAGAGTTGTTTCTGGCAAACTGCCAAAGTGATATTGCTGCAGAGTCCAAAGGCATACTCCATCATAGTCCTAAAATAGTTTCAACTTTCTAATTATTATGCAGCAACAGCAGTCGCTCCATAGTAAGAAATTTGCAAGTGAACCAGTTTTGATCCCCCACCACCTCGTCCCTCACAAATACACTGCACAACACAAACCCATGAAAAAAATAAAAACCTCAAATTTGGTAGATTAAATCTTGGGAAGAGACAGAATTTTTCTGCAAAAAAATTCAAATGAATCATACAAAGAACACTGTATTAGGACATCCTAAATACATTGTGTGTTAAATAGTTGAAACATTCTCTGTGCAGTGAGAGAAAAAAGTAGAGACAAAGTATACTTTTACTTAACTTACTTGAGATCTAGCAACCAGAATTAAAATATAGTTGTTTAAAAAGCCTTATTGCAAGTGTTATTAAAACATGACATAGAACCATTACCAGTGGCTCAGAGGACCTCAAAAATGATTCGGACCCAAGCTTTCATTAAAAAACAAAACTATACTTATACTAGCTCTGCCTAAGGTTCATAACACTGAGGCCTCACCAAGCTTCTTCAGAGCTTGAAAGAGTAGGCACTAAAGACCAGACACCCAGTGGAATTTTCAAAATCATGTAGGCTCCGAACCCCCACTGATTTCAATAGGAGCTTGGTATCATGGGATTTTCAGAAGTGCCTAGAGGTACCTAACTGAAATTTTAGGACTTAAATACCTCTAAAAATCTGGTCATAAATCTTGGGTAGCAGCTTGTCAAGCCCACTCAAAGCTCATGAATTGGGAATGACTATTGAGGCTCCTTGCGGGGTTCTTTCCTCCCGCACATTGCAGGAGGTCCACAACTTCTCTTCAATACTCTTGTTTTGTCACCCTTCCTAAAGAACTTGGGAGATCTGCAGGAGTGAAGGAGAGAGCAGGAGGCATTCACTCTTTTCCTGAACATCTCATAACTCCATTATAAAGTTTGGCAGCTCCCCTCAAGAATTTGCAAAGCTCTCTAGGACTCTTAAAAGGTTTGGAAACTACCACCAACTCCGTTATTAGGATCTAATGTCCAGTGAGCCAACTTTGAATCACTGGAGTCCTGAGAAAAGTAATTTGGCTTATTTCGGGTGCAGAAACCAATTAAGGATCATTTGACACTGATGAGTCTTCTAAGGCCTTATCTACATACAAGAATTACATGGTTAACTAAAATCTGTATTTAAATCAATACTGTTATAGTTGTGCAAACCCTTATGTGGACACATTTAAAGTGACTTTATACACAACAAACCAATTTAACTTTATTCAAAATTATACTGAGACATGCATACTTATTACAAATGTTCTGAAATTAGTGTAAATTATTGATAACACAGCATTTGCTCCTTTACAGATACTTATTTTTAAGTCACCATCATGGATTAGAACAGAAAATCAATTGTTTTTAAAAAGGTCATACCACCTTAACAGCAGTTATGCTACCATGAAACACTTCACGTAAGATGCTTCTTTGCTACTGATTCCTCATTCATTTATAGTAATTCCTTACTAGATGTAGATTCAGAATATGCAAACAGGAAAAATGAATGAAATCTTATTTAGTAAAATATATACTTAATATATCTCTATAGCCTTTGGGACGAAGAAAAAGTAGACCACCATAATAGATACACATAGTAGATACACCAACATAACAGAGATGAAACAATAATTTCATGTGGAATGAGACATTTTCTTTTTGAATACTGAAAGGAAAAGTGATTTTTGTAGATTTTTTTAGCAGTGATTATATTCACCTCGAAAGATGTGAAATTATGAGGGCTGTCGATTAATCCCAGTTAACTCACACAACTAATTCAAAAAAATTAATCGTGATTAAAAAAATTAATCACAATTAATCAATTTTAATCACAGTTAAACAGAATATCAATTGAAATTTATTAAATATTTTAGAAGTTTTTCTACATTTTCAAATATATTGATTTCAATTACAACACAAAATACAAAGTGTACAGTGCTCACTTTATATTGTTGATTTTTATTACAAATATTTGCACGGTAAAAATGATAAAAGAAATAGTTTTTCAATTCACCTCATACAAGGACTGTAGTGCAAACTCTTTAACATGAAAGTGCATCTTACGAATGTAGATTTTTTTTTGTTACATAACTGTACTCAAAAACAAAACATTATTTCCTGCATATGTAAACAAACTTGTTTGCCTGAGAAATTGGCTGAACAAGTAGAACAATGGACTTTCTAAAGTTTTACATTGTTTTATTTTTGAATGCAGGGTATTTTTGTATGTAATTCTACATTTGTAAGTTCATCTTTCTTGATAAAGAGATTTACTACAGCACTTGTAATGGGGGAATTGAAAAATATTCTCTCGGTTTTTTACAGTACAAATATCTGTAATAAAAAATAAAGTGAGCACTGTACACTTTGTATTCTGCGTTGTAATTTAAATCAATATATTTGAAAATGTAGAAAATATCCTAAACGATATTCTATTAACAACACTGCAATTAATCATGCAATTAACTACAATTAATATTTTTAATTGTATGATTAACAGTAATTAATTTTTTTAATCACTTGAGAACCCTAGAAATTACACTAAACTATCTGATATCAAAGACATATTTCCAGAAGCTTCTGATAGAGTGGTAACATGAGGAAAAGATGACATTATGGGTCATCACAAGTGACATAGGCAACTATAGTGAAGTCAATTATATGCACAGAAATAAATATTGGGGTGACTAAACAGCATGGGGAACATTTACTTAAATCAGGATCAGACTTATAGTGATTATAAGGTGAAAAAAGAGAAACAGTCTGATAGTTTATCTTATCACAATGTCTACAACACAAATCCATCAGTGACAATACATGATGACATCAAATATTTGCACTCTATACTGCCCAAAATCATGCTTTGTGTAAAAAAAATTATTGGAAGACCTATCAAATTTCTAGTATGAAAAATATATGAATTGCCTGCTCATATTTTCAGAAAACAACTGAAAGTGTTCCATCAGAGATAAAGGCATGTAATGTCACACTAACACAATACTCAAGAAAGAGATGATATTTCCCATGTTATTAAGTTACTTATTTAAGATTCGCAATGGATCTGTAGCTTTGTCTATATAAATAAAGATGATGGTACTGAAATCAATATTTCCACGCTTGCACATGATTTTAAATGAAAAAGCATCGCAAACAATGAGAAACAATGAAGCCAGATAGATTTAAATAATTTGTTACCTCGAATGTAAGTGGCAAATACAGAGCAGTGCAGATATTTGTAAGTAAGGAAGCAAAGACTATAAAAAGGAAAATATAAGTGGAAAAACAGTTGCACATAAGAAGATTTTAGACTTACTATAACATAAAAGTCTGTACAACCTATATAACAACTTGCAGTTGCAATGAGAAAAAGATGCTGTCTTGTCTCCAATAATAAAATAAAAAGGACAAAAAACAAAGTCAGTGTCTCTTGGCAGAGTTGGATTTTTTGTATACAATACTTGTCTCCATTACTGTGCAAAAGACATACAGATATAAACATGTAGGGTAGAGAAGAAATCTAGGGAGATCATCTCACATGGAAAAATTCAGTTAAAATTAAGTTAAGAAGAGAGTGAGTGCTTATTAACAAAAGATAAAAGCAAAAAACCTGAAGTCAGGACTAGAAAGCAGAATAGAAAACTGAATAAATCAATCAGGACAAGCAGAAACGATTTTATCCATGACCTTAAAATGATCAATGAAATCCACAAGTTTTCCTCAACACAGAGGATATGGTCAACCCTACCAGATTAAGAAAGCAACAAGGTAGATGAACTTCAAATGTCACAAAAAGGTTTAAAGGAAGCTGCAGAAAAACAAGCAGAATATGAAAACAAGTAGAAAAATTCCAGCATCCCTGTCATATAGTATAAGATGAATTATCAAAATATTTTAAAACTGCCGATAGAAGTTTTAAGCCATTCTGTTTATACATATTTCAAAAGAAAATAATGGTTCTCATGTAAGAGGTTGAACTGTAAACGCAGATTGCATCTGCAAATTAAACACAGAGAGAAGTAAAGATAATGATGTTAAAAGCAGTACACTCAAAGTTGTGATATTCAGCTTCAAGATTTTTAAATTTACATGCCAATGATACAACAAACAGTCATGAAGAACTAGAGAGACAATAAAGGCAATTTAAGTATCACTGGTATATACACTCATTGCTGCAGGCCAGCTTACCTGTTAGTTAGCAAGAAAATGTCAGATGAAAAAGAAAAATTCCTAACAACATATGGAAAATGAGCCTGAAAGCACAGTGTTGCAACAAAAGGTTTTAAACAGGAGAGGAAATATTAAGCCAATTTCCAAAAGTGCATAATAAAGCTAAGATTCACTTCTGTCACAATTCAGTGGGAAGTTAGAACTGTGGCCTCTACGCAGACTCTCTGTGGGCACCCTTTCTAGGGCCTTGTCTACGCTACAAGGAAAAGCTGATTTAAGCTACGCAATTTGAGTTACGTGAAGAGTGTAACTCCAGTCAATGGAGCTTAGTTCTACTTACTGCGGGGTCCACACTACACAATGTCAACGGAGACACTCTCTTGTCGACTCCCCTTACTCTTCTCAATCTGGTAGAGTACAGGAGTCAACGGGAGAGCGATCCACGGCTGATTTAAGGGGTCTTCACGAGACCCGCTAAGTTGACCACCGATGCATCAATCGCTGCGTGTCGATCCCCCGGTAAGTGTAGACAAGCCCTAAGTGTCAGAACTCTACCCGCACTTTAGACTGGAGAACCAGGCTAGCACATCGCCATTCCAACGATACTGCCACTGTTACAAAGGCCTTAAGACTCGCACTGCAGCCCCTCTCTAGCGCACTCAAGCAACAAATTTTGTTATTTTCATCACTCTCCACGTGGAGGTCTTCAATTCTACCACTCACAGACCAGCTCCTGGAGTGGCAGCTCCCCCCATTTCCAACTGTGTTAACACAACAGACCCAATTGTATTTGGCCTCTGAACAGATACGAGCCCCTGGAAGCCTGAGACCTGACTGAGTAAAGTGACTATCAAATAATTTATTCAAAACAAATGTATCATTTCTTTACACAAATGTACATACCAAACAGAGAGAAAGATTAAAACAACAGTCTATACACATCTGGTCCCAACTAATCTCAATCCTTTCCTTACAAGTTATGCACTTTTCTTGCATTTAGCCAAGATACCATCATTTGTGTGCTGCTCCCTCTTATATCTTGGATTGGCCAAGAGTCTACCAAAATCCGCCTCAATCTCCCTGTGACTATTAAAAACAATCCAGGACATTTTAATAGCCCAAAAGTCTGGTCAGCAGTGCAGTGGCGAAAGGCAAGCTCCCTACCTGCCCTGGCTCCACGTGGCTCCCAGAATGGGCTGGCATGTCTGGCTCTTAGGCCAGGGGGATCTCCATGCACTGCCCCCGCATCCTGCTCTGAGCGCCAACTCTGCAGCTCCCATTGGCCGGGAACTGTGGCCAATGGTTGCTGCAGGGGTGGTGCCTGCAGAGAGGGGCAGTGCGCAGAAACACATGGCCGTGCCTCCGCTTAGGAGACAGACATACCAGTCACTTCCAGAAGCGTCGTCCAGAGCTTAAGCTCCTGCCTAACCCCCTCTTATATCCACCAAACACCTGCTCCAGCTCTAAGCCCCCTCCCGAACCCCAACTCCTTCCTAGAACCTGCACCCCAACCCTCTGCCCCAGGCTCAGCCCGGAGCCCTCTGCCACACTCCTGGGGCCCAACCCCTAGTCCAGAGCCTGCAGCCCCTCCCACATCCCAACCCCCTGTTCCAGCCAGATGAAAGTGAGTGTGGGTGGGGGAGAGTGAGCGACAGAGGGAAGGGGGAATGGAGAGAGAGGGCGGGGAAACAGTGTTTGTATTTGTGCAATTAGACAGTTGCAACCCTACGTTATGTCCCTAGCAGTGGCTGCCCCTCACACCAATTCCTCTCTAGACCAGGATCTAATAGTTTAGTGCCCTTTTGATCCCAGACACAGGCCTGAGAAAATTAACCTGTTAGCCTGATTGCAGCCAGTCATTTCCCTATTAGTAGCTCCCCCATTGTTTTCTTGAGGACCCTAGGTATTCTCTTTGGCAGTGCCTTATCTTTGTCATTATTTCCTGTTTGTTTCCCCCCTAACAGCCTCCTTTGATTTAAATTCCATTAAATCAGACAGGACATAAAACAGGTAAACTGAAGTGCAGATAATATTCATAAAAAAAACACACCTAATCCCTTTTTCTCCCCATCTTCAGATCCAAAATCAATAGCATCCAAATGTTTTCCACCTAAGAGTCAAATGTTCTATTTCAAAATGTGAAGGGAACATAATCAGGTGAGATAGCCTACAATAAACCTACAATATTTTTCTCCTCTCCAACCCCTTCCTGTCTTCTCTCAAGAAACTGCACTGAAAGCATAAGAGCAGCTCCCGATTTGGGTGCTTGAAACTAATTTTTACTTTCTAAGTTACTCAGATACTTCTTCGGCTTCCCAGCTGGGCGTAGAGAGGAAACTGATGGCTTCCCTTTTTTTTTTTCTTTTCTTTTCTTTTTTTAAGAGTCCTTTTTGCAGTACATCTGCTGCTCTTCTTCCTAGTTCTCTCTCCCCTTGGGCCCCATTCCTGCAACAACTGCTCTGAAACTTCCTTGCTCCCTCTTCCTTCCTACTTCCGTAAAGAGAAGATTGCTCCAACCTTCTGCTCTCTCTTCCCTCATCCCTCCCCTCAAAAGGAGCCCCTCCTCAGATGCTGCTTACTCTTTACTCCCCTCTTGAAAAAAAAAACAACTGTCAGAGCACATTTTAAGTTTGTAATTAAATATAAACATTTTCTTCATAACAAAGTCACTCTCAAGATATATAGTTAAGGCAACAGGCTAGACCAGGGGTGGGCAAACTGTCTGGCCCAAGGGCCACACTGGGGTTCAAAATTATGCGGAGGGCCAGGTAGGGAAGGCCCCGCCCCCTATGCAACCCCCCCTCCCCCTCCCCACATCTTCCCCTTTCAGAACTGCCAACCCATCCAACCCCCTCCCACTCTTTGTCCCCTGATCGCCCACTCTGGAGACCCCCCACTCTAACTGCCACCCAGGACCCCACTCCCTAAGCCCCCCGCTCTTTGCTCCCTGACTGCCCCCCTCCCAAGATCCCACACCCTAACCACCACCCTTCCAGAACCTCACCCCATATCTATGCCCCCTTGCTGTTTGTGCCCAGACTGCCCCTCCTGAGCCCCCACACCCTAACCACCACCACCCCCCGGGACCCTTCCCCAAATCCCCCTTGCTTACCTACCAGCGCTCCACCATATGCTCGGCCCCGCCTCCAGCCCAGGAACAAGTTTGCAGATAAAAATGGCTGGCGGGCCTCATGTGGCCCGCGGGCCGTAGTTTGCTCACCTCTGGGCTAGACACCAAGTCCCTAAAAACCAGCAGCCCCACTAACCTTTCATTTTCTTTGCTTGTACATTCAGATATATCTATCTCACTCAACAAATTTATTTCAGATGCTACTGTCAAGTCCAAAGTTTCTGACTTTGGATGCCAAATAGGATCTGAAAATAATAGTCTGCTTAGTAGGCAGGCCGCATAACAATTCTACTAGGTCAGAAGACAATAGCATTCTAAGTTCCTCTTGATTTACATACATCATTGATGGTTTCTCTACCCTTATTGTCTGAATGATCCCGATGACTGTGGACTGAAGAAAATCACGAGAGCATGCCTAACTAATACGGGAATAAGGTATCCATTGCCAGATTTGATGTTGGTGCAAACTGAATGTCCATTCACAAATTCACAAGTGCATCTATGTTTGGAGCTCCAACTCTCTTGGAGTTTTGAAAGCAGATGTAAATTCAGGCAGCAATCAGTATGTACAAATTGCCTGATAAGTCAAACGACCATGCGGAAAGCTCTTTACATGTATGTGGCTTGACTGAATAGTATATGTTCTATCTGCAGAATTTTCTAATATTGTTTAGACCTCCTTGTAGGTTTATATAAGTGAAGTCAGTCAAATTCATCACTAATGTATGCAGATTCTTGCGAGTGTCCAATAAGGAGGACTGTCGTCAGATGTATCACTCCTAGCTCTAGAAGACTTTTCTATCTCATACTGAGCTCTTTTCTAGGCTGGCCTGTCTGTTTAGGACTATGTAGTAATGCCTCTGACATCACCAATTCTCTTTAAGACTACGAATGAGAAGCTGGATCATGTGAGGTACACTATTAAGGAGTTGGAACCACTCCCAATAGTTTCCTCAAACGCACCAAACATACACATAAGACAACGACCCCTGCCACAAAGTGCTCACAACAGAATTGCATGAAATGAGAACAGGGGGGATACAATACACTGCACAAGACGACAGTGAGATAGTTACGATTAATATAATAAACAGCAGTTTTATCACTCCAGCTGCATAACAAATGTCAAATATATTATAGACATCATGGCATGTTGGGTTTTAAAGAGATTTAAAGGAAGAGAACATGGTGGCCCTTTTAGATTTTTACAGGGAATCCTCCCTTGCTTAAGAGGTAGCATGGGAAAAATGTGAAAATACTGGCTGGAAGATTTGACAAGATACTCTCCCAATGCTTCCAGACCCAGGAGACAAGATGTTACTGTACCTATGGCTTTAAAAAAAATAAAATAAATAGAAAAAACTCTGCTGTTCTAGAGCAGGCATTGAATGAAATTTTCTTCTAGGAAATCCAACTCTTTGGGGAGGATTTTTTCAGCTCCTAGACTCTCCTCCTTACTTTCTGTTTCAGAGTTTTCCTTTGTAGCCTGAATTCTAACTTCCACCCAAATTTCAAAAGGACCACATTTGAAGAGTTAATTAGCCCTCTCGTATGGTCACTTAAGGTGCAGACTACATATTCCTGTCATTGGCCTCCAACAGTACTTTCTCTAACTGTCCACTCAATTGTTTCCCTCCTTCAAATTATGTTAAAAAAACTGCTTGGAGAGGTTACCATGGAGGAGCCAACAATCTCTTTTAGCAATAGCATTAGAAGCCATATCTCACAAGACAGATTAAGGAATCAATGGAAGCCTGTGCCATGATACATGTAGCTGAAGTAAGCTGTTTGCAGATTGACTTTTATTTACTGTCTTGCTACATCTTGTGTATGTCACCAAGAAAGAGCAGCATGTACTTCAGTGGTTCCCAATATATAGACATATTTTGTTGTTGCCTCTCCTCCACCCTTGGGAAGGGATTGGCATACATCCCCAGTGCCACATTGTGATAGTGCCATCTCTTTTTTTTTGTCCCTTTTCTCTTGTACTGTTCCTTCTCTGTCTTCCCCACCCTCCGCTTGTCATCCTCATGTTCTTTCTTTTGTTGCTCTTGCATTTTTCTGACTTGTCCCTTACATGCCTCCTACCTTCATTTACTCCCTGGTAGCTCTGATTCCCCTACTCATTACCCCCACTCAGTGCAAGGCCACACACTGCTAGGGTGCAAGAACATCCACTGGTGCCCTCCAAAGCTGAAGTGGGTACCATGCAAGCACAGCAAACAAAGTTCAGGTGTAGCAGGTTACTATCTCAGTCTGAAGCCCTGTAGAGTGGGCTTCTGCTGCAGGCACTACAGAAAGATGCACAACAGAAGCAAAGAAAAAAGGAAACACAGAATGAGCAGCACATTTGCAGTGTGTGCACATGTAGTTAGGAATAATCTGCAGCTTTCCAAGCTAGACAGACTCTTTACTCTACTTTGCATCCCTTTGAAGTAGTCTGTACCTCCCACCTCACCACTCATGTTGCGAAAAACTGATGTAGTCGATGAAAATATTTGAGGAGCAACAGATGCTGCTTCGAAGTTTCTTTAAAGGAAGTCTTCAGTCTCTCTTTGTGCTTGTTCTTTTTGAAAGATATCCCCTCAGGCCACAACAGCTCTATTGCTAAAGATTTAACTGATGATTCCACCTTAGAAATGGAAGTTATTTCTACTTTACATTGCTATACTTTATAAAAACTTCATTACGATGGTTGAAATGACATCCTGTGTCCAGGTTTTTCCCAATTCCCCACTGATAATGTTCTCAAACAGTGGATATATTAATGCACCATTCTTTTTCACCTGTATTTTATGTTCCCTTTAGTCCATTTCTCAGGATGGGGAGAAGCAGAGGTGAAGAGGATTTGAATCTTGCTCTTCCATTAAGTGTCTGGTCATCTGGAAGAACCATTTCTTCAAGGAAATTATGTTTTTAGACTCCCCCTTGGCAAGTTATAGAGAGGAGGCATTCTGGAGAGCTAAGTGGGCAACTGATCATTTAGATAACCTGACTAAAACATCAGTCTTACTGAGTGGCACCATCACTTTTAGGGAGGCCTTAACTTCACCTGCTGCTCCCCCTTAGACTCTGTCAAGTCATTTTAGTTGCAAAAGCATGAACAGATCCACTTCAGTGCAAGGCTGAATGAGTACAGTAAACTAAGCACTTCCACTACCAATGGTGTTTATTCAGATTTTTTGTTATAACTGGGCTTCTGGCAGGAATCCAACAAGTGTGGTGAGGCATCCCACAGTTGCCAGCAATGTTCTAGCAGGTATTCATTTTAAAATGCCAAAATAGGAAGCAAAAAATAAGGAACTCTCAGTGCTCCTCACCTCCTGGATGACAAGCAAGCTGAAATAACGGTAAACACATTTCTAATTTGATCTGCTGATGCAGAAGGAAAAACTGAACTAACTGGAGGCAAAATTTCAGCTGGGGAGGTAAAGGGCTTTCCCTTCAGTAACCCTAAGAATGACGGTTCCGGTTCCAAACTGGCCTCTAGCATCTATCTTCTTTTCAATTCTATATAGGGTCTTATACAGCACTCATCACGGTAGTGTCTAAGCAGTTTCCAGTAGCATATTAAGCAATGTGACTAACATCTGTCACATGTTTGCTCTCTGATCCTCTCCCCAGGGGAGACATGTGTGCAGTAGTGTTTTGTTTTGATGTATTATTTTAACACACACAGCTATACATTTATGTTGAGAAGACAGTATCTATACAGAGGAAGTGAGCAAGAACTGAGGCTGAAAAAGAAGTTCTAATTTATACAATTCCAAAACAAGAAGCAACTTATGCTCCCTCACACACAACATTTTAAAAAGACTTTTACACAGTATGCAAGATTCATTTAGTTAAACAGTTTTAGGAAATGTCATAATATATTATACAGCTATTACATACACCAGAAATGTACTCTACTAGACAAAATAACAGTTATTGTAGAATTAGTTTGATCAAACTAGATGATGCAGAACCTAAATCTCTCTTCAAGAAATGTTTCTATTAGCAGTTTCCTTCTGAGTAAGGAAAGTATGATACATAGTATGGAAAATAAAAATTCAACATTTCACACAGGTCTGTTCTTTTTATCTGAACACCCTACTTTTGTCACTCACAGGACTTAAATTGACAACACTAATCACATTACAGCTTTCTGCACCTATCATCTTTGATATCTTTAACTGGAAATCTAGTTTGTTTTTGTCACCAAACCATGGATTAAAATGAAACATTGTAACAGTGTGTAATAAGTATGCTTTGTTTTTGTCCACTGACACTGTCCTCTGCCAGGAAAATGTTGTCCTTTGGACCTGGCTAATGACAAACAAATATGACCATAACTATGGAACAAGCATTATTTCCTTATGGGTACGTAAAGATTCTGGACAGTAGACAATTATACCACAGCTACAGCTGAGCCAAACCATAAGAACCTATATACAGTAGACTCTCAATTATCCAGGATGATAGGGAAAAAATTAATCCTGGATAATAAAATCCCGGATAATCACCATCCACAGGAAATATGGTGGGGGAGAGGGAGGAGTTGGTTCACCAGCCACCCTGCGCCAGGGGGAGGGGGTGTTGGTTCACTGGATGCCCATTGCCCTGGTGGTTTTGGGGGTTTTTTGTGCTTGGGGCGGCAACAAAGCCACAGCCAGCCCTGCGAGTTACGCGTATTTTTTTTTTTTTTTTGACATCCTGGTTAATTCACAACCTGGTTAACCCAATCCTGGATAATTGAGAGTCTACTGTAAACATTTTCTGCCAGTCTGTTTTTAACATAATATAAACTTGTTTATTAACTACACCAGCAAAAAGGCAGCAATCTTCAGACCAGATACAAATAAAGACAAAATCAATTCAGTCCTTTATTAAGCAACACTTAACTAATTTAGACCTAACATTTATTCTAGCCATGTCTTCCAGAATCTCTAGAAGTATTTTTTAGTGCTACCAAGAACAAGTGTGAGTTTCCCACTTTCTCCTTAAAGGAAGCCCTTGCTCCCAGCACCATTAAAATTAACAACAACAAAAAAATCTTAAAAGGTCTTGCAGTATGATCATTTGAAAATTAATGATGCAGATGTCAAAACTGATTTACTTTTCTCAGTTTATTCTAGCACCAACTCAGCTAAAGGAACAGACTGCAGACACAACTACTGTTTTTCCTACATCACACAGAAAAGACTGAAAACAAGAACTAACAGCAGATTAACAAACTGATTGTAAAAAACAGTCTCACTAAGAATCAAATAAAAATATTTGCTCTGAAGTTAAAAGACCTGCCCCACACTTTAATGTCATTGGGAAGGGAAACTTTTTTGGAGGGGGAAGAATTAATCTACAGAAGTACTGTACCTCCCTCCCCTGAAGAATGTTAATGTGTCATGTATTTCAATGAAACATTTAACATCTCATTTTAAGTGACCAACGTTCAGGCCATCAGAGCAGCTAGAAACAGAATTAAAATCCAGAGGGAATAAATAGTAATAGTAACAGAAATAGACTCATAGAGAGTCCCATGGAGCAGCATCTCCGTTTGAAGCCAAACCGAGAGCAACACAAACACTGAGGGAAGGGAAATCTCTTCATGCCCTGACACCATACTCCAGCACAGCTTCCAACTTTTAAAAGGGTTTAAGATGGCAGGAAGGTAGGAGCCCAGAAAGTGTCTTGGGAAACAAGGTGAGGTGTGCCTGAAGAGAAGGGAGAGGAAATGGCCTGAGAGTTGATCACACCAAGCTCTAGGGAAGGGAAGTGATGTTCCGTGTGAGGGAAGTGATGTCTCCGTGGGGCAGATCTGAAGGGAGGGGCAGGGGAAAGATAGGGGTGGCAGGCATGGCGATGGCTGGAAGATGGGGTGCTGTGGGGGGAGGGGAGGGTGCCATAAGGGCAGTGAGCCGGGGGGTAAAGACCCTGGGGTGTGGGGGCTACCTGGGGGAGGGAGATATGGGGCCAGGGGAAGGGAGTCTGGGTGTGGGGGAAGGGTTTGGCAGGGGAGGTGTACATGGCGGGGGTTAGTCTGAGGGAGGAGTATGGGGTGGGGGTGGAGAGGGGTATGGCGGTGGGAGGAGGGGGCTTGGGCGTGCCAGGGTGGAGCTACGGGGGCGCGTGTCGGTGCGGGGGAGGGGTAGGTCGGGGGGCGCTGTGGGGGCGGGGGGAGGAGTACTCCGAGGGAGGGTGGGTAGGCTGGCCAGGCCGGGCTCCTGTTCCGCAGCCTGCTGCCCCGTGGGAGGCCGGGACCACTCACCGCGCTCCAGTCGCCGTTTTTCCCCTGCCCTGGGCCCGAGTCCCGCTTCCGCACCGAGCGCGCCCCTCACGGCACGGGCCAACTTCGGTCTGTCACGTGACGGGGATGGAGCGGAGCCCCCCGTCTAAGGGTTTGGCTGAAGGGGCTCTGCCGAGCTGGGCCGCGGGGCCTTCTGGGAGGTGTAGTTTGCTTGGGCAGGGACTGGCCGCGGAGCCTGCTGGGAGTTGTAGTTTGCTTGGGCAGGGACTGGTCGCAGAGCCTGCCGGGAGTTGTAGTTTGCTTGGGCAGTGATGGGCCGCGGGGCCTGCCGGGAGTTGTAGTTTGCTTAGGCAGTGATGGGCCGCGGGGCCTGCCGGGAGTTGTAGTTTGTTTGGGCAGGGACTGGCCGCGGAGCCTGCCGGGAGTTGTAGTTTGCTTGGGCTGTCTCAGGTCCATACCACAACGACTAACTACAGAGAGCCAGGACGAGAAAGGGGCCGAGCGGGAAGGGAGACCCATAAACCCCTGCTGGAGAACAGCCCCCCTCTCTCTACCCATGGAGCCAACTGTGTCACCCCAGCCCTTCGGAGGCTAAGGCCCAACCCTGGGGAGAACAAAGGCCCCTCCAGCGGCCAACGCAGCTCCACACACACAGTCCACGAAGGCTGCTGTCCTCAGTCGATTCCATTCTGTGACCTCCCATTACAATAAGGAAAAGTTCTGCGAAAAGGGCCCTGTTGCTGCCTATAAAGCCCTAAATCGAGGTGTGTAAAGCCCTGTGAAATCTGGTCAAAAGCCCCAAGCTGAGAACCCATGAACTAAGGCTGGCAACACACAGCACAGTGAAAAGTTGGGGGATGGCAACCAGCGTGAGAGAGGAGTGATTGAAATGGTCACGCCGACGTCCAGACTTCCAAGGGTATCTTACTCACCATTGCCTCATAACTGCATAGAGTCATTTGCACTGGTGCGACGCTCACATCACAGCATAAACGACTCCACAAGATGCAGGGAACTGGTGAATCGCTACAAGAAAGTTACTGCCCCAAATTATCAGAAATTATAACAGACTGCGAAACAAAAAGCTGTGAGGGACAATTCTGCATTACCCTGGCCTAGGAGATAGGGAGAGATAGCAGAGCCAGTATTGCTATGTAGCAATCTGCCATCAAATCAAGGCTGGATAATAATGGCAAATGGACACTGGATAAAAACCTAGTCACATAGTAGAACTCCATCTTGGATAGCTGCCTGATGTGCTGTATCTGCCTCTGACAGGCACCCAAGTCCCTGTCCTTTTTTACACTTTGGTGCCACCTGTTAATGCCACTACTATATTTTTAAAAGGTATTTGAAATGGGGGCAAAGAAAGAGAGAGACTGGGAGGAGACAGAACAAGGCAGAAGAGGGGGAGAAAACACGGAAAGGAGAGAAGGAGAATGATCTGAAAAAGAACAGGAAATAGTGGAGAAGGAGCGAGTGTGAAATCGAAGCTTCTCTGCCTCACTGGTTAGTTTTGCTGGTGGCAGCAAGTTCTACTAATTGCTATTTTGGGATTCCAGAGGCATTGTTGTGAGGAGTGAATTACTATGCTGTAGAGAAGGAAGTTTTGTTGTTTAGACAAGTGAAACTGAAGGCTATGTTTATCTGACACAGAAATTAAATCCCTTCCAGGGCAACTTGGTTTAGAGAAGAGGCTCTTAGGAGCCTTTAAATGTCCCTTCTCTTGGTGAAGCCAGGTTAGCTACCTTTTTCCATGGCGTCCTCCTTTTTAACTTTTGCATACGTATGATGGTGTTTTATGTCACAAGGTCCCAAGTAACTACACACTTAAGGTAGTGACACAGTTCATCCACTGCTGTGTCCACTTCTTTGTGAGACTTTAGTGCTTGCTGTGCAATTCCTCTCCTGCTCCCTTCAACCTGTTTAAAACCTCCTTCTCTGCCCTCTCCTTTTTAAAGCAAGAGCTGCTGACTGAAGTCAAATCAGAGGACTAGATAAGACATTAATTGTGTTAAAATGTGCTACTCTCAAACCTGGAGTGCTAAATAAGATAGAGCAGTATACATGCAAGTGTGCTTTACTTCTTTATTGAATTGTTCCATTTTGTACTGTTTGATAATGCCATATCAGAGACCATCCAACAAATATTTAAAAACAGTGCTGTACTTTGACAGTACCAGGACTTTGATAGTACCAGTATCTAAGATGGGAGGCGAAAGGATAGATTACTTGATGATTAGCTGTTTTGTTCATTCCCTCCGAAACACCTGGCATTGGCCACTGTTGGAATACAGGAAACTGGGCTAGATAGACCTTTTGTCTGACCCAGTATGACCATTCTCATGTTAATGAGGGAGATTTAATAACATAGCGGTGAGAGCCTAAATGTGCCACCTGAAACACTTAGAGTGATTTTTTTCATCAGCAGAAATTAATCCAAAATGAGGATCTCTCTCTCAAATAAGCAAGTAAAAAAATTATGTAATGCTCAAGACATATGCCCTGCTCATGCAAGAGGACATATGATCTTTACCTCATCTTTATTCCCAAATTTTCTTCTACACTTCCTGTTGTCTTTGTCTTAATTAAGGCCTAATTCTGCAAACCTGCAGGCATGAGATTAACTTTACTCACATAGGCATAGGACTGCACATATGACAAACATTACTCACATACCTAAGGCTTGCAGGATTCAGTCTATAGATCAGGAGTGGGCAATCTATGACACGCATGCCAAAGGCAGCACACGAGCTGATTTTCAGTGGCACACATTCCCTGGTTCCTGGCCACTGGTCTGGGGGCTCTGCATTTTAATTTAATTTTAAATGAAGCTTCTCAAACATTTTTAAAACCTTATTTATTTTACATACAACAATAGTTTGGTTATATAGTAAAGACTTATAGAAAGAGACCTTCTAAAAACGTTAACATGTATTACTGCACACAAAACCTTAAATTGGAGTTAATAAATGAAGACTCAGCACACCACTTCTGAAAGGTTGCTGACCCCTGCTATAGACTGTGTTCAGAAATTTTCCCATGATGGGTTTAGTGCTGTTGCTGCTCCAACAGTGCTGGCAACAACAGAAGAAGCAGCACGGACTGGTCTCAGGTGCATTTAACAACATGTCCCCAACCTGTTTACGTGGTGCTAAAAGTTGTACTTGTGTGTCCAATCTCTACTAGTGCCTGTTCAAAGTAGACAGAAAACAAAACTTTTTAAATAGAAAAAATATATACAGATTGCAGAAAACCCATTTTTGAAAGATCCTTTACTGATCTCCTTTCACTTGCCTGTCTTATTATGTACTGGTAACTTTGCATTTAAATGGCATTAGAATCAGTTATTATTAAAGAACTCAGTGGAATGGTTAATTCTGCCTTTCCGCAACATTTTAAATAGGAAAGTTGTCAGAATAAAGTAATATCCATGGTCTAGTCAGCTAGCAATGTAATACAAATCAGTCTTGAGGTTTGCAAGCTATACAGATCTAATAATGCGGCTCAGAAATAATTGGAAAAAGACAACCAGCTTTTTTATTAAATTTGGTTTTAAAGAACTTGTTCCTGGGATGAGACTGTGTCAGATTGCAGCCCAAAGCAAATTTCAACAGCTCATATATGATGTCTTGATGCTACCTCAAAATATGGCTTCTTAAATATTAATTTAATAAAAACCAGGTATAGCATGCTACTAATTTACACAGCACGTTACAAATACTGTACTACATCTCAATCTGGTAAAGGCATATACCAGGCGTGGGCAAACTTTTTGGCCCGAGGGCCACATCGAGGTTAAAAATTGTATGGAGGGTAGGGTAGGGAAGCTGGCCTCGCCCCCTATCTGACCCCCTCTCACTTCTCACCCCCCTCAGAACCCTCAACCCATCCAACCTCCC
Organism: Dermatemys mawii; assembly: GCA_007922305.1. NCBI lineage: Eukaryota > Metazoa > Chordata > Testudines > Dermatemydidae > Dermatemys > Dermatemys mawii. The sequence goes on from ML677377.1 coordinate 28,016,508, forward strand.
CAGCTCCCTGTCCCATGACCACCCCCTTCCAAGATCGCCCCCCCAACCCCAACCACCCCTCCAGGACTGCCCCCCCATCTAAACCTCCCTGCTCCTTGTCCCCGACCACTCCCTCCTGAGACTCCCCCCACCCTAAATGCCCCCCCCAGAACTCCAACTCCTCCCTTGCTCCCTGCCCCCTGACTGCCCCGACCACTATCACCCCCCATCCCCATGACAGATCCCCAGGACTCCCTGCCCCTTACCCAAGGCCCCGGCCCTCCTACCACTCCGCTCAGCCCTGCCGGAGTGAGACACCCAGCCTGGCAGGAGCTCGCAGCCCCCCGCCCCTTACCAAGTCACTCAGAGCGGCAGGAGCTCAGAACCTGTCGGAGCCAGCCCTGCCTCTGCAGCACTGCCCCCAAGTGGCACACCAGAGCACTGACGGCATGGCGTGCTGAGGCTTCAGGAGAGGGGAGAAGGCAGGGGAGGGGCTGGAGTAGTCCCCCCAGCGAGCTCAGGGGCCGGTCAGGAAGTTTGCTCACCCCTCGCATATACCCTTCCATGTAAGTGAATAGGCTTCCACAGGTGTAAGGGTCTGCACTTTGCAGGATAGGAACCCTAAGTAAAACATACTCCCTATACATAAATCAAAAAATCCAATGAAATAGAAGAGAAGACATAAGGAAAGGCATGAGTTAGTAAGCAGACAAAGTTTAATCATCAAATAAAAGTAGTAATTAGGTGAGGGGGTTAATAAAAAGCAGTATTGTCCACTCTCAGTTTTTTCACAAGTCTCGTGATATTTGTCGTTTTTCTTAAGGCCCCAGTTCCTGGAGTCAAATGGTTCGGTAAGCATCTTGGCTTTCATTTAAAAGAAAAGCAGCTTTCTAGCCCCCATGTTGCGGAGAAAAGCTTGAAGACATGACCTGAGTGAAGTAAAGGGCCAGGAACCCTTTTTAAATCTCATTATTTTTTTAGGCCTACCTTATGATTTTTGAATGTTTGAGGTTGGCAATAGTGAAAAAGGAACCAACCAGACAGGTACCTATGACTACCCCTTGTTTTTGTTTGTTATTGTCTGGCTGTCCTGTCTTTTTAAACTGTAAGTCCTTTGGAGCAAAAGTTATGTCTTTGGTGTTTATAGAGCACCTAGCCTGAGAAGGGTGGGGGGTTCTGAGCATCACTGGGACTTTTGGATACTACTTCAGTATAAATAAAAAATCAAAAATAATTAACAATTAGAACAGTTTGGGAGGGGGAGGGCGTAGGAATGATTAATATGAGATAAAAATGGGAAGACTCATAGACCACCACCATGTTTTGTTATATTAAGACACAGCATAAAGTAACTAATATAAAACTTGACAGTGTAAAATTATAACTTGGAGATCTATCACTCATGTAGAGCTAGCTTCCTGACAGAGAAAGGGATTCATGACATTCGATAGTATAGAATACTCTGTATTATAGTAAAGCTAAGAAAAATATAATTATCCAAACTGGGACCAGGACAATGGCGTTACCAACCTTATTCTTGTGAAAAGTGACGTGAGATCTTTCATGAGCATCAGTGGTCACAAGCTTGGTTTTATATTTAATCCAAGATATGGCAGCTCCAACAGTCTGGTCCCCACACTACTGCTATGGTAGGCTATTGGCTCAGTGTTAGCTTAGAGGAAAGAAGGCTACCTCCCAAATCACAGCCATCATACTTGCAACTAAAATTTGCATTCTTTCATGGGTTTTCCTTGGAAGTCACAATGTAATTTTAGCTGTTGTCAATGGAGCCAGCTAATCTAACAACGGCATTTTGAGGATAGATATTCCTTCCTTCCAGATGTGATGCACACTTAGAAGGTGTCATGATCATGAAACAAGTGGTTTTTAAAATTATTTTTATCCATTATTTTTAGGGTCTCCTTTACTGTCAACAATTTAAAGCTGGAATTCCAAAAACCCAAGTTCATGTTGTCCAAACAATTTTTTAAACACAAAGGAACTGAACTAATGCTGTTATGATACAGAAATTGTTCCTGAAGTATAGACAAGATATTCCTATAACAAGCATGGTATTGCATGTTTTATATTAACAAATAGCAACACTAAGCATTGAGCCAGAGGGAGATCACGCAACCATATCTTCCTTATTCGTCCCCCAGATACTCTCATCTGTGTTGATATGCTATTCTCTTTTCCTTCTGATATCTCCCTTTCAACAAAAGGCTTGTTAGGAAATTCACTGGTGCAGTTTCAATTTCATTGTTTTGAGCCACTGTTCTAGAAACATTTGGCTTCATTCATCAGCCATCATTTACATGATGTAATCATTCAGCTGCAGGAAAATATAGTGAAAGTGTAATACACACACTGCTAGTGCAATTCACTGTGAGTATAACTGATTTAAATCTCCTTTAGCCATGGTTGAGGTGCAGAAATGGAGTATAGGCAGAAAAGGGGGCATGGGTTATGCTGATGGGGTGGTCCACTCTTTGCAGCAGTTGCACTAGCGTACTGGTGGTGTGAGGTGCCTAATCTCAGTGTATGTATTTTGTCTGTGTAATGACCCCCTATTGATATGGGGTCTCGTGAGTCCCCTGACAGGGAACAGCAGTAGGACACACAGGGTGAACCTGTGTAAGGTGGACCCCACAGATGACTCTGATGCGTTTTTATTAAGTTTTGATAGAGTAGCAATGGAACCAGATGAGATTACGGATCATGGGCCCTCTGAGTGGCACCCTACTTGTCAGGAGTTGCCCAGGCAGCCTGTATGGTCCTGAGTGAGGACCAGGCCCGGGACTATGATAGAGTAAAGACTGCCATCCTAGACAGAGTTGCCCTGTTGGGTGAAAAATATAGACAAAAATTTCAGGTTGCTAGATCAGTGGTTCTCAAACTTTTGAACTAAAGACCTTTTCATATAGCAAGCCTGTGAGTGCAACCCCCACCCCTTATAAATTAAAAACACTTTTTTATATATTTAATACTATTATACAAGCTGGAGGCAAAGCGGGGTTTGGGGTTGAGGCTGACAGCTCATGACCCTCCATGTAATAACCTCGTGACACCCTCAGGGGTCCTGACCCCCAGTTTGAGAACCCCTGTGCTAGATGGACTGGAGGCATGCAACCCGGGCATTTTCACAAAGACTGGGCAACCCGTTGGCTACAACCACACACCTGAAGTAGTAAGGTGATAATAAGCGTGATAATACGGGAGCAGTTCCTTCAGAGCCTCCCTGAAAGCACACACATTCAAAGTTCAAAGGCACTAGCCAGTGATTCTGAAGAAAGCAATAAAACTGGCAGAGGAGTTTATGGACATGGACTTTCCTAAGAAAGAATTCCAGACCTTTCAGGGACCAGGCATGGGGAAGAAGGGGGGATGATTTGGTCACACCCAGGATACCTGAAAAGAAAAAGAAGGGAACGAGGGGGACTCCTGAGAACCGGGGAGTGGTTTGCTTCTAGGGCCCAGTTCTGGAGTGTGGGTTTACCAGGTTTTATGGGTGAACTAGAACTATGGGAAATGAGCAGAAAAAGAAACGCCTACCATCTGGGTAAAAGTGGAGAGGAGGCACCAGAGGAGACTGGTGGACATGGCCCCAGGCTGCAAAGTGGTCCAGAGGGGTTTGGTGAAGCCCTATTGGGTGCTGCCAGGTGACAGGCTGAAATTAGAATGTATTCACAGTGAGAAAAGGCTCTGCTCAGTGATAGGAAAACCCCTACAGGTCAAGGGTCAGTTTAAGGGGTGGTAGATGAACTGCCCCAGCCAGCTATTATAAAGACAGTTTACCCCCTTCCCTTATAAGAGGAAAATGAGGGTAAAGAGTCCACCATGGCAGGAAGCAAGACCAGCCGGGAAGGGGGCAAAGGAACTAATTTAGGAAAACCAGAGAAACCGAGACTTAAAGATACAAACCAGAAGGAAAATCAGACCTCTCTAGGAAAAGATGGTGTGGAAACACAGCCTTGCACAAGGGCCAGGGGAAAACAGTGCTCCTAGCTTGCAGGCGGAAAGCAGATAATTCTAGGGAATGTCATCACCAGCACAGGAGGAGGATGGCTCAATCCCAGGATCAGTGTGTGTGTGGGTGGGGGGAACCAGAGCCCCCAGTGAAGCAGAAAAGGGAGGCAAAGTGCCAGGCCCCACTCCACACTGAAGGAGAAGGCAAAGGGAGTGGGGAAACAGGCTTCCCATTGTGTGGGGACCTGTGGGCAGAAACAGAGTTATCTGGGCAAACCCCACCACAAAATGTGACTTCCGTGGTTGGAGCCTGGACCCTGGGGGAAAATATGAGGAGAAGGAGTCCAATGCCTCCTTTAAAGAAGGGAGGGCGCAGAGGAAGAGAGACTGGACAGCAGGCCGGGGTAGAGGTGTGTGACAGAGTGCAGGGGGTGAGTTAGTGAGCCTGCACTCTGATCACTTGGAGCAGGGGTGGGCAAACTACGGCCTGCGGGCACATATGCCCCGCTGGCCATTTTTATCCAGAGCCGCGGGGTCCCACCCTCCCTGGCCAGGCCGAGCGCAGCGTGCTGTGAGGCCCTGCGCTCCCGGGCCGGGCCAGGTCGAGGACAGGGAGCGCCCGGCTGAGTATGGTAAGTAAGGGCAGGGGCTTAGGTGGTGGGGTTCCGGGTGGTGGTGGTTAGGGTAGAGGGATCTCAGTAGTCAGGGAACAAAGCAGGGGGGCTTAAATGGGGGGTAGGGTCCCGGGGAGTGGTGGTTAAGGTGGGGGGGTCTCAGGAGGGGGCAGTCAGGGAACAAAGAAAAGGGGGCTTAGATGGGGATGGGGTCCTTGAGGGATAGTTAGAGTGTGGGGGGTGTCTCCGGAGGGGGCGATCGGGGACAAGGAGCCGGCGGGGAGGGTTCGATGGCTTGGGAGTTCTGAGGGGGGCAGTCAGGGAGCAGGAAGTTGGAGGGGGCCGGATAGTGGGTGGAGCCAGGCTGTTTGGGGAGGCACAGCCTTCCCTACCTGGCCCTCCATACAATTTTTAACTCTAATGTGGCCCTCGGGCCAAAAAGTTTGCCCACCCCTGACTTGGAGTCTAAATAGTGCCCCAGGCAAAGCTGATTGGGGATAATGATGTAATCAGGCTGGGTGAGGTAAGAACTCAATTGGGCCCATCGGCTGATAAAAGAGGCACAGTAAGGAAGTGCAGAGGGGGGAGAAAGAGGAACAGGGTTAGCCACACACAGAGTTCAGTGTAGGAAGATCTCCATTCCCTTCAGGTCCCCGAACACAGCAAACACTGTAAATAGGTGGGAGCCCAGGGGACGAGGGTGATATTGATGAAGGCACTTGAAATAAAGCTTCACTGAGAGCACCTTCGGAGGACTCTGTGCTGTTTCTTCAGGGAAGAGGATGGAGGTGCAAGTGGGCCTCTGCTGCGTTTGTCAGTGCTTTCTGCATAATGTCTGTAAGAGGCAGCCTTTCTTACCCAGCCACACTGCTGAGACTCTTATACCAGGTCTCATCATCCCACGTCCTGATTACTACAACATCCTTCTCTCTGGTCTTGACAAATGCAGTCTTCTTCATCATCATCATGTTCCCATTACGCTGAGACCACAGCCAATAATGCTGACTGGTATTGTCTCATTGTTTCTTGTACTCTTACATGTCTGTATCCATCTGTTGTCTCTTCTTTTATATGTAGCTTGTAAGCGCTTTGGGCAAGGACAATCTTTTTATGGTGTTTATAATACACCTAGCACCATGGGGGTCCTGGACCCTGATTTGGGTTCCTAGGCACACTGGTCATACAGATAATTATATGTTTCCAGGAACTGATACTTGATGAAATCATCAAAGATTGTGAGACTCATCAATTTGTGAGAGCTAGGAACATGACATAGTTGATGGTAGTAGTAGGCCACCAGCCACTAACCAGGGATGAGACATAGGCTTTGTCTTCACTAGGAGGAAAAAAGGTGTGTTCTTAATTAGAGTTAGCTAAAACAAGGTAAAATCCTAGTCAAGACAAAGCAGCTTTGTAGTTTTCACACAAATTAGTAGGTCAAGATAAAGACTAGTTTCTCTAAGCACGTTCCGTCTGAAAGTTAAGGTTGCTATTGTGACACAAACAAAATAAAGCAATGAAATGCCCAGGTAAATAGAACCCCCTCCACACACACATATTCTCTCATACCTTAGCACATGTGGGCATTCTTGGCTCAACAGCATCTTTATTGCTGGTTGGTATAGAAAACATGGTGCATTACTAATTTAACTGCATTTCTTTGCCTATATCATATTGTGCCATTCACCCCATAAAGTTTTATTATAGTTGTTTCTGTCTGTTAACTCAATGTTTATTTTTGACTCCACTAAATAAAGGCTGCCCAGATTTAAGTCCTTTCAGCCATTACTTTAATACCTCTTTAGCCTATTTATATTTTGCTTTTTCCATGATGAGTATAATCATTTCTTAATGAAGTAACGTTAGGAAAAAAAAATCCCTACCATACCTTAAGAAAAGTCTTCCTTCTGCTGCTTGGTTCATAGTAGTAATCCAGCGGTTATATAATTAGTTTGTTGTATTTTGAAGTCCAAGAACAATATTGATTGGAAATAACAATTGCCCTTTGGGACACATTTTCAGAAATGCCTTCTGAATGGGCACACCTGTAATTGTGCATCTAGTTGCATGCTTTCTTTCTGATGTCAAGTTTTTCCATGCACAAAAATGTGAGTATCCAAAAAGCAAACATGTTACAACCCAGGCATGCATACTTGGAGGTTAGTGGAGGGATCTTAGAAAAATGTGGCCTATTAGGCTGCTGATGCCTTCTCCAAGGATAAGACACAGACCTCTAGCAGAGAACATATCAGGTATTAACTGGCACTACAGCTGATTAAGGGAAACATGCAAATATAACAGATGAATTAGAGCATAAGCTTTCGTGGGTGAATACCCGACAAACTGGGCATTCACCCATGAAAGCTTATGCTCTAATACATCTGTTAGTCTATAAGGTGCCACAGGACTCTTTGTTACTTTTGCAGATCCAGACTAACATGGCTACCCCTCTGATTCTGATACAAATATAAGATTAAGTGCTATGTTCCATCCCACTGGTGGCTCATTTCAGAGGCGGGGAATATGATTCATATATATACTTATTGTACAAATTATATAGGAAAAGGCTAATATGATTTTGGACTCATTTGGATGAAAGGAACTAAATACAGGCAAGATCATTAACGTTAGCAGTTGAATGAACAGAACTGCTAATAGAATACAGTTTAAATACATCCACCCTCCCCCCCACAAATAACAGAAATAGAAGAAAATCTCATTACATTCAATACCAGATAAAGGAATAAACTTCCAGGGCACTGAAAGGTAAAGTACAATAAAAAGTGACCTCTTAAATGTTCGACTCTAGCTCATAAAACACCAGAAACCTCTTAGACTAATACCTGCTAAGTGCTTTGCTGCTGGTCTCTGCTTCAGTGGAGTTCTTTGAAGTGCTGACATTTCATTCAAATCACAATAGAACCACCATGCCATAACTAGTATGTGGGGTTGCAAAGGAGGCAGTAGTGAAACAGTAAAAGGAACAGACCTAGTAAAAGAATAGGATTTTGGTTTCAGATGGTTATCCATGTCAACGGTTTCTGCTGTACTGGAAAGTATCCTTCTTCTGCCTTCACTTGTTAAAGTTACACTGATGCACAACTGAAATTATAACTCAGTTTAATCACATTTAAAAATCATTGTGTAACCTGTGTTAAGCAAGGTGCTCAAATAATGTGGTGATGGGCATAGTGTAGACAGCTAGACAGAACAGACCTGATAGCTAATGTCATCCGCAGTATTCTGTGACACTATATGCCAATTTAGGACCAGAAGTGAAGAATGCTATTTCCAAACAACACTAACAGCTTACGGTGGGATCTTTAGTGTTCTGAAAGCAAAATTTACCATCTACCAACTGTCGTGCACTAAAAAGCGGAAGGTTGCCTTTAAAATATGAATGAGCAAAGATCCAGGCATTGAACCATTGTACTGGCAACACTCAGGAGCCATAGGTCACTGGAATAACGTGAGAGGTTTACAGAAGGGATGGCACCGGGGAATATAAATGGTAGGGAAGCCATCCCTCTACCACCCTTTCCACTTTAAGAACATGATTCCATGAAGTTAGAATATACTTTGCTTAATTTCAGTGATAAAATATGTTGTCATACTATCAACTCAGTCTGAAAAGGAGGGTTTCTGCAGGATTAATGGAACAGCTGCTGCTGATCAGGGAGGGAAATCAATGACTTGGCACTCAGCAGAGGCAAGCTGTTCTGGTCACCACTGCCCACTTGCAATGTCATCGATTTCTCTCTCTCATAGGTACCAGCTGTTCCATTAATTCGGCAGAAAGCTCCTATTGCCAGTAAGTATTGCCAGTGATAGCAGGGACTTAATTCCCAGTAGAACTGGGTTCAGTGCTATTCCAGGAGGGAACCCACAATGAACACAGTTAAGAACCTCAAAAAGGGGTTACTTTCGACTTCCCACAAGCCAAGCTTAGTTGACTTTGGTTTAATCCGCGCTTCCCCTAAACTATTTTCTAAATCTGATTAGCAGGAAAAACAGATCTAGTCTCGCAGGCCTTATCCTACGCTATGGCAAAACTCCCCTCTCCCTTCCATACACTTCTATTAAATAAGACCTGATTTATTAAATACACGTCACCAGAGAGAAAGAAGAATCTGGGTTTCAGATGGACAGCTTCCTTTCCCACAGTTGGAGGAAATGACATACGATGTCAGGATACATAAACTGACAATACAGAAAACAATCCGCACCCCTGTGATGTCAGCAGAGTCCCTCAAGGAAAGGTTTACACTGTGATCCACCAGTCTAAGCTATTGCATTTCTGTGCCTGCACACACCCGTGCACAAAGACGAGAAGTAAGCAGAAAACAGAGTTCAGTCAGTTGGAAAAGGAGGCAGCTGTGTTAGTGGATGTCCATTTTGTAACTTGTATGAAAAAATGGGGTCAGAGCACCTTTTCATGTGACTCATGACATGGAGGTGAGTATGGTTAGTTAAAGCCTGACCTCTTACAGAGAAAGCAGTGCTAGTGCCCTTTCAAGGGATGCACCATAATAAGCCACGTGAACAAGAGCATTATGTAGAATTAGCCACACAACTCCAGAAAGATCCTATCATTTGCTGAAATCTGGATTTGCCAATGCCCCAGAGGACACCCCTGAGGAATATTGAACATGACTCTTTAGTCAAGAACCATTCAGAGTTACTGCTGTGTCTGGGAGCCACACTGATCTCTGCTCCATGAAGAACTGATCAGGGGAATGGACTTTGTGTTGCTCTCACTAAAACAGAGTTGGCAATCGTGCTTTTGATAAGTCAGTTTACTAGGTAGAAGTACGTGTTAAAGCACAGTGTAATAGGTACTATTCAAGTTATATCTAGTGTCCAAGCAGAAAGAACTACACAAACTAACCAACCAGCATAGAAGCGGACAGTACTTTTGACTGTAAAGGTTCTATCATCTAAAGCAGGCCTGCACAACTCAGAAAGCAGCGAGGGCCATATTACTGCAAAATAACCCAGCTGCAGGCCAAAAAGCTCCGCCCCCATCCACTTCCCCCCACCCCACTGCTTGGCTTGCCCCATCCCTACTCACGCCCCGCGGGCCGCACAGTGAACCTGTGCGGGCCGCATGTGGCCCCCGGGCCGCATGTTGTGCAGGCCGGATCTAAAGGCTCACTAAGACCTTGATCCTACTCCTGATCAGTGTTGCAAAGTCAAGTACTCAAAGGCTGGAAATGTCAGAATTAAGGCTGTCTTTGCAACCTTAATTTACCCCTTTTGTGTGTATGAATTATAATGTGGTTTTTAATTAGTGATCACATACTGTTTTTTTCATATGACCTTTGCCTCATTCAGTGCACAAGATGAACTGTGCTCGTTTAATGAGCACCTATTCAATATTTTGTTTTCTTCTCATTGTTGAATGTGCAGCGATAGGTCTTATTTGCTACATGCTATTCAAAGCCTGCTCTGAAGACCGAATTAATTAAATATCCTCATGGGTTTTTCAGTGGTGCTCATCACTGTAATATCTGAGTGTTTCATAAACAATTTATTTCCACAAGACCCCTGTGAAATGAGGGTGTATCACTATTTCCAGTGTACAGATGGGGAACTGAGGCACAGAGACATTAAGGTCAAAAGTATTCATTAGTGTGGGGTGACCAACCTGAAACAACTAGGACATAATATTTGCAGAGTACTTAGCTTTATATAGCACTTTATGTGTTCAGTGCCCAGCTTCCTTTGACTTCAGTTTTAGCTGAGAGTGCTCAGCACTTCTTCAAATCATGCCCCACATCTGTTTGCCAAGTGAAACAAAACCTTTCATAACTCAGCTAAACCAGGTCCTTTCAGAAACTATGGGTATCACCTAGGACTGAGAAACAGGATGCTCCCAGCAATTAACAATGCTCTAAGCAGACACCTAAAAGAAATATTGGCTTTTACTGGATTTATGCCATCATTTCTTCCATGAAGCTTCTTGTGAATAATGCCTGCTGGAAAAAAATCCTACATGCTTTCTTTTCATTTATATTGTAATACAATTTATTATACAAGAGTGACCTCCACTCAGGGTTCAGAAGATCAGAGTACTCACAGTAATCGTCACAGCACTATGTATCTCCAGCTAGGGATTACACGCAGCATGAAAAGAATGGGAAGTTAATGTATCAAATCAGAAAGTCTCTGTGTGGTAGTGTTAACTTCAATGTTGAGTTATTTATTAGTAGTAATATGGTAGGGCCTAAGGCCAGGGCCCCACTGTGCAAGGATATAACAGAGACAATACCTACCTTGAATATCTTACAGATTAGGGGTACATCTATGTTCGATGTATCGGGGATAGATTTGTTGTGTCTCATCTAGATACAATAAATCAATCCCCGAGTGTGGGGATTACAGGTAGATTATAGATTACAGGTGGATACAACATGTTCCCGTCATTGCTGTCAACAGCTGCATCAAAACTCTCCTCACAGTTAGTGTGGATTGTTTTAGGAGTAAAATTTCCTACACCATAAGCATTTAATTTAAGACCAAATGGTGCCTGGTTCTTGGGTGAATGTTCATGGTGGAGAGGCAAAAAGTGTCTCTCACACAGGGCCAACCAGGATTGCAGATCCAGTCATGAAGGTGGCTTCATGTTGATCCTTCATAAGGAGTGGTAAGGGAACACCCCCTCCCTTCCCCCCAAACTGAACCTCTACCATGAGCTGGCATGCCCCAGAAGGCATCGTGCCCGATTGGTGGGGTACACAGTATGTCTGCACTTGGAGTTCCAGTCACATTTGACCATTTGTTAGCTAACATAACTGTACATGCTAATGCAGATGCTGCAAAAAATATTTTTTACAGGACACAAACAGCCCTTTATTCCTAGTAATTTAACCCAATGCAACTAGCAACAAACTTTTGGCTCCTTCTCACACTAGATGTTGCACTTGTGTTAGTTAACACATTTTTGGTTTACATGTGTTAACATAGGTCTAAAATTCAAGTGTTGTTCACGCCCACAGAGCAATTTGGGTGCATGAATGGCACAAATTCCATTTCTCAGTTGAAGCAAATTGTTGAACATGGCACACTCGTGCACACAAATTGGGAGAAACAAACACAAATGAACTGAGTAGGTTGGGAAGCTGGCCCAAAATCTTTAGTGTAAAAATTCCTCTCTCTTTTCCGAAGTGGACTAGGTTCTTTGTAACTCAAGCAGTCAGGCATTTACTAGTGCTCAGCCTGGATTTTTCTTTACATACACCACTGTCCATTGCAAGCAACACAGTTGGTGCTGGTACTACTTTACCAACAGTATCCAATTACTCCTTCGAATATCCCTGGGAAGTTGAAATTATCCCCATTTTATGGGCAGGTAAACTGAGGCAACATAGAGCGGATAGCATTGTTGTCTAAGCTTCAGGTTTAAAACAGACTGGAAGCCCATAAGAGCTGATTGAGGTCTTTATACCTACAAAGCAGAGAAAACCTCTGCACACTGGCCGTGTGGAAGAGTCTGTGGGACGAAACCCTGAAAAATGAGCCTCTAGCTCAGGGGTGGCCAACCTTTGGCTCCGGAGCCACATGAGGCTCTACAGATGTTAATATGCGGCTCCTTGTATAGGCACCAACTCCGGGGCTGGAGCTACAGGTGCTAACTTTTCAATGTGCCAGAGGGGGCTCACTGCTCAACCCCTGGCTCTGCCACAGGCCCTGTCCCCACTTCACCCCTTCCTGCCCCTTCCCCTGAGCCCTCATTCTTTCTACTCCCCCTCCAAGCCTTCTGCATGCCAAGAAACAGCTGATTGGGAGATGCAGGAAGGGAGTGGGAGGTGCTAATTGGCAGGGCTGTCAGTGGGCGGGAGGCACTGGGAGCGGGGGAGGAAGAGCTGATGCGAAGCTGCTGACATATTACTGTGGCTCTTTGGCAAAGTACATTGGTCAATTCTGGCTCTTTCTCAAGCTCAGGTTGGCCACCCCTGCTCTAGCTGCTCTGCAGCTGGTTACACAGGAAACTTTTCCACAAGGTAGGAATTAGCTCCAGTCTCGTTGGCCAAAATTCCCACCAATACTCTTATGTTGTGTGTTGATCACTCCTCTCCTGGCTGTCACACTTCACCCCAGAGATGAAAGCTTATCGGTGGGGCTGGCTGTACAATTTGTGAAGTGGTTTGGGACTAAATAGTGCACAATTAAGAGGTATTATGGTCCAGCAGATAGGGTGCTCCCATGGAATTTTAGGTGAGCTGAATTCAGTTCCCAGCTCCACCCCAGGCTTTCTGTGAAATCAATTAGTGTTGGGTATCTAACCTGCTTAGGAATTTTTGAAAATCCTACTCGACATCCATCTTCATCTTTTGGTGCCTAACACCACTGAGAGTCTGGTCCTTAGTCTCTCAGTACCCCAGTTCCCTATCTGTAAAACAGGGCTACTAGCACTTCCCTGCCTCAAAGGGGTGTTGAGAAGCTTTTGGGGTATTCAGATACTACAGTAATGGAGGCCAAATATGTCCATAGATTGCTACAGGTAATTAAAATCCCTATTGTGAGGAAGGGAAAACACAGTGCCTGATCCAAGAAGAACCAGTTCAGCTTCCCCCCACTTTTCAGAGCCAATACAGAACATTTCCCTCCACAGAAATCTGTATGACAATAATACAAGAACCTGAAACCGAGTGTTTGAATACAGATCAGTGGTCTCAACCACTTCATGACATCAGCAAAGGAAACACAGAGCGTCCACAATTGTAAGCCTTAGATATGCTATAGAGCTGGTCTCCCGCAGGGAGTGAAAAGAAAAAATTACCTCCTTATCCTTTTCGCCCATTGCGCCAGCTGGCCTATGCCCCAGGAGCATCCCATCCACACACTGACCGCAGCATAGCACTATGCCATGGAAACCAAACTGGGCCAAAACTTAGGTCCCCATCTGTCCTTGAAAAAGGGTCAAGACTCAAAACCAGAACATGCAAAATGTAACATGATTTCAAGAGACAGCCATTTGAAAATGCCATTTTGATGGAGTATTTTTTTAAATCCTTGTCATGAAATTGCAACACCGGTCTTAGTAAGAGCAAAGGATATGTGCTGCAAAACAATCAGAGCCATCTGATTGGTATCGGTCTCTCTCACCTGTAAAACTAGCAGAGCAGAGCTCAGCTGCATGGTGAAGGTCCCACTGGGCTTCCGGGACAAATCCTCAGTGTAGTTGTGCATTGTTTTAATTGACACAGAGCTGTGCCATAGAACAGGCTAATGAAATGCTGAAAACACCCTTTCCAAACTTCCCTGCTTTTCAAGAGTAGAAATACACAGCAACTGGCTTCTGCACTGTGGCTCTTTGAACAAAGATACAATGAGGGCGCGTGTGTTTGGCTGCAAAGAACGAACCTGGCACAGCAGAGCGAGGCCTTGTTAGGCAAGCGCGTGCCTTGGGCAAAGCAGGAAAGGAAGCCAATTGCAGGCACTGTGGGTGGACCTACCCACCATGTAATGGGAAATGGAGAACAACGTGTATAAAATGGCATCTTAATTTGGAGCACTGTTACAAAAGCAGTTAAATGACGGGGGAAGGGAACAAAGAAAACAGCGTTTATTAAATCTTTGTTTCACACTAGCCCTTTTCACTAAGGAGCCTTTGCTGGGTTTTATTCAGTATTATACCTTGTGGCCCTAGTGACCAGAAGGAGCTTAAGTTTTCGGTAGCTGCAGCAGCTGCCAATCAGTACTTGTGTTCCAGTTTTCCCAGGAGACAGACTTATTGGTATTTAAAACACACAATACCCCCCTCACCCCACTTTTTTATTTGCTATGTATAACGGGAATGGGAGTTGAATTGGGCACTAAATTAATATTAAGCACCAAATCCTGAATAGCCTAGCTGTGCAGATGTACCTAGGAGAAACTGTCCCATAGGATACAGAATCACCCGCACCCTGTAAATGGAAGGAAGACTGATGTGGCTACAGATCCTCTGACCTCAGCCCTTCCCCACCTCCTTGCATGTGTCTGGTTACGCAGGGTGCTAATGCCGACCAGGGTGAAGGCTTCTCCACTGGGGTATGTTCCCCGAAGCCTTGTGCAGCAGAATCACCCCAGAGCGGCACACGCAGGATTTGTCCTGAGTGCTCAGTCCTTCTCTCAGTTAGCTGGGCATAATTCAGGAGTAACTGGAGTCAGCAAAGTTATTCCTGCTTTACAACATCCTACGCGAGAGCAGAACTTGACCTGAAATTTCAACGTCACATGCCTTTGTTGAAAGCATCCTCAGCACGAGACGCAACAAATCTCAGAGAGAGCACCAAGTGTTCTGTGTTTACGCTGGAATGCCTGGTAGCAGAATTTGGCTCCTGGTGTAAGTCTGCATGTATTTTGTGGTGGAATCTGTTGATCCAGTACATGTACTTTGCTAATGGCGCAGACACAAATAGCTAGTTGGAGGGCTGGACTACGTTACAAAGTCAGGTGGCTTAACTACATTGCCCAGAGCTGTGAAAAATTTCACAGCCCTGAACGATGTAATTAAGCCAATGTAAACCCCAGTGTAGACACCACTAGGTCAATGGAAGAATTCCATCAACCAAGCAACTGCCTCTATAGAGGTGGGTTTACTAGAGCAACAGAAGAACCCCTGCCATCGCTATAGTGTTTCTAGTGTAGTCGTGCCCTCCTTCTAGTCTCACACTGGTTTTGACTCTGTATGACTCCATTGCAGCTCTACCTGATTTACAGCCATGTGAAGGCAGGATCAGGCCCCTTTGCCTTTGAACACTGTTTTCTGTAATCAAAGTAAGATGAATTACAGAGAAAGGCATTTCGTAGAACAAAACAGTTTATTTTGACAGAAGCTTTGTCTGTTACAGTCTGATCCCAACCTGAAATGTAAAGCTATTGCTTCAATCCATTACACAAAATTCACCCTGCTTTCATCTTTGTGGGCCACGTACTGCATGCTCCATTCACAGGCAGTATGCGGGCTGGGATGGCAACATGTAGGACAAGAGAGAGTCCAGCTATCTGAACAGAACCCAAATGGAGCAGTTCCCATTACTGTTTACATGTGGAGTCACCAACTGGACATATTTGAAAGTGAGCGCTCATGAGTATACTCCATAGACACCGGTTAATAATACTTTTCACCTTCCACGCACTTTACAAGGCTTAGTCCTCACAACACCCCTGTGAGGTAGGAAGTATGGAAGATATATTACACATGGGGAAACTGAGGTACAGAGCAGTGAAAAGGGCACTGTCAGCTCAAACCTGGCCTAACAATTAGCATGTGAAAACAAGTGTTTACAAAGCCTGAGACCACAAGAGTGATTTTTCTTACATGCTAGTAGAAATGGTTGTTTTTCCATTCTGCGCCCCCCCCAAATTTAAACACTGCAGAGCTGAAAAACTGGAAGGCAAATTGACTTCAGTGATTTTAATTGTCCCAGATGAGAAAGTTAAAAAAAAAAATCACAGATGAAATAATCTGATTTTAAAAATTGTTTCATGTAAAAATCATCTAAGTAGTTAGTAACAGACTTTTGCTGCACAGGATTTTGCAGTTGACATTGTAAGTGACACTGCAAATCTGAGATGGAGTCAGGATTGGGACTTCAAGTGCACCTCTCCTTAAAGAGACAAACTACATTGACTTCCAA
The DNA here is from genome assembly GCA_007922305.1 of Dermatemys mawii. NCBI lineage: Eukaryota > Metazoa > Chordata > Testudines > Dermatemydidae > Dermatemys > Dermatemys mawii. The sequence goes on from ML677377.1 coordinate 28,032,697, forward strand.
CTGGAGCCAACACCCCTTCAGGGATCATTCCTCTAGGATTCACATGTGGATCTTCCCATCTCCGCACATAGCAAGGGGTTGTCATCACCCTCCATCACCCTGTCCCCTCTTGCCCTCTCACGGCCACGTGTAGGCCTAAGGATTCACGCTTGGGGAGTGACGTGTGCATTATCCCCAGCGCGACACCTGCCAGGAAATCCATCCAGAACAAAGCAGCAGAGGCTACATTCACTCTTCTTGCCCCCACTCCATATACGATGGCTGGGAGCAGTGACCAGAGAGGGATGCCATGGCGACGGGGCTCCCTTGCACTGTCCTTGGCAGAGAATGGGGAAAAAGGCCAGAGAGTCTGTGTGGGGCAGTGCTCCATGCAGATGCTCATGTGCCTCTGGCAGCCCTAGGGAATCTGGAGGGAAAGAACCCCTACATATTCCATATCAGGGGCAAACCCTGCCTCACTCCATGGAATCATCTGGGGAAGATACCACAACAGGCATCTCCTAGAGGTTTACTCACCCGACTGATTTCTTATAGGTTTTTTGGTAGGCAGGGGTTGGGGTGAGCAGTTGCAAAATTCTTCCCTAACATCATGATTTTATTTTCCCAAAAGGTGTGCAGCCTCTTTAGATTCAGTTTATATGGAACTGATTTAACTATAGCTTCACTTGTATATTTTTAAGCCCCAGATATCCTGCCCCCCAGAGCAGGCAGTAGCTTTTTATATTTAGAGCTCTCCTGTAAAGGCTTACGTCTCTATCTAAAATGAATGGAGTGGCTAAACTTTGTCCCGCCGCACACACATATAAATATTTACCATATATATTACGAGAGGATATGGCATCTGCACAATTGCCGTGAACTGCTTTATGCTGGCCGTGGCTTTTTCTTGGAGTGGATCAGTTGCATTTTCCAGAGAGGCCAATAGATATTTACAGGCAAAAATAAAGAGTTGTCAAAGCAATAGTTCCAAAATCTAGATTCATTTATATTTCTGGATAATAAGTGTTGGCTAAATAAACTATGGTGTTAGGTGCTACATAAAAAACAGATAGAGTTGTCTGGATTCATTTATAATTGCATTTGAAAGGATGGGTAAAACTGGCAAAAGAAATCCCATCCAATACTGAAATTCTAGCCTGCTTAATTCAACTCTTCCTCTACCTCATTTCTTCTAGTAATAGCACGTATACATTTATACATAAGGTTTTCGAATGATGTTCTAACATCTTGGAAAACAGTGAAATAATTCAAATCAAATGTTTGCAGATACAAAATGTTGCTTCTATGAAATGAAAACATAAAATATATGCAATTTTCCCCTGGCAGTTTATTATGGTATGAAGAAAAAACATTCTGTGCTTGAAGCTGACGTTATATTACAAATGTATTGCAAAGTATGACGTGACTATTAAAATATGATTACACAAAGTATGAACATTTTAAGAAGTTTACAGTACAGTGGATCTTTTATAAACAGACTTAAATATACATATGACAATAGTAGCCGACAAAAAACATCAAAAATTAACTATTAATGTTGATAGACTTTTCCCCTGTGGGGCAAAAAAAAGTCTCACTTTAAAAACAGAAAATTATGAAAAGCCTTGAAACCAGGAACAAATCACCTGTACACTACCAATATACATGGCAGAGGTGTGCAAACCAGAACTATTGTGTCATTGGATGATACCTCCATACTGAGGCTTTACAAGGTTTGGCTGATGTTTGCTCTTCAGGTGTTGCTTATCCACTGAGGATAATGGAAAGACTCCCAGTGACTCCAGTGGGCTTTGAATCAGGCCCATAAGCAAACACAATAATTCCTCAATTGGTTGCAATCTGTAATCATGTAATCTGTGTTAACAGTTGTACTATTATGAGTATGTACGCAGTACTAGACAGTTAATGCATTCAACGCTCTCATCAATTTATGGGGGGAGTGTATCCCGACTAAAAACTTTGCTGCAGTTGGATATCTGTGGGTGGATCCCTCTACCTGCACGAAGCCCTGATGGGATCCACTCACGAGGATCAGTTTGTAGGATGGGTGCTCTGAACAGATTGACAGTTTACAAAAAAAGGCAACTCCTCCATCTTCTTTCTTGACAAGAGAGATAAATTACCACATTTGCTTCCTGTTTAGCCAGTTTGCACGGACACCCCTAGCTCATGTGTTAAGTTATGTCAAAAACATAAGTATTTTATGCTGTAATACACAGTATTACTGAAACTAACAATATTATTTGCATATTTATAACAAGGTATAATCAATTTCCTATAATAAAACAAAAAATGTATGCTATGGATTTATTTACAAACAGTCCAGCAAAGAAGTATAAATACTTCTATATTTAATGTTTAGGAAAACATAATTTATAAAATATTCAAATATACACAGTCACCTGAAAAACTGCCAATATTAAACTTTGATGCAGGCAAAGAATTGGCCGCGTCCATTCATTCGGAATTGAAAGAGGAGGCAATTTTTGTTGGTTTGTTTTTTCTTTTAAAAGTCATACTTAAGTTATTTACAGGTCAGTCTGCTTCCCTACGAACTAAACATGTCCGGAGCTTTGAGCATGCTGTCCCAAAATGTCGTCTATCATTGTCAAATTGTTCAACCAATCTTCATCATTGTTGCTACTGTTCTTCATAAGGGAGTCAATGAAGTCAGTCTCGCTGCAGTTTCCAGGCAAGATCGAATTGCTCTGTTGTGGCACAAAGTCGTACTGCGGCAGCTCGGAAGCAGTATTCATTCTGTTGAATGTTCCCGACAGCTGGCCTGCGGAGGGGTAACTTGGCGGGCAGAGTCCTTGAGCAGGATTGAGCTGGTTAAAGCTGGCCATGCCTTGTGGCATGGATTTCATAACATTCATAGCCGGCAATGGTCCTCTGGTTAAATTGTGTCTTAAGTTCTGATTATTCAAAGTGCTCAGGCTCTGGCCGGACTGTCCCAGGTTTAGTTTTTGCATCTGTCTGACCTGGACTCCAGGTGCAATCTGATTAGGCGGCGCTACAGCCTGGTGGGAAAACTGCTGACCTGGTATAGTTGGTCTCACGTTCTGTTTGGAGACGAGAGGGTTACTGGAGAATTGCTGCATGCTGGTATCCATTTGGCTTTGATTTGGCATTCTTGAAACCCCAGTCGGTGTCCACATCTGAGCAGATGCGTTGGGGTAGACAGTAGAAATTCTTGGCATACTAGGCTGTCTTAAGTGTTGCTGAGTTGCTGAGTGATTTGTTAAGGAACTGGAGCTAAAGCTAGACAGTGTCATTCCTGGCCGGACAGTAGCATGGCTGTGAACCGTTTGGCATCCTGAGTGCATGCCCAGAGAGGTTTGGTTTGGTCGCAGAGGGATGTTAAAATCGGAATTAGGTGGAAAAATCCCTTGTTGTTTGCCAGGATTATGCGGAATCATAACCATTGTCCCACTGTTCTGGTTAACAGTGGTCGGAGTAAGTCCGGAGCCCAGGGTGTTCTGAAGTATTCCCGGGTTGGATGGCAGCATGCGGTGATTCAGTGGAGGAGCTGGCATGGACTGACCGCAGTCAGTGGGAATAGGTTGTGGTACTGCTGTATATAAAAAGAGGTATATGTTAAACATTAAGGGTGCATTTATCCCTGAAACATGGCAGGTTTTTAATAGGATGCTTTGCTTTAACTCCCCTCTTTCATTAAACGGGCTCTCCACAGCAATTCTTGTCACAGAGTTACTACTTGAGTGATAAGAAAATAGGAGAATCCCATGTTACGTGACAAAATGTAGGATGGTTTTCTTTCAGTGCCAAGTATTATTAAGAGCCCCGCATTTAATGAGTGTCCGGCTCTTCAAGGCTTTTAGTAGCACACACTTTCACTCCTTACCCTGAAACTGATTCATCTGCTGGGGCGCAAACGAACTCCTCTGCTCAGACGCTACTCCCAGCATGTTTTGTTTCTGCTTCTCCTGGAAAAGAAGAGAAAGAGTTGTCACGCTGCAGCCTCTCAACGAACAAAACCAACAGCAGACATCTGAAGTGTGGCCAGTTGGGCACTAACAACCTACCCAGCTACACACACAAGCTCTTCAGACGGGCAGCCCAGACAGTTCATTTCAGTCAGGAACTGAATTGTTCACATGCTCCTACTTGCAAAGGTGTCCTCTAAAGAGCACAGTCCAAGCAAGGGCTGCCTTAGGCAAAATTGTGTAAGCAGGTCCACCTCTACAGGGGAGCTGGAATGACATTGGGACCACTTTATTTACCACCTTGGTGGGAGGGGGAATTTCTAACCCCAACTCTCCTTGTTTCTGCTCAACCGGGGCCTGATTCAAAGCCCACTGGAGTCACTCGGAGTCTTTCCATTGCCCTCAGTGGATAAGGCTCTCTGTGCTGCAGGAATCTTTGGGTCGCCCCAGAATCCACGGGGAGAACTGTCTGGGCACATCCTTTGAATCACCAGATTCTTGGGGATGGAAATGAAAGGTGCTCACGGCATGTCAACGAACAGGGGGCAGATTGACAGAGGAGCATGCTGGTGGCTGCGTGTGTGTTGGGAAGATAGCTCTACCCTCATGTCTAGGCCAGATCCCTGTTTAAACCTGTTTACTGTGGACCTACATGGAGAACCCATGGGGAGCTGCCCCCTTACAAGAATATTGTTGGCTCTGCCTAACATGAGCTGACTTGAATGCCGTGCACTTTTCCTTCCGTTTCAGAGGCACCTTCTCCAGCACTGCCTCCTATGCTCTTGAGAGCTCTGTCCGCATCCTTCCAAACAGTGCCACGCTGTCTGCTCTGTGATGGCACATACAGTGCAGAGAGCACAGTGTGGCTTGGAACGAATGCCCCACAACTCCAGCACAGATAGGCGTGGGGCAGGGCAGGAGGGAGGCCATTTTGGTAGTGAGAAGGAGGCAAAAGCAGAGAGAGGAGGCAGGCAGCCAGTAACTCCAGCTACCACGTGCAGGACAGGCTGGGTGAGGAAATCTCAGCCAGGTTCCCTCATGGAGCTCCCATTGCATTGTCCTCATGGGGAGAGGGGTCTGAACCTGGTCAAACCTGGCCATTTCCTCAGGATCCATGGGAAGCCAGGGTCATCCACACAGAGGTTCTCACCGCCTCTCATCCCTGGCAGCCCCTCCCATCCCAGCTCCCTGACAGCAAGACTCCCCGGCTCTTGGGAGGAGTGGCGAGCTCAGTGCAAAAAGGGGACTACAACTGGTGCTGGACATCCCCTGGGAGGAGTCCCCATGGTGCTGGAGGGGGTGGGAATGAAGAGCATCCCCCCAACCCTGCCTCACTCACTCCTTGAGCCCAATCCCTCAGCATCTGTCCTCTCTCCTAGCACAGACCCTGTACTCCAGGGGATGGACACGGCAGCGTGGAGGTGGCCATGTTGCTCTTCCACAAAAACGTGTGTGTGTGTGTACGGACACACACACACATATACACTTCCCCCACGGCAACTGGCACTAGCCTCCCTCAGAGACAGAAGGCCAGACCCCATGGACCGATAGTCAGACCCAGCCTGGTGTTTTCCCACACTCCAGCAATACTCTGCAACAGCCATTTCTTATGCAGCACTTCTCATGTGAACACTGGCCACGTACACATTACAGGAGCCCCGTAGGCACAGCAAGCCGAACCTGCAATAGTTGCCGTCTCATGATTTGCTGCTTCAGCAAATGGTTCCTCATTGTATATCCGTTCACCGTAGCTGGCGGAGGCACCGTGCCTCCGCTTGTTATGGTGCCTGGCTCTTGAAGTCTGGTAACGATTCCAGGATTTTGATCCTGCCAAGAAAGATAAAAAAGGGAAAAAAAAAATCAGTCTCCTCAGGGAGATCACAACAGAAGCCATTGTCCCTGCACTGGTGCCCTGTGCCCACCCCCCGACTTCAGCCCAGTTACTGTTCCATCTTAGACTGCATCGTCTGGATTTTCACAGAGACTCCAACACTGAATGGCGCACATCGCGGCTGTTGTAATGAGTAGCAGTGGACTGCTCAGAGTATCAACACAGGAAGAAACGGAAGGATCAAAGGTTAATCCAAAGTTCTTTGTTCCTGGCCCACAGCTAGGGGACTGATTCACTGGGATCAATGGAGTCACATGGGTGTATAACTGGCAGAAGGGATGTGAATCAAGCCCTATATTCTCCACTAATTCCCCAATGTGACGCTAACAAACAAAGGAAGAAGAGCTGGAGTAAAGCAGGAACTAGATTTTGGACAGAAAGCAGCAGCACACTGTGGAAAACTTAGGAAAAGGAGAGCCGAGGTCATGCAGAGAGCTGGGAAGACCGGCAGAAAGCTCTGGGTTAGGATGATCTGTAGACAAGGCAAGAACCTGAATATGCAGAGGAGAGAAGGGCCAGATTCCCAACTGGCATCAATCAGCGTTACTCCACTGGACTCAATGAGCCAGATCCGCAGCTGTTGAGAACTGGCATCGCTCTATTGTGGACAATAACGGATCGGCATCAATTTACGCCACCTGAGACTCTGACCCAAAATGAACAGAGGGGAAAATTCTAAAGTTCATCAAATAGCACCCCAAAGATTCTGAGAGCACAGCCTGAAAGGAAGAGGAAGTCAGACACATTTAAGCCAAAACATCTTACAGAAGTACTGTAGCATGTAATTAAGGGAAGAAAAATAAGTGAAAAAGCCACATCTTCAGTGAAGAGGAGGAAGACTAGGGAAATGCTCCAGCAAACTCTATACTCAGGCACAGTAGCTACCAGCATAGTCCCGATTTTAACATCCAGCTTTTACATTATTTATGATGCTTTGTTATTATTGGCAGAAAGAATTATGTACATTATATCCAGCATTCTTAACCAGGCCATGTTTCCTTTGTTTTCAGAATGGAAGCCCACATCCTTTGTCTGAGAATCAATGTTATCAGAAGATAAGCAAGAAGAAAATGGTTGTTGCCTTTTGACATCTGACAATGAGAATCATGCTAAAATGGAGCAAACAGGAAAGGAGCAATGGTTCGGAGTGACCAGAAGGAGACGTTGGAGGGTGTTTGTCAAAAGCCAGGTTGTCAGAGCAGAAACGCCTTTCGCAATGGTTTCACTATAAGGGATTGCCCCGGTCATTCGCAGATATATACTTTTTTAAAAATAGGAGCAATTACCAAGAAGGTCACTGAAATTACTCACTTTTATGATGCCTCCTTTTGTTGCAGCACTTAGGTCTATTATGCAAAAACACAACTGATGAAATGTAAATGCCCATGAGATAATTCACCAAAAGACAAACCTGTAACTCATCACTGGACTCATTACCATTCCTATTCATGGGCAGTCTCACAAGACCAGACATTATTACTGCTGCTTTGCTTACAATCCTGCTGGACACTATTCCTTTCTTCTCCTCCCTCCCACAGAAGGAGAAGGAAGGGAAGAGAAGTAAATATGATTTACTCCTGATATAAATACAAAAGTTCATGTAATGTTCTGCTTTCATGTCAGATCTTATTCTGCAGCCACAGTTAAGCTTTGAATAATATGGATTGCCTCTAGGGTAATATTTGAAAGAGCAGGGATTCAGTTTGTGTACTCTACTCATGAAAGACACTGAAATGTTCATATCACTAAAATCCCTGCCATCTCGCCAATTTCCTCCCAACTTGTCTTGTTAGGTGCAGAGGGTCTGTGCTTATTGAAGCAAATGAGTTTAGTGCAAGGACAATCATTCTGTTTCGCTCAGGGTTATTGCATTAACAAGTCATAACATTAAAGTCTTTTTTTTTTTAACTAATCGTGTCCACCTCATTCTAATTTCTCCGAAACCTAATTAGAAAAATAATGTTGGTTTTTCCATATTATTAATGGTAAAGAAGGGGAAATCACCTTACTAATTGCAGCTCTTGGGCTGCAGTGGAATGGCCTAACGATATGGGATTTTGCTGGAAGAAGGACAATCAGCCAAGTTCATGTGCAAATACCCAGAACAGGTTGCTACATTGGGGAGAAATGTTGCATAACATTTAATTAGCCACTAAAGAAAAATAAGATAGCTACACATTTTTGCTTGGGGGAATATTACCTCCCACCCCCCCGTAAAAAAAGTGAGGGGACAAGGAAGGAATTCAAAGTCTTTCATTTTACAGTTCATGTTTAGGATGAGCACAAAAAAAAACCCCTCTCTTATTTTCACCACTAGTGGGAACTACTGCATTCCCTTACAGTAGAAAATAACCATGTAAGTGTCATGACTAAGAATAGCTCTTGCATGTGGTCTAAAGGATGCTGCTATCTGTACCAAAGGTTAATGAACTTTAAACATTTTTCCTTTTCATCACTCCCTAAGAAAGATCACTTCCCATAGTAAGACCAAGCCAAACAAGCCACAATCTGAACTGGCCCAGGCTTTGGGCTATCCCATTTTAAATTTCAAGAAGATACCATCTTGGGTAGGATTCGAATTTCAAAGCCAGAGACCACAGACCTGGGAGTTCACGCAGCTAGGGGTGCATTTAGTTACTTGTGGGCTACATCCAAAGATATGAATGCCTGGGGTGCAGACATTGAATTCCTCTTGTGTTTTTCATAATATATCACAGCTTTACTCTCTCTCTCCAAAACTCAAAACATCAAATCAACAGAATCTTTCACCAAACTGCACATTACAAGGAGCCTAGAAATGTTGAAAGCGTGTGGTTCTGTTGCTAGGCAAACGGTCACACGGCGGTTTCGGAGCTCTCCAGTACTCAGTGGGCTTCCAATTTGGCCATTTCTGCTGGCAAGGGGATTGGTGCTGTGAGTCGATGGATGGGGACCCAGTATCAGGTGCTTGCGTTTGGAGGTAGGCAGAGGCAGCAAGAGTTAGAGTCAATTTTCAGGAAGGTGTATGCTTAGTATCCGAGCACAGGTACAACCATTACACCTGTGGGAGAAAACCCTGGTCTTTGTGTACACCATTGGTTCTCAAAGAGTTATGTGGGGGGTCGCGAGCCCTGACCCCAGCGCGCGGCTCCAAGTTGCGAGCCCCAACCCCTGCGCCAGGCTGTGAGCCCTGACCGTGATGCATGGCTACGATCTCTGACCCCTGTGTGGAGCTGCGGGGCTACAAGCCCCGACCCCGACAGGGACGCTGGGCTGTGAGCCCCGACCCCAACAGGGACACGGGGCTGCAAGCAGTGAGCTCTGGGCAGGCGCAGGCCTGCAATCCCTGAGTCTAACCGGCACGTGGGGTTGCGAGTCATCACCCCAGCCAGGAGAGGGGCTGTGAGCCCTGAGCTGGGGCATCCAGGACACTGTGAGCCCTGAGCCCTGTACTGGAGTTGTCAGGCGGAGCCTGGCCATGTTTCGGGTTATCAGCTGGGAGCACACACAGGGTTGTCAGCCCAAGCTGTCAAGTATTAAAATAAAATTCTACTTAAAAATAACTTTTCCACTTGTATTTAATTCAATAAAAATGTGTTTTAGTCTTAATTTAAAAGCAATGAGAAAAGGTAAATTCATTTTAAGCAACAGGGTTTAAAATTAGTATTTAACATCAAAAATGTGTTTTTAATTTCTAAGGGGGGGTCGCGCTCATAGGCCTGGTGTTCAAGAGGGGTCGCTAGTACAAAAAGTTTGAGAACCACAGGTGTACACCAATGAGGGTCAGACGTATTGCTGGCCATTCACAAGCATAAACGGCGTACGCAGTGACTTAGAGTTAGAATGTTACGTATGCACAAGCAGCACGGGTGATTCCTGTGGCTGACTGTGCAGTCACAACAATTATGGCTGTGATCCAGCAAAGCATTTATGTGTGTGCTTAACTCAAAGGCCATGAATAGTCCCAGTAGAGACTATGCGTGTGCTGATAGTTAAGCACATGCTTAAGTGCTTGGCTGAATCTTGGCCCACATTTTCAAGCCATGCACATACACACTTCTAAAAACCTGGCTTCCAATTACAGTAAGTACAAAGGCAAATTAGTTGTGTTAACAACGTGACCACATTTCAGAAACTCCAGCTCTTTGCTGTGCATCCAGTAATCACATACATGTTCATTTAGGTGAGAATCTGCAAGGTTACATTCCTTCATCCTTCATTAACAAACAGAAGTCTAAAAACAGGACTTCTCCATTGTCATCTTCAGGGGTTTAGTCACCCTGGATGGGCAGGCAAGAATCCCATTAACCTCAATCTAAAGTAGTCACTGTTTTTTTTTTAAATGTTGGAAGGCACCAGTCTCATTCGTACATTTTCTCATCTATTCTTAAGGTGGAACTCTAAATAATAGAGCATAAAGCAACTTCAATTTTAAAATGCACTAAGACAAGACCAGAGCCATTGAAGATTTACAGTATACTTCAATGAGGGCATGAAGGGGACTGCAAACTGCTGGACAAAGTCATTGAAAACATCAAGCAAATAGTGACCTCCAGAAGAGTGGCTCTTGGAAAGCCACATTTACTTTACAAGACATAAGCTGCCAGTGGAGCCCATGGAGCATTATAGACCCTCACGATAAAGCCAAGTCGTGAATATGAACAGTTAACAGATGGACTAATCAGAACGGAATTCTTTGTGGTTAACAGATAACCAGGTCAAAGCAGGGTTATTGTGAGAAATAGACTCAGCTTTGCAAAAAACAGTGGGTATTTGCTAGTGAAAACTATGCATCTCAAACGAAAGTAACAAGCAGTGGAAGAAATGAAGTGCATCTGATTAAAAATGCATACAGTGACTGAGCTTTCAAAGTATCTTTCTTTTTGAAAGACACTGCCAGTTTGAGAAATAGTCCCTTTTCTTTAACTGGGGCTCACAGCTGAATCCAGTAATTACAGCTCTCAAAACAGAAGTAAATGTTTAAGTGCAACCACCGTACCAAAGAATAAAGATAAAACCGCAAAGGTAAACAGGCAGCACATATCAGAATTCTTTGCTACTAATATGGGGGTGGAGGAACGAAAACGTTAGTGCTAATGTCTAGCAAGCTTTTTGAGCCAAGACAATTAACCCTGAAGTAATTACAAACAAGCTATATTCTAGCAAATTAGGATAGAGAGATATGGCAACAAAACTCCTCAACAGTTCTATTTCTGGCTCTGCTACTGACTCACTGCAAAGCCTGGGCTAATCAGACAAATCTCTATGGGTACGTCTACAGTGCAATTAGACACCCACGGCTGGCCCATGCCAGCTGACTTGGGCTCCAGGGTCTTGGGCTAAGGGGCTGTTTAAATGCAGGGTCCTAGAGCCCAGGCTCCAGCCTAAGCCTGAATGTCTACACCAGCCTGAGTCAGTGCCAGCAGTGGGTTTTTAACTGCAGTGTAGACATACCCTATTTCCCTATCTGTAAAATGGGGGAAATGAGGTTTTCCAACCTTGCAGGGTGTCGTGAAGCTTCATTAACTCATTTACTGACAGTGTTTGGAGGGGTGACCTCATAGACTTTAAGATCAGAAGGGACCATCATGATCATCTAGTCTGACCTACACAGGTAAGAGTGTTCTTCTGTACAAGGGACAGACTGCGACCTCACTGTATCCTTGTGCTCCCACATCTATCTGTCTGTCTTGTAAGCTCTCTGAGGCGGTGACTGTCTTTTTGTTCTGTGTCTGCACAGCTCCTAGCACAAAGCGGCCCAGGTCTATGACTGGGGCTCCTAGGTGCTCTGGCAATATATTAGAAAGATCCCGTTGCTCCATGCATCAAACTACACTGAAATGCGAGTTGTCTGTTCGGCTCAATTGCAGGATTCATAAAGAATCCACATATGGTGTTTCCTCTGCCTGGTATTCTTGAGAGGCTGCATAACAGGAGGAGGGTGGAGACATGCTTATGTTTAAAAAGGGAAATCCTGGTGCAAGCCTGTACTAAGCAGCTGCTATCAATGCTTCCATAAGTTTTTATCTAAATGGATATTAAAAGGTGAAAATATTTGGATTGAGATGTAGCTACCTTAGTACAAACAACCTCCCAACCCCCCACTCCCCCAGGTCCCCATGCATTGACAGAATTTTCATGTTACATGACGTAAAAGTGATGTTAGAACAGTTCATGACTGTTTACATTAAATCACCAAGTACAGACTATAGACCCTATTTGTTGTCTTTAATACTTTACATTTGCTCTTTGGGGAAAGATTTCTTCCTTTCCTTCCCCCTCTTCTCTACTCGCACTCCCACCCCGATTCTACCCCCACTTCTAAGATGCACTTCAAGATAAAACTGACCCTTTTAGTTCAGACATCTTCTGAAGCTTGTCCCCCGCTCCCTTTCCGGTTTGTTTGTTTGAACACAATATACAAGCATTGATAAAACAAACTGTGTAGCTCAGTGGGTCTTTTCTTTTTTCATCTTCCACCCATTTACTTGATATACAACCATTTGAAATACGATCAGATTCAAGTTTCTAGGCTTATCTCAGGGGCTGTCAGTCAGGAACAAGCTTTGTTTGAAGACTGTAAGTGATCCATGGGTATACAGTTTTGTAAAAAAAAAAAGAGGGGGAAAAGGGTTCTTTTAATGTCTTTCTTCTGTTCTTATGGCATTGGCGTGCTTAGCATCACACAAAGTTAACCCTCCTCCTTTGATGGAAGCAATGACAAGATCCCTAAACCTGCGTGGCAACTACACCCAGAACTGTTTTGGCCAAGTGAAACAGAAAATACGCTCATCTCTTTATAGCTGATCTTACGTTGCACACTGCTCAAAAGAGAAATATCCATAATTCTGTTTCTAAATACATCCAGGCTTCTAACAAGATGGAAATTCAGCCCAACTCCCACTTCCAAAAACTATTAATCAAATTAATGAAAACTTTTATGCAAGGATTTTGCCACATTTTTTTTCCCTAGCTGGTTTTATTTAACGAAAATGATATCTAAAACCTACGGCAAATTATTGCATTGGTTGTTTTACTTCATATAGAGGAAAATGGATGCTTTATCAGGCTTATCTGAGATCATACTATTAGGGGGTTTTAATGCAGCAGGAAGGAGCACAGGAGAGCAGGGAGTTTTAATGTAACAGGAAGGAGCACAGGAGAGCGATTCAGGAGTATAATCAGCATTCCACTTATTAGACAAGTGGGACACTCAATGTAATGTGGAGATGCGTAAACACCAGGGCACTGAATGCACTGTAGTGTAAGCAAGCCTTAGAGTAGGAGTGGCCATGGTACCAGCAGTCACTCCCTACCTTCCAAGAGGGGCTGGAGTAGATTGCAAATCACACCCTTGATACAAGCGTCCCCTAATGGCAGACTGCCAGAGCATCATTAATGGCAGCCTTGGGAGAGGAACTTCTGCTCTCCACCTCCCCGAGTGAAGGGCGGCAGCAGGATCGGAGATGCACTCTTAGGGAAGCACCCAGGAAATCAGCATAGAAGGAAAGGCCCTGCCGCGATCCTGATCGTGGGGCATCCTCAGGACATACACTGTTCCACACTTGCTGCTCCAGTCCAGGCCAGAATTCCAAGAGTCTTACTCATTCTGAGCAGGGTCTTTTGGTCACTACCCTTTCTAAGAAATTCACCTGCCTTAGATACACACATCCACTTCCTGCACATCTCAATTCCGTACAGGCAAAGTCCAAAACGGAATTCTCTCCAAAGAAGAAAATATTGATATTTGGCTTGTTTCAGCTGTCACGATTCTCCAACCCTTGACAATGCACTTTCGTTCCCATTGAGGGCAGGTCGCCTATCAATTCAATGAGATAAGCTAAACCTGTATTTATCTCCCCCAGTTTTGGCTAGTAGTCCCCTTCTGACCGCCTCTACAAGGTTGTGCAAGCTCCGGTGACAAACTGCAGTGGCTCGCCTCTATGAAGTACAGTTTGATTCGAGTAATCTGTGTGTTATGCCAAGGTGCTCTCGTTAACGGAGGTGTTGATGAGGTTCACAGGAGACAGTGGAGTTGAACACACAACAGGAGCAGCCACAGAAGAAAGCCCCAGCTAGATGCTGCATATATATATTAAATACTTGGGAGGAGGATCAGATGAAATAACCATGCAAGGTTTGGCTCAAACATGGGAAAAGTCAGGAAGTTCACTGTTAAGGGGGCAATTTAGTCCTTCGCCTGCCCAATTCTGGAGATCTCTGCCATTTTTATATACATAGACCAAATCAAGATGGGGTGGGTTAAAACAAGGGTTCTTTTTCTGAGCCCCCCACCCCACCCCACAACATGCTACAAAAACTCCATGGCCCACCTGTGTCACAAAACCTGTTTTTCTGCATATAAAAGCTAGGGCCAGCATTAGGGGGTAGCAAGCAGGGCAACCGCCCGGGGCTCCATGCTACAGGGGCCCCCGGGAAGCTACATTGCTCAGTCTTCAGCTTCAGCCCCGGGCGGTTTTCTGATCTGGGCCCCAGTAAGTCTAATGCTGGCCCTGCTTCATAGACCCCCTGAAACCTGCTCATGACCCTCCAAGGGGCCCCAAACTCCTGGTTGAGAACCACTGGGTTAAAAGAAGGAGTTTTTCATTGCTCCATTTTTGCAAGTTAATGTTTTTTTAAATATATAATATAGATTACGCACATGAGCAGCAATCAGTTTTTCACTGTTAAATCTCTTACCTGCTTTCATCCCTTCCTGCCACATCAGAGTACCTAGAACTCCCAGATCAAGTAATCAGCCCAATCAGGTTCCAAATGCGCCTCAACTTAAAAAAACCCACAACAATAAATGTTGGGCTAAAACAATTGATAATAAATAGGCTGTGATCTTGTATGCATAAGCATAGCTAAGGTGCTAACATCTAAAAATTAAAAAAGTATGTTAAGACACCCTTGACTATTAATGTAGATGGTGTCACTAATTTAAAAAAAAAAATCAAGAGAAATATTTATTTAGACACCTAGAGCTGAAATGCGATAACCAAGTCAACTCAATCTCCCCTTCAAAATTCCTTTTCCCCTTCCATTCAGACTGTATTTACAAACTGGAGAGGGCTCATTTTTTTCTTGTGTCATTTCATTATTACAGAGTTGAGATCACTAGCCATCTGCAGCTTCATTTCATCAAGCTCTGATTTGTCCTTGGAGCAAGGTCATCTGGGACAAGAACATAAAATGCCGCTTTCCACTACTGACAGTTCTTTATGCCTTCCTGTAAATATCCCCACTAATTTTAAATAATTTCACCACTTCAGACTTTTCCCCCACCTCCAAACAGGCTGATGTACAAATACATGAACAAGGATCTCATTATTTAACCACTGCATGACACACTCTAAAAGCAATTAATGGTGTTTATTTGTAGATAACTGAAGCATTTCAAGCTACTGCTCAGGAATCCTTGGTAGCTTCACGTGACTTGTAGGATATTAACTATGGGTCAGGAATTGGGACCCCCCCATTCAGCATTAGCATATGTCTGGAGCACCTCCATATTCCATCAAGTAGAAACCCCCCCCACCACACACACACAAATGCATAACTCCCTGCCCCCACCTCAATGCACAAAAATTACCAACTGCATAATATATCCCTAAGGTGGGTGCAGTGCTAATAAAGCATCACTGGGTGAATATGGGTTAGTTTATGGAAATAAAGAGACCTGGAAGGAAGGATTTTCAGATACATAACAGAAAATTCCAAGCTACAAATTAATAGGAAATTAACATGGGTTTTTTTTTCTAAAATCAGATCCGATTTGCAGTCAGTTCTGGGGCACCTTCTCGTGAACAGAAACCACAGCTCTAGATTGCACAGCCACACAGGTTACAAATGAATGTAAGAGTCTTGATCAGTATAAATCATAAAGCAACAGAGAGTAATTAGATAACGGGGAAATCAGCACTAGCTCTTGGGGTCTTAATTCTTAGCTCCCGATAGCATACACTGGCATCAGCACACCGACGGGTACAGATTCTGATCTCATACTCGCAGTGAGTATCGCTTTGTATCTGGAAAATTCAGCTACAGGGCCTGTGTACTGGATTCTGAGATATGCTCTGATGTGCATGGCAATCCGGCTCACAAAGACTATTTTGATCCTTACCTGTCTGGCTTTCTGTAAGCAATAAGCCTGCCTATAAATACATGCATACTATGCAGGCTTGGTTTGAAACTTTGGCCTGCAATTGCACGTGTGCAAGTATTACAGTTACGTGCACAAGGGTCTAACTGCTTAATTTGCATATGCAAATAACCTCCTGGATCCACAAGTGGGGGATCTGCTCATGCAAATGTATGCATGCATCATGTCAGAGACAAGGTTTGAAAATTTGTTTAACTACACACTGGCTGCAATTTTTGAATGCTACGTAAGGTAATTAGGCACTCAGTTACCATTGTAATTCAATGGGTGTCACACCCTTGACTCCCTTATGTAACTTTGAAAATTCTATCCCCAAATCATTTTTTCCTTTATTTTACAAGTCTAAACACGGCTCCTCCTTAGGCAAAGCCCCCTTCACGCTGCCCGTGAGCTGCTGCAGCTAGCACACAGACGGCATGGCAGCGGGCACGCTAGGAGTGTGGCCCGGACATGCTGCACTCCAGTGATCTGCAGCTGGCATAAAGGCCACCAGGGGGCCATTACAAGTTGCAAGACAATTATCCCCTATCTGAGGACGCTGAAGAGTGGCGATTAAGTGATTTGGCCAAGGTCACACAAGGAATTTGTGCCACAGTGGGGAATTCCCATGTCCTAGTCCGGTTACTTAACCACGAGGCCAGCATGGCTACAGAAAAGAATGTGCCATGGACCAGACACTGAGCAAACCAGCCTTTGACTATGCTTTATGGCAGAGCAAACCTGCCTAACTTGAGGCATTTGGCCTGAAACTCAAGCTTCAGTTTGTCTATGCCCCTTTCTGCTCAACCCCCAAAGTCTCAGGTCTTACAGCAGTGCTGCTGTCATGGCTTCAACCACGAATGAAAACTGGACGTGAGTGCCTACAACACATAGGTGTCTTTGAAAATTTTGCCTTTTGGGTTTTTTAAATATATAATGTGACACAGAAAAATCAAGGGTCTTGGGAAGGCTGGTGAGATTTCCATCTTCCAGTTGAAGCGTGGACATTGCCAAGCCATTACAAGAGCTTCTTTCACAAAAGGACATTGCACGTCAACAGTTAACTTCCCTTTGTTCGCGTACAAATGATTAAAGGTTAGACGCTTGTCTGGTGACATCACCACAGTTTAAACATGCTGGATATGGTCCAGGGAACCAAAGTTATTGCTGACCCCGTAGTTACTGATCCGCTTTGCAAGTAGCTGATGTCGGCTCTCACTTTATGAATTATTTAATGGGTTAAAGATTGATCAGATCTTCTTTATGCAATGTACGGCTATGCAGTGGGCAGAAGGACGTAAACATGCATTAACAAGGTTAAAGTCATATACTGTAACTACCCTGTCTGTTTTCAGCTTGCAGCTTTATTGACTTAATCATACTGGCACTGCAGCCAACAAATCATTAAATCCATTCCATTCTTTTGCTGGTTACCAGCCACAAAAACAGAGCCAGGCAAACGCTAAGCAAATCTCGAGAGGGGGTGGAAGAGAGAGGTGGGTGGAGGCCGAGGGGGGAAAGAGAGAGAGAACAGTGGGATCACTATGGAATTCTGGCTTGCCTCTGGAAGCACAAAGACACCAGATCTGTCTTTATGGACTAAGTGGTCTCATGGTTTAAAGTGACACTCATTTGTTCCTGTTTTGCAATGATAAAAAAAGGGCAAACTGAGCTCCCTCGCCTCTGTAAGGTTTTGGCTGTGCATGTGTATTTGTGAGAGAGAGAGCGAGCATGCACGTGCAGTACACTTCTGTAAACAAATGTGAGGGTCAGAAAAGGGCATATCTGGGCACACGCTGTACCTCAAGACGTCTGAGTCCCGCGTCACACATACTGCTAAGCTGCAGTGAAATGCAGGCCTGATGAACAGTTCAGCATGCAAGAAAAATACCATGTGCATTTAAGTAAGTCCCAAGCTCCCCCTGCCCCTCAGCTGCCTTCTGTGGGTAACAATGACCGCTGCGGGGAAAGGAAGAAGTATCTTGATTTCAGACTTTAGTAAGAACGGTAACCCTTAAATCAGCAGTCAAAAGCCTACATTTTCAAATCAGGTTTCCTAACGGTAAACTAAATAAGCCAACCCGCATTTAAATGCCTAAACATAAGTGTCTTGATTTTCATGAGTACTGAACACCTAGATGTGCCACTGAAGTCAATGGGAGGGGCGGGGGCTCAGCACCTGTGCATAATCAGGCCACTTTTTAGGAACTTACTGCTAGGTACCCAAAGGTAAAAATATAGGCCTTACACTTTACCTTGTTTTTTAAGTCCCAAGATATTTATTTGCTATTACGCCCTTCCCAGTTCTTCTCTGGGTTTTCTCCATCACCTCAAGGGAGAGGTGTCTGTCCTGAACAATAGGAAGTTTGTGCCCATTGTAGACTATAGATTCCCTCCTATGTCTTCCAAACATAACAGAGAGTCCAGTGTGAAACTCCTGCGGGCCTTAGGACAGCAGGATGAGTTTATGTCTTGCCTCTTTTAGAGAAGGCCACTTCTCTTTTTTTGTGGGCTTTCCCCTCATTGAAAGACATTGTCAAGGAGATTCCCCTAGAGAAGAATGACTCACTCACAAGATTACATCCAAATAGATTCTGACTGTCCCTGTTCAGCTGCATGAGGAGGGAGAGGCCAATGAGTTCCCCTCTCTTACGCCCTGCACACAGGCTGGTCTTCATCTCCCTGGGAGAATAAACCTATTCCTACTAAGTGCCATTTCTTCCCCCTGCCCCACCTCACTCATGCATACTGCACTTTTCTGACATGTGCACCCTGTCATGAGATAGAGAATCACAGAACTTTTTAAAGAGCATTAATCAATGGCAGATAGAGTTATTTTCTTTAGACACAAACCGGCTTCATCACAGTTTGAGTTCCAGCTTCATCTCCTTGTTTACCAGGCCCCATAGCATGTGTGGAATCCTATAATGTGCACAGAGACATCTAGTGGCTCAACACTATACTGCAAATAAACAGATTATTATGCTGCACACAAGTCAGCCAGCATTCCTTCTGGGAACACCAGCTATATGATGGTCTCAACCTGTGCCCCAGTAACTAGTCTGTGGGTATCCAGGGCAGAATTTTGCCCTGAGAGAGAAGCAGAATATAATGCATATAATCAGTGAGAGATCCTTTGATTCTGGACTTTGGCACCTAGACACTACAATGATGCATGCACTAGAAATATGAGATAATCTCCTTATTCCTGACAACAACACTGTGTGGTGGGTACGGTCTCTATGTTGCTGAGGGAGAGAGGTGAAGTGAATTTCCCAAGGCTATGGAGGAAGGCAGGAGAGCTACAGCTATATACCTAAGATACTTATGTGCCCCCACATCACCACAGTATCTGAACACCTCACTGTCTTTAATGTGTTTGACCTCACATCACTCCTGTGAGGTGGAAAAGTGCTATCCATCCCCATTTTACAGATTGGGAACCGAGGCACCGAGAAGTTATATGACTCACCAAAGGTCACCCAGGAAGTCAGTGGCAGAACGGGGAACTGAACCCAGGTTGCTAACGTCCTAGCCTAATACCCTAACCACAGGACCATCTTGTTCCTGAAATGGAACTCAGCAATCCCTGGCTCCCAGTCCTGTAATCAATGCTGCAGATCACTCTACTCTCTAAAATTTACTTTGGGTTTATCTTACATGTGAGAGTCCTGTTTCATGGCTATGGATTCGTGCCTACAGACTCCACAGCTTTGACATGACTGTTTTTGCTAGCTGACAGTGGGATTTCAGCTCTCTCGGTCCAGCGTGTACTGTTACTCAAACAGTGCACGCTCGCGGGTCTGATCGCTCAAAGTAAGTGCGTTTGTGCTGAATGCTTGTGTCTTCGGGCACCTTTTCACTCAACTGCGAACATCGGTCACAAGACACAAATGCAGGCGAGGCTTCTGTTTGCCACGTTCATTAAGCAGGCAGACTGTTCCAAGGGTAAATGATGAACGCAGCGATGTTTTAGGAACTACGCACACAACCAGGAGTAACACACCGAAAGGGCTATTTATAATCCTCAATTCCAAAGCACTAAAACAGCACTGCATTTCTTTTTAAAATTTAGGAAGACTTGTGTTTGCAGATTTAAGCAACTCAGGTGGTGGGTTGAACTTGATGCAGGCTTTTCATTCCACTGGGGTGGTCACTGGTGTGGGTTGGGAAGTTCATAGAAAGGGCTCAGTACACAGGGTCTTTTATCCAGCATGTTCCTATGACCACAGTTACATGTCTTAGTCAAACTCCTGGGATGAAGTGAGAGATGGGGGTGGGAGGACACACTGATCCTTCTCTTTTCCTTTTTTACCTGTCCTTTAAATCAGCTTCTGTACCCAATGACTAGAAGATAGCTAATGTAACACCAATATTTAAAAAGGGTGCTAGAGATGATCCCGGCAATTACACACTGGTTAAGTCTAACATCAGTACCGGGCAAATTAGTTGAAACAATAGTAAAGATTAAAATTGTCAGACACAGAACATAAATTGTTGGGCAAAAATCAACATGGTTTCTGTAAAGGGAAATCATGTCTTACTAATCCATTAGAGCTCTTTGAAGGGGTCAACAAACATGTGGACAAGGGGGATCCAGTGGACATAGTGTACTTAGATTTCGAGAAAGCCTTTGACAAGGTCTCCCACCAAAGTCTCTTATGTAAATTAAGTTGTCATGGAATAAGAGAGAAGATCCGTTCATGGATTGACAACTGGTTAAAAGACAGGGAGCAAAGGGTAGGATTAAATGGTAAATTTTCAGAATGGAGAGGGGTAACTAATGGTGTTTCCCAAGGGTCAGTGCTCAGACCAATCCTATTCAACTTATTCATAAATGATCTGGAGAAAGGGGTAAACAGAGAGGTGGCAAAGTTTGCAGATGATACTAAACTGCTCAAGATAGTTAAGACCAAAGCAGACTGTGAAGAACTTAAAAAAGGTCTCACAAAACTAAGTGACTGGGCAACAAAATGGCAAATTAAATTTAATGTGGATAAATGTAAAGTAATGCACATTGGAAAAAATAACCCCAACTATACATAAAATATGATGGGAGCTAATTTAGCTACAACTAATCAGGAAAAAGATCTGGGCATCATCGTGGATAGTTCTCTGAAGACATCCACATAGTATGCAGTGGCTGTCAAAAAAGCAAATAGGATGTTAGGAATCATTAAAAAAGGGATAGATAATAAGATGGAGAATATCTTATTGCCCTTATATAAATCCATGGTGCACCCTCTTCTTGAATACTGCATACAGATGTGGTCTCCTCATCTCAAAAAAGATATACTGGCATTAGGAAAGGTTCAGAGAAGGGCACTAAAATGATTAGGGGTTTGGAACAGGTCCCAGGCTAGGACTTTTCAGCTTGGAAAAGAGGAGGCTAAGGGGGAATATGATAGAGGTACATGAAATCATGAGTGGTGTTGAAAAAGTGAATAAGGAGAAGTTATTTGCTTGTTCCCATAATATAAGACAGCGGTTCTCAAAGTGGGGGTCGCCAGGTGCCTCCCGAGGGGTCGCGAGTCCCTGTGGTCGGCGAGAAGCCGCCGAATTGATTACTTCTGCATTGGGCGGCTTTTGGGCAGACATACTGAGCCCTGTCGGGAGCGCTCAGCATGTCCACCGAAAAGCTGCAGAATGCGGAAGTAATCAATTTGGCAGCTTTTCGGTGGACATACATGGGTCGCGCCGAGAAGCCGCTTCTAAAAAAAGGGTCGCGGTTCTCAGAAGTTTGAGAACCACTGATATAAGAACTAGGAGCGACCAAATGAAATTAATGGATAGCAGGCTTAAAACAAATAAAAGGAAGTTCTTCACACAGCGCACAGTCAACCTGTGGAACTCCTTGCCTGAGGAGGCTGTGAAGGCTAGGACTATAACAGGGTTCAAAAGAGAACTGGATAAATTCATGGAGGGTAACTCCATTAATGACTATTAGCCAGGATGGGTAAGGAATGTTTGTCAGAGGGGAGTGATGGGTGGCAGGAGAGAGAGATCACTTGATCATTACCTGTTAGGTTCACTCACTCCAGGGCACCTGGCATTGACCGCTGTCGGTAGACAGGATACTGGGTTGGATGGACTTTGGTCTGACCCAGTACAGCCATTCTTATGTTCTCTCGTCTCTGCAATAAGCAGAGAGGAGATCTCCTTCTTCCCCTCAGCTCCTCTGAGGTTGCTGTGGTCAGTGCTCTTGTATCTGTTTCCATCTACTTTAACCAATGGTCAAGCTATTCCAAGGAATGCAAGTTGCCCTGAAATAGAATACAAGGGACAAGCTTTGGCTGCGGATCCCCACACGCTGAAATGCAGTGGAAGATAGGGGTGCGGGGTGTGTGTGAGTGAGAGAGAAAGAGAGACGGGACATAGTTGCTGAATTCCTTAAAATTACTCGGTGTGCACACGTGGGCGAGAGTGAGTGCAAGACTAAGAACACCCATACTGGGTCAGACCAAAAGTCCATCTATCACAGTATCCGACAGTGGCCAGTGCCAGGTGACCCAGAGAGAATGAACATAACAGGCAATCATCAATGATTCATTCCCTGTCGCCCATTCACAGCTTCTGGCAAATAGAGTTTAGGCTAGGGACACTAGAGAGAAGGGGAGATAGAGATGGCACAGGCATCAGAAGGAGTTAATGGGCCCTACAATAAAGTGATCCTTTTTGTTTGTGTATCTTTAAGCAACACACAGAAGTAGTCATAATACAGGAGTCAAACTAGTTTAGAACTCCTGAAGTAAGAGCTTTTCCCAGCCTCAAAGGGCTAACTCTTTGCACAACTCTTTGTCGCTGTCTGCATTTCATTCAGCTGCTCCTGTCAGTTGCACCTCTTGTAAAGCAATTATGAAATATTCAGAGCAGGAGTGAGCCAACGCTGAGGAAGACTGGTTGTGCTGCAGTGCCACATCCTAAATCGTTAGGCATTTTGTTTTAATTGCAGGGTTATTTTTAAACAAGGAACTGGTTATTAGCTCAGGACAAAACAGAATCTACCACTCCCTATCATTAAAAGAGCTATGATGGGATTCAAGAAACTCATGGCTGGCCAAATTCATGCTCGCTTCATTCTGGTTGTGCAGACTGGCGTGCAAAGGCAACGCTGATGTGGGGCCCTAGGCTAGCTTCACACGGCTATGGGCTGGAGGAATCTGCACAAGATGCAGGAGGTCAGATCTGATGGTCTATCTATGCTGGACTGTCCTGAGCCCAAACCCTGCCCTGGAGTCCTGCCTCCTCCCACAGGGGATATGGGAGAGCAAGAACGCAGTGGTTTCTGGAGATGTCATTGTAGGCGTGCAGTGATCGCTCTCTCTAAGTCACCAGTCTCCTTTCTCACAGAGAAGTCCTGGATCTGGCCTGCAGGTACGTAACCCACTCTCATTAAAATTCAGGCAATATTTCCATTCACAAGATTTTTATCTGTATTGAAAAAGGTTTCTGATTCACCAGCACAAAGCAGGACTCCACAACAGATTTCCCCTCAGAGACACCAGCCTCGGCGCCTTTGCAGGGCTCACATGGAGCAGGTTTTCATTCCCCTCTCTCCCTGCCAGAGCCACTACAAAGCTGCATGTTGAACAGATTAAAAAAAAAAAAAAATCACGGCTCCACCCTGCTTCATAAACGTTCCCACAGACACAAATCTTCCCGCCCACCACAGTACTTGCTACCAGAACCACCCGACCCTACGAAGGCCTCCCTTGTCCCACTACACTCTTGTGGAGTAAGAGAAATGTGTTAAAACACAGAACTGGTGCCCACTTCAAGCTCTGGTTTATACCAATGCAGACATCATAAAAATAAACTCCCAGCAAGTATTTCCTATATAAACAGATTAGCATACCTTAAACTCTTGATTGCTCCCACATCACATGGCCATAGATTCACTGCATGGTGCTTCAATTCACCAGGTGTTTTCACTCCCTTACGCTGTCACTAAGGCACTGAAGATCCAGTGACCTGAAGAAAGATATCTAGGAGACCCTAGGGAACAGTCACGAGCAGACCTGTGGTTACCATAATAATTTGGGAGGCCTAATATGCTACTGAGACAAAAGATCTGGGGTAAGAGGGGAAAAAGCACATCCACAACTGGCTTTACCAGAGGAATGAACCAGTGCTGGCTTATATCCTCCTTTCTCTCCTCCCACTTTCACCCCCAAGGACCATGTGAATCATTGGAATGGAGGAAAAATATATACGAAATTCCACAAGCACAAGCATTAAAGAGACATCCAGAAAAGTCACCTCTGGTACTTGACACCAGCTGCAAAACTGAGTTAGCTTGACACTGCTGCTGGAGGTGAACGGACCCAGAAAAGCAGACTGCCACTTGGATACCAGCAGAGCTAAAACCCTGTCTGCAAGGCAGGATCCATCCAGCTGGGGGTGAATTGACAGATAACTGGTGTCCCACCAACCGGGTAGGGTGGCAGGTCATTAAACCAGAAGCTCCATGGAAGTAAGGAAACAAAAAAGTGGTTCCTCTCCAAAACAAGATGTTCTGGCACCTTAGCATGATGAGGCAAATGCCATTTCCGAGGCTTTTGACCCAGCAGATCACGATGGCTTGGTCCTACATGAATTCTCGAATGGATCAGACAGTTTTTCTGATGATCCTCAGCTCAAGAATAGTGAGGTGATACACATTTTTCAGGAAAAAGAAACCCAAGAGCTTTTGGACTGTGTATTCCCCAGTCCTGGAGATACTGCAAACCATGCTGGTTCTGGAAAAGGAATCCCTCAGGGCCTCTCTTAGGTACTAATTCAGGGAGCACTTCACTGCACTGGAAATAATTTAGAGATTGTCTAAACTACAACATCCAGCATATGAGCTCTTGAGTAAAGAACAGTCAGAGATGCCAAGATCCTGAGTAGAACTGGGCCACTTCACAAGACGAAGTCATAGGACTCAGGGGATGGATTCTCTTTTGGATGCACTACTGATAATTACGCTGGAGTTGACAAATGCTCTGATGCATCTTCCAGAGTCTTTCCTCTAGCATGGATCAAATTGTTATTTTTTCCAGTGGGCCAACTTCTGTGACATGAGCTCTTTTGGCTTGGTCACCTTTAACCCTGACTTAGAGGATACTGTTCGAAGCCATGGGGCTTCTAGATGGACTTACAGAAGTGAAGGTGCATGGATCGGAAAGAAAGGGGGATTGCTATCCATCTCCTCTTTCTGAAGAAGCCAAAATTCTAAAGAAGAATTGGCATCCAACATCATTAGAGAAGAGCATCATATTAAAGTGAAATTTCCCCTTGGGTGAATCTCAGTCCCGCGTGGGTGCAGTCTGTAAACGCAGATCCCAAGAAGTCAGAGAAAGCAATGGGATCAAGAGAATGTGAGGCAAGCAGTGCCTGTCATTTCTGCCTGGGAAAAGATCACAATCCCGTCATCTTCAATGCAGCTTGGAGAATGTAAACGGCGCAAAAGTTAAACCAAACCAGGGATGTGTGAAATTCCCACTGCATCCTCCCACCCCGAACATACACAATGAGAGAATTAGGATTTAAGGCCAAGATTTTCAAAACTGACCCATGATTTTAAGGGCCCAACTTGAGACACTCTAGCTGGGCCTATTTTCCAGAGGGCCAGTGTTCAGCACTTTCTGAAAGTGAAACCCCTTTAAAAGGGCTCTGTCAACAGCACCTAAAAATCATTGGTCACTTGACCGCAGCTTGTAACAGCTAAAGGACAGTGAGGAGAGACTGGCCTTCAGCCACTCAGCAACAACGAAACCCCACCTGCACCAAACACACACCGCAAAAATCAATGAAAATACAGTGCAACTAAAATAACTGGGTTTTCCTGAAGGGTTTGTTGTTTGTTTGTTGTTTAAAAGACTTTACTTTCCTTCCCCTTTGCTGCTGCCCTTTAGGGAAGAGCATAAAAGCTGCTAAAAATTAGTCAGACAATTCAGATACTTCTTCCCAACTTGGCGAGGTTTCTGTTCTGCTAGAGTGATGGTGGGTGTGGGGGTCAGACAGGAGGAGGGGGAAAGGACCGGGAGGCGGGGGAAGGGAAAAATGAACAGCTGCAAACCAATTAAGCCTGACTCTCTGCCTGCCTGCTTTGGACAGTGAGGCAATCTAATTCAGCCTGGTGCCTCTCTCCCTTCAGCTGTCTGGTGCCTGCCTGCCTGGGATTCAGGAAAGGGGCTGTCTGCCTGCCCACTTCGTCTCACAAGCCAAAGGGGCCCTTCCCTGCCACGGTTTCCAAAGGAAAGAGCTCTTGGCTGGCGGTGCCGCTTCTTTTCTGAGAAAAACACACACTGGATGTAGTGGCAGCAGCTTTCTAGCCCTCTCCTGCCCTTCCTCTGCAACTAAATCAAAGTGGAGTTTGAGTAAGAATACAAACCACCCGGCTCCTCTGCTCAGCACTTGCCTCACAGCACAATGAATCAATTAGCATCTGCTCATTATGTTGGTAACTGTATCTTTCACCAGCAAGATTTCAGAGAGAGATAGAATAGGATGTTTTCTGCTCATTTCCTTCCCGTCATCCCAATTATGAATTGCTGTTAAAAATACGTGTTTAAGCCTGTAATGTATTTGCAAACATGTGTACCAGTTTCCCCAGACGAGTAGCTGTTTGTTTTCTGAGCAGTAAAGGCGTGGAAGAACAGTGTTACGGGAGAGGATATAGTGTAATTTTGGTAGAAATGCACACAGAGAACTTACCAGAAGGTCACTTGAGTTTTCATGTCTCTACTACTATGAATTTCTTTAATTCCTTCTTTTTTGCTAAAGCTCTTAGGTTACAGCCTGGGAATGGAAAGGCTCCCTGTATTTCCGTCAGAATCCAGATTTTTCAGACACAAAGGTCTGGTTTGGAAAGGGTTATTGTAGTGGTCATTGTTGTAAAAATATCTGCTCCCAGTTGGAAGGCAAAAAACAGCTTTGTGAGCAGGGTACAAAACAACTTTACCATTTAGTTACACTTTACAGTAATCTAGAAAGCAATTATGTAACTGTCCATAAAACATTTAATTAATAGAGAGATGGGGTAAGGATTTGTACTCTAGAGACAAGATCTTTATAGCGGCATCTGGACATCATCATTCTTTCAGAAGCCCCTAGGTAACCCTCAGTATTGTTCACACTTGTTCGTAAACAATACAAGAAGTCATGGAGAGAGCTAAATTACTGCCCATAGTGTAACAACATTTCTTGGTAAAGAGAGTCAGTGCAGAATCTGGGAAGACTCCAGCATGTTAAAACTGACATAGTTTTACACCCCGCGGAAAGCTAGGGTATGGTTACACTTACAAGATTATAGCACTATTGGTTATAGCGGTCCCCTTATACAGTAATATGTATAGCGCTATTGTATGTCCACACTCAGATGCGCCAGCGGTATAGCATGGCCACATTTGGGGCAGTTAATGTGCATTAAGAGCAGCGCATTAGGGCAGGTATCCCAGCATTCAGCTGGGTGCAACGTGCTTTTTAAACGAGGGGGGTGAGGGGGGACGTGTTGTGTGTATGCGGAGGGAGAGAGAGAGTGATTTTTCCGTTCTTCTGAAAGCCTGTCAGTGAGCCTCCGTTCACAGAAGGCTTTGTTTTCACACAGGCTCCCTCCTTAAACATTTGCATTGCTTATCTGCCGAGTTAAGAGAGAAACTCTAAAGAGGTACTTCCGCATTCCTCCAGCCGAGTTCAAAACAAAGGGAAGAGACGTCAATTGCCTTAAATGGCTCTAGGCATCTCCAGAGATCACTTGTAGCGCAGTGGGTGTCCACATTCTTGCTGTAGCGCTACAGCAGCTGCGCTACAGCCCTTATTCCCCATGAGGAGGTGGATTAACAATAGCGCTATAACTCAGCAGTTATAGCGCTCTACGTGCCTTGCCAGTGTGGACGGGGAGGAGGTTATAGCACTTGTGGGGGCTTTATAGCGCTATAAAGTGCCAGTGTAACCAAGCCCCTAGAATGAGTAAAGCAGGTACAATCCTGACTGTCCCTCTGAGTTCATTTCACAAATGAACTCTAATTCAGGACACTTGCTCATTTTAAGTTAAACCCCCAGCCTGTCAGAATGTATATCAGAAAAAAACCCTCACACACAGAGCTAGCTGTGCAAAGGATTTTCCCTGTTCCACCCTCTGCGAACAATTTTGATGAAAACAAAATTCAAGTTTTTCTTTCAATAGTTGGGATTTTCCAGAAAAAACAAAAAGTGGAAAAATGTGTTTTAAATAGATTTTTCAGGGGTTTTTTTGGGAAAAAAGACAACTTTGAATGAAAGCAGAAATTTCCCTTTAAAATAAAAAAAAAACAAAAATTAAAAAAAAAAACGTACAGAAAATTGTTAACTGGCTCTACTCACATTTTTTCAGACCGCCGGTCAGTAGATAACGATAACATCACTCTCTCTTTCTCTCTCTGCTCATGCTAATCTTAAGTACTCTTAAACCATTAAATACACAATATTCTCAGATAACGGAGTGCCATTCACATTTCAGCAACAATAGGTCAGTTCAATGATATGTGAATCTCTGTTGTCTGAAGTATCTAGCACACTTTTGGGAGTGGTTTAATCATAAAACAATTATCACAAAAAGGGCCCCACACTACATTCCTTGTGCACTCAGAACTCCCAGTGACATCAGTGGAAATTTGGGGTGCATGAGGAAGACAAGATCAGGCACCAAACTGCCAAGAACATTATATATTTTACACACAAACACACACACACACACACTTCAGAAATCCAGAAGCACATTATGGTACCAAGACCTGATCTCAAAATAAAGAGACATTAAAATCAATTGCATCCTTTAACTAACCGTTATATGGTAAAGTTAGACTTTCACCAGACACTTCAAGAGGTTTACAATTTTTTTCCTTACATATTTTAAAATGATTTCTTCCTCTCTGGAAGCATAGGTAACGATCCAGGTATAGCTGAAGAAGATGGAAACACGGTGCTTACATAAAACACGGAAACAATTATTTACTTCAGTTTCTCCCGAGCTTCTGTTCATTTAACAGGGTCTATACTGGAATAAATGATGAGATCTAAAGACAGACACGGGTATCACACCAACACTGAAAATTCACATGCAAATTATGTAGCCTCACTAGTACCATGGCAGGACTTCAGGTTCCACAGATCCTAGAGAAATTTTGTTCTGAATCTCAGTCAAAGTAACCTGAATGGTCGGTCAGCCCATGGTTATTGCTCTGCCTTCAGCGCTGCTGCCCCTCCACGTGGACGGGGCTGGAAAGAATACTATTGTCAATAAACTGAAGAGGAAAAATACAGCAGCAACAGCTTAATTCCAGATGTAAATGAGCTCAGCAGGGAATCTAAACAGTCAAGTCAATTGCCAGAATCTGCACTTTTCAACCTCATTCTGCTCCTTTGATCAGAATGAATTTTGAGCTATAGCGATTAATGGAGTAACAGAGGAAGTCACGGGACATCTCTTGGGAAAAGGGCACAAAAAAAGTAACTCATCCTTGTTATGCAATTTTTCTGTTAAACACTACATTTCCCAACAGAAAACTGAATAAAGCTATTTCAAAAAGGCACATATGCTGATTTAACAAAGAAAGGATCACAAAAACAGATGTGAAATAAAAAGAACAGATTTAAGATCATTCACTGATTAAAACAAACCCCACTATAGTCATGGTGGGGGAGATAACCTATCCAAATGTAAGTGCCTTGTAAATCAGAGAAAAAGAGCATATACTTAATATTGTGTTGGTCAACAGGAAAGATTAGAATTCAACATACTCAATATTCAAGGTGAGGCTTCCAAAAGTCCCCAGTCTTTAAGTACCAACTAAAATTGATATGTTTATGTTGGAGATATTAATGCTGTCACCCGATAGTATGTCCTAACCTTTCTGGGAATGGAAGAAAAGTATTAACATTATGGGGCTGCAATTCCAAAGAGAGTCTTTAAAGGGTTTCTTCTCATTTGCTGTTGTCACTGTTGTGAATGATGAGGGTCAATTTCTCCCCTCCCCCTTGTAAAGGGCAGGTTTTGCCTCCATTATGCCTGATTGTCCCCCAAACCCAATCCCCTATGGAATAAAAATAATCAGTGAAACAAACTACACTGTGAACATGCTCAAAGTCACAGAAATTTAAAGAATAATTATTAAACTTGCATAAAAAAGGCTATTAAGAGCCATTTTAGAACTGATGTGAAACACTACATCCAAGTACATACCATTATAAATGATCATTGGACTAATATGACATATGCCAACCATCACTCTCTGCTATGCTGCATCCCTCTTCTCAAGTTTAGACTTGATTCTGTAAAGATTTAGGTTTGTGATTAACTTTACACATCTGAGTAGTCCTGTAGAAGTCATGGGACTACTCCCAGTGTGTGAAGTTTAAACATGTTCTTAAGTCTTTGCAGGATCATGGCCTTCAACAGTAATGTCTTCAGGCAGGTGCCATCTCGTATACATTTGTACAAGTGGGGGACTCCTAATCCCGACTCGGACCTCTTAGGGAATACTACTCCTATGTAAACAATAAATCCCTAACCTCTATTCATCAGGTTTTTCTCTGTCTTTAGTGTCTCATTTTTATTCCTAGTAATTATTGGCATCAGAAATGTTAAAGCATGGCACTGGATTTGATAGATAATACTATCTACAGTAAAGAAATTCAACCCACTTTTTTAAAAAAATGTCCTGCACTTGGACCTCAAAAATAGTTAAAAGGTAGGACAGGCCTTTTTTTAAAATGGCCAGGACAGATTCTTAGAATGACACAGCAATATGGTAAAACGTTCTCCATAAATACAGCATAAAAAATTAAAGTTCAGCATGTACATGTCCTAGAGTGATTAGCCTTCAAAGTCCTAAGAGGCTGCTACATTTTGATTGTGAATTTCTATCAATGATTAGTGTATGATACTTGAAATAGACCTAAGTACTTGAAACAGAAATATTGCAAAGCCAGAGAGAGCAAGCTGATTTGCTTCCTAAATGGGCAGAATTTTTGAAGACAGCTCGTAATAGTGTTTCAGTTTCTCACATTAACGTTAACAGCTTTGAAGCGACTGCTCCTAATTTGTATTTAAGACCCTTTACCTTTTTCTCTAAGCCATTTTCATAGACCAACATTTGTTCCAGGGGAATATTTGCCACACAGAGCAGATCTCTAATGGCA
This sequence comes from Dermatemys mawii, assembly GCA_007922305.1. NCBI lineage: Eukaryota > Metazoa > Chordata > Testudines > Dermatemydidae > Dermatemys > Dermatemys mawii. The sequence continues at coordinate 28,063,820 of ML677377.1, forward strand.
GTTAATTCATACCATTTTGCTTGCTTCTGTATTAATCAGAAAACTCTGAATCATCCCAGTGTTTCCAGATACACAGATGTACGAGAGAAACCAATGAAGCCAGTTCAGTTCTCTCCCCATTCAGAAGCAGAGACAATATCAGTTCCTGTTTACAGCCACTTGTCTGTTTCCCCCCACCCACACACTGAAATTTCTCCAAAATGCCCAGAGAAAAAGAGAAAGAAACTGAGTTCATTTTACCAGGAAAGTTATTTCTAGGTATTGCATCTGAAACAGAACAGGTTAGCACTTTTGTTGTTGTTGTTGTTCAGCATTTCTTTCACAGAGGCCGAAAACTACCGAAGTGGCATAATCAGAAGGACCAAGTAGTTGACTGTGTTTCCCCCACCCTCCAAACCTGCCTTTATATTTTAGTCACACAATTTACCAACCCTCAAAATGATTTTTTTCCTGTTTATGTGAGATCAGCTTTTGGTTCTCTCTTTAAATATTTTTGCCTTGTAAAATAGACACATAGCAGAGGGTGAGATCTGAGTAATCAATATGACCATATAAATCATGTTTTGAAAATACTTTGGCAAAAGATTTTCAAAAGTGACTCATGATTTTGGGTGCCCAAGTTGAGACACACTGAAGTTTTCTGACAATCAGGCTCTTTTAGGGTACCCCAAAAATCACTAGTCACTTGTGGAAATTCTTTGCCTGTATCTTTTTTTTTTTAATCTTCCTCAAATGTGGCGAGAATCAGAGGTTAGAGGTAGCGAAGTCAATAAGAGTTTTCAGTATGGGGGGAAAATGGGATCAGGCCTACATTAGGGTAATGGAAATACTTATTGGCATTCATGAGTACACCACACACACACACCTTTTTAATATGGGAGTTATGGATGTATGAACTTACAAGTGAAAACACAAGTAGCAGTCCTTAGCCGTTGGCTAAATCACTATTCATGGTCTTCTTTTTTTAAATGAGACACAGGCAGACTGCATTCAGATAATTTCATTGTGATGCCCTCTAGGCACCAACTAATGAGAAAGGGTCCCTCTATATTCCTATTTGAAACTCAAATGTTCAGAGTGTTTAAGTTCCTTCAAAGATAAGGGCACAGTCAAGAAAAAGTTACCAACCTTTGTTCAGTTATTTACAAATTAACTGGCTAACCAACAGGTCTCAAAATGTAATTGTGAGATGAGAAATCATTATCGAGCAGGCATGTTTCTAGTGGGAGCACATACAGATCTGTTTCTGGCGCTATGCTAGTTAACATTTTTATCAATGACCCAGAAGAATAAAATGTGTAAAAAAAAAAAAAAAAAGTTCGTGAATGACAAATTGTGAGAGTGGTATATAATGAAGAGGATGGGTCATTGATACAGAATGACCTGGATCACTTGTAAGCTGTATGCAAGCAAAAAATATGTTTTAATACAGCCAAATAGAAATGTACACATCTAGGAACAATTCAGGTCATATTTACAGGTTTGGGGGACTCTATTTGGGAAGCAGGGACTCTGAAAAAGATTTGGGCGGTCATAGTGGAAAATTAGCTGAACACGAGTTCCCAGTGCAATGCTGCAGCCAAAAGAACTAATGTGATCCTAGGATGCATAAACAGGGGAATCTTTCTTGAATACAAGCAGAAATGTTATTTTATCTCTTTATTTGGCACTGGTGCAACTGCTGAAGGAATACTGTTTCCAGTTCTGGTGTCCACAATTCAAGAAAGGTGCTGAAAAATTTGAGAGGGTTCAGGGAAGAGCCAGAAGTATGATTAAAGGATTAGAAAACCTGCCTTGTAGCGATAGACTCAATCTGTTTAGCTTAACAAAGAGGAGGTTTACAGGGTGACTAGATCACAGTTTATAAGCACTTGCCTGGGAAACAAATATTCAAAAGTGGGGCTCTTCAATTTAGCAGAGAAAGGTATAAAAGACGATCCAATATATTGCTGGAAGTAGAAGCTACACAAATTCATACCAGAAATAAGGTGTATATTTTTATCAGCAAGGGCAAGTCACCATTGGAACAATTTCCAAGGGTCATGGTACATGCTCCATCACTGGCAATTTTAAAATGAAGATTGGATGCTTTTCTTAAAGATCTGCTCTAGGAATGATTTTGGGGAAGTTCTCCTGTAGAGCAAAAGCCATAGGTCAGATGAGATCACCACAGTGGTCCCTTCTGGCCTGGGAATCTATGAACCTATGAAAGGTTTCTATAGTCTGATGTTTTTTGTGCCAATAAAAATCAAGAGGCTTAAAAATGTTTTACATGAAAATTTGTAGTTCAGACCCAGTCCTGTAACTGTACTTGCAAGTCCTGCCGTTTTACTCCATGGGGCTCATGGAAGGAAAAGTTGCTCATCAAGGTTTACAGGATGGGCTCTTAGTCTGAGTGTCTTTTCGGTGAGAAATTAAAAAAACCACCACCCATCCACCTACACGCACACTCCATGGGCAAGATTCTGATACCGTTAACTTGAGGTGTATCCCCACTGAAATCAGTGCAGCTTCCTGGAGAGTAGGGTACTACTACGTGCGAGAAAGGGTGGCAGAATCTGGCTCCACTTAAAGCTAATGAAACACTTTTTAACATGATCATGTCACTTTCCTTATACATTTGAGAGAGGCTTTCCCCCCGCCTCCCCTTCTACTACTGTTAAACAAAGGGAAACAACAGTGCATTGGTTGCTTAAAGCAACATGAAGGGACTGACTTAAAACCACAAAAGCAAGATTTATTTCAATGCTACGGCAGAGAACTTTGCACGATGTCCTCCGCTCACCATGCAAGTATTGGGGTTTTGCTGAGGTCTATGAACATTTGTGGTACAAAGGTGTGGTACAGCCTATGTGCTGCAATTCCTAGGCAGAAGGAAGTTAATAAAAGACAGAGTGTTACAGTAAAATTCCAGGCTTGTTTCTGAATCTCTTTCGATTCCTGGCTTATGCTCCCCCTTGAATATATGCAGCCCACCAACTTTCTTTTTCTCTCCTCATACCTCCAACAGCAATTTTAAAATGCTACGTGTATGAATGGACACACATTTTACACATCCTCATCTTGTCATGTGGGGAAGAGGCAAGAAAGAGACTTTGCATAATATCCCGCTGGTACCTCTCACTGATCTTTACTATAAACCAGGGGTGCGCAAAGTACGGCCCACGGGCCATATCCGGCCCACGCGACCGTCCCGTCCGGCCCTCCCGACCGAGGAGGCTACCCCTGCCTCCTCCCCCGGAGCCACGCTGCCGCCTCCCCCGGAGCCACGCTGCCGCACACGCAGCACATGCGGAGCCAAACACGCTAGGAGTCTCATGGTAAGGGGGCAGAGGGGTTGGATAAGCAGCAGAGGCAGTCAGGGGACAGGGAGTAGGGTGGGTTGGATGGGGGTGGAGTTCCAGGGGGTCTCTGGAAGGGGCAGTCAGGGAGCAGGGCGGTTGGATGGGGTGTGGGAGTCCCGGGGGTCTATCGGGGGGTGGATGGGGGTCAGGGCAGTCAAGGAACAGGGAGCAAGGGGGGTTAGGTGGGGGAGTCCTGGAGGGGCAGTTGGGGTGGGGGGGTCTCTGGAGAGGGTGGTCAGGGGACAAGGAGCAGATGGGGTTGGATGGGTCGATGGTTCTGAGGGGGCAGTCAGGGAGCAGGAAGTGGGAGGGGGCCGGATAGGCTGTTTGGGGAGGCACAGCCTTCTCTACCCTGCCCTCCGTACAATTTTGAACCCCGATGTGGCCCTCATCCCTGAAAGTTTGCCCACCCCTGCTATAAACCCTAAGAATCTTTTCTATTTCCGCAGCTTGAGTGAACACACTCATTTATTTTTGTAGGGTTGCTCACACCATCAGCGCTGAACGAACTGCGCTGCTGGCATGGACTTTTTCTGTATTGTTAAAGGGAAAATAAATGTAAGAAGGAAAGAGTGTGATGGATCAAGAAAAGAGTTTCAGCTTTGACAGAATTTCTTAGCAATTTTCAGAAAAAAATAAGGGGCGATGATGGGATGGGGTGCAAAGTGAGTTGAGTTACTCGTCTTTCTTGTACAGCAGGAGATGATTTATTGGTAACTACTGCCCTGAATGGATTGTTCCTTTGAAGCTGGTGCACTATGAAGAGTGTTTAAGATACTGTCAGCTCCACAAACTGAAGAAGTTTGAAGATTTGACTACACAGGCTCATTTTACAATGTAGATGTATCCTGAAATCCATAAAACTCTGGTACAAGAGAAGGGTGCTCACAATTTAAACCCATAAAGGAAAATAATGATCTAAAAAGAAATCAGATTTGAATTAAAACTAGTCTTTGTAATTTAATTCCTAACTCTTGCATTTTGAATGTTTGCATTAAGTGCTGGACCCCCTCAATGGACTTAAGTGACCAAGTCCACCACAGCTCTTGAAGCGTTTATCTCTGAGTTTTTAAAACGTATTTAACATTTGTTTTGGGACAGAAAAAAGACCAGTCTATAACAGTTTCATGAGGGCTCCTTTAAGACAGCTGAAAGGAGAAAAAAAACACATCCTACAAGTCTGAAAAAAAAAAATCCCAATTGCACAAATAAATGTAAAAGCAGAAATGACCATTCAAGAAGACATTTTCACATCCTTGAGGAAAGTATGTGGCGAGGTCAAACTCCAGGCTCAGACTTATTACTTTCTGTAATCCTGATTCATCACCAGCATCCTTTATTCACCATTCAAAGGCACTTAATTAGCTGAAGGGCTTGTTGCTTTGCCTTTGGAAGCTCTCCACACCCCGCAAAGGCCTGGGCTCTCACATTGTGCTATCACTAGCAATACCCTTTGAAATCAAATCTGTTTTTCTTCTTCACGGTACTAGTAAAGTACTAATATTTTTCAAAAAACCACTTTTTAACCATCAAAAAACCCCCAAACAAACCCAAAATAAAACCCAATTGGAACTTCTTTCAAAGTGGCACTGAAGGAACTAAATCTGACACTTTTAAAAAACGTTCACAGAAGACTCAGATGAAATCTGGCCAGCAGTTTTTGGTCTGATCAAGTAAAGGTTTATTCATGCATGACAGCTTGGACGCTCTGTCTGCTAGACACGTCTCCATGCAACATCTGGGCGTTTAAAACTCTGGGTATTTTCTCCTGAAGTCACAACAAGATTTGGACGTACTTGGATTCAAGGAGCCTGGTTCTCCATTGATTTTCAGAATGCTTATCCGTTTACGCCAGAACAGCTACCCAGCCAGAATAGGAGCATTTTGCACCCACTATAGGCTGACTTTCCACTGGTGTAAATGACCACCATGGTGCATGGCACTGGGAGACTCGTCCCAGGTTATTCAAATGTTTATGCCTATATAGATAAAAGATAAATGAATATAATGTGATGGAGACTCTAACAGGGCACCTTTAACACCAAAGCACTGTGTCAGTGTACTCTTACAACTGTAAATTTCTTCTTCAGGTTTGTTTCTAAATGCAAGAGCTTATGCTCAGAAACAAAACTTTAGCTCAAAGGAAAAACATCTTCAATAATCCAGCTGAGGGGTCTTCATTCTTCTATACTACCTATAATTTACGCTGCCAACTCAGACCCCGTATTACTAGCTTTCCCCACAGCTAAAGAAACACTGTCAAGCCCCTTTAGTGTTTTCTCACTCTTCACTTCAATCTGCTCGTCACTGTCTTACTTTTCCCCATGCACCACTCAATAGCAAGATGCAAGTCTGACATTCATCCTATAAATAGAATTGTTTTCCCGCTGATTTTTGCTCCTCTCCATTCTTCCCTCCCAGGGTTTTGGCAACAGAGCTGAAGCCAACATACCTTTTGTTGACTCCTCTCTGTACAGCGATCCCACATGTCAGCAGGAATGCACAGAGCTCTAGGAATAGCCTGTGTGGCTGCTGGAGCGCAAGGGGAGCTCAGGAATGTGCAGTGTGTCACACCCAAATGATGATGATTTATTATTTATATCCTCTGCAAAACAGTGGGTAAAATGGTATTTCGTTTTTAAGATAGTTGCACAACCCAGATGCCATTCCCTTACCAGCCTCTACGCAGTTTTACTGCATGTCAAATTTGGGGCCTAGAAGCCTGAAAGTGTCCCAATCCGCTCTTTTCAAAGCGACCTGACCTCAGCCACTAACATTTCAGGCTCATTTGCCCACCTTTAACCTCCTGGGGACCTTCATTTCCTCATTTAAGGCCCCAGTTCTCTTCTCATACCAATGTGAATCAAGTTAATTCCACTGAAGGCAATATTACATCAGAGGAGAATCAGGCAGTCCATTTTTGACATGCACGAAAGCAGATCTGCAAGAGCGAACGGCACTGCATGCAAATCAGAGCAATGCACAGCTATCCAGTCTATCTGGGCAAATGCAGTTTGTGTTCTCCTTTCCAACCTGCCACGTGTCCAAAACCTGACAAACCTTTTGGACCACCAAATCTCCTAAGTATGGAAAGCATGCATGATATTTTTGGAGACCCCTTTTGACAATTTGGCCTTTCATGTCCTTCTCTGTTGTGTGAATTTATGAATCCAAATCAGTTTGCGTAATGTCACTCTGCACGGATCTATACTACATGAGCAAAATAAAAACTTGAATATAAGCTACATGAGCAAACCTACCAGTACCAGGCTTTCCAATATCACACAATGCAAACTGTCAGTGACTAAATCAATATCTGCCAATGCTCAACAATGAAGACACAGCACTTCAGATGAGAGAAGATTAGATATTATCAGATTTACCAATTGTCCAGGCACTATGCCATTTTGAAAATATCTGACTAAGCTACATGATATATTTTATCTCTGAAGTACAAAAAAACATTCAGCTGCAAGACTCCGGTAGGTTATTCCAGCTTTTGGAATGCAGATTCTTCTCTTTAATGTGTTACAACAACAACAACGCAACTCACACTTGGAGTCTATGTCACAGCAGCTGCTCCATTCCCCGTGCTGCTCTGCCCGCTGCAAAGATCAAGTTTCATGCTTTATTGTACTTCCTCTGACCGGCGACCATCCATTCTCTCCTCCTTTAGTACAAAGCCAAACCTCTTGCTCAAAAGAAGAAAGCACTATGCCTTCTCTTTATAAATTTTAGTCACATATACATATACATACACATATACAAACCCATGCATGCACAGAGTATGGGGATGATTTCAAAACACCAAACATTCCAGGGTACTATGTTAGTTTCCTCTTAACATATTTCTCCATATTCTCGAGAATATTCGCTTCCCCCTCCCATGTCCAATCTTTTACTCGTCGTCCTTTAATGCAACATTCAATCTATGTTTGAATAGTTCTGTTCGTTACTGGCTGTGCTGGAGAAGTGGTGGTAATAAACTATAAAGGGCCCAATTCTGCTCTCAGCTACCTTGGTGGATTGGAATAACACCACTGAAATGCACTGAGTTACAAAGGCATAAACCTGGTGTGAAATTGGGATCATGAATAAAATCTCAGCATCAGTGCTTTTGACCCAATTGAAAAA